>ML119669.1:4250-416507 GCA_003788565.2 Ascobolus immersus RN42 | reverse complement strand
GGATATCATGCTTGGACATCCTTTCCTGTATACGGGTGTATTTGATCGTTGTCCATCTTTGCGATTTCTTCTTTCTGGCACGGCTGTTGTTCTTTTGCGTTGGATTTGATGAAGTGGATATCATGCTTGGACATCCTTTCCTCTATTGTCGATTTATGTCACTGTCTTTAATTGAATACATGTTTTGCTTGCCTCCAACCTTCAACGCAATCCTGCCAACTTGACTAAACTACGTGAGAAAGTAATATGAATGTTCTTCACGGTCGCAAAACCTTCCAAGCTGCCAAACTCTATCCCTTCCTCGTCCTCTCTTCACATGGAGTCGTCTCGCATCATACGGTCGCTTGTCCAAGCAAGATGCGCTGATTCCAATCTTAACCTTCCTCGCGCCATAACCATTCCTCAGACGGTGTTGAATGCCTTCTTTCGCACGGTCGCATCACTTTTACTTTGATGGTCGGCTTCGGCTCGCTTCTTCTTCACGATCGCATCGCTGTAAATTTTGATGGTCGATGAATCCTTAAGGGTTCCTAGAGTTGGCGGGGCTCAGCGGGGCCTCAGCGGGGCCTCAGCGGGGTCTCAGCGGGGAATTCCCACCAAAACCACACGGTCGGCGGGGTCTCAGCGGGGTATTCCCCGCCGGGGCAACAGCAAAACCCCGTCGGGGATGGATGATTCTTCCTGATGCAGCATCTGCTAGAGCTACCCCCCCTCACATGCTTCGGAGGCCTGAAGAACCAACTTATTTCGTACATAGAGGGCAGCAATTTCGGTTCGCCATTCTCGTAGCGTAAACCTTTGTGCGTCGAGTTCATATGATCTCATTTTGTTCAACCTGGTCATATGTACTTCATAGGGTACCCTGTAGCTACACATCCCTCTACGGACTGATCCTTCCTGAAGAGATGTCGGTTACAGTTGGTCCGTCCACTTTGAGCAGGGTTGTACGAGGTTACTTTGCCTAAAGCGTGGCAAGCCCCATCACGTTATCCAAAATTCTCCGGGATCTGGCGATGAAAGCGCAGGGCCAAGATATCTCCAAGGAACGACATCCTAGCAGCCCACCAATAAGGGAATGCAGCCAATATATTAAAATGGTATGACCCGACTTCGGTACCTACAGAATAAGCAGGTACGGACAGGGTACAACGATGAAGAGACTGGCATTAATTTCAACGGTCGGTTCGTTGAGAATGGAGCACATACCGACGTCAGTGGTGGTCTTTCAATTGGAAATGCTAGAGTTTGGAATGTGAGCGGAGCCCTCGGAGCCAGTCTTGCGTTCGTTCTCAATGCACCGGGACATGAAGTACATGAACTGGAGATTTCTTTGCCTCAATTCAGAACAGGCTGGGGACTTGTAGTCTGCCGATTCGGTTGTATGTATGTTATCCACGCCGGCTGCGTGAAGTCATAAGCGGAGGCTAAGTGCAAGTCATGTCTCGGAGACAGCCCTGACAGGGACCTGCTAACTGGTTATATCACACTTTCTGGATGCATATCGAACAGGAACAGTCATCGGAGGCCGAGCATATCTATCCGAGTTGAGATGGAGAAATCTTCAAGATCTTTGCAAGCTTTGATACCTTTGGCAGCATGCATGTGCGTTAGACTTAAGTACGCCTGACTGTAGGAATGACCTGCAAGCTTGAAGACCAGTAGTACTGCACCCGTACTCACACTGTCATTGTCTGCGAGCTTGTCTAGAGTCCTATGAGCCAAATTCCTCTGTGACTTTTCGTACTTCAATGCAATGCTCTCATTTATCCTCATATGAAGCCCCACTACCAACTTGTATAGGCACCATCTGAGTCTTAGAGAGGGGTATAGCAGAGGACTTATAACGAAAGACCGGTATGGATGTGGTCCGAGGCATGTGGGGTCGGGTCAGGTTTGACCTGCCACAATCGACTGTCGCTACATAAATAGGACACTTCCTGACACAACCACATTGCCGGTACGCGGGTCAATGGTTTTCTGCGCACGGGCACTCGACTTTGTATCCGCAAAAAGCAAACATAACGGATGTATAGTCGTTATAGGATAGTAAAGTGATACTAAATGAGAGTGAGTTGCTAGAAGTGCATACATACGAGCTCGTCTTTAATCTTTGCATGGTCGAATGAGGGCTTTGCCGGCTGCGCTCGCCCCATCCTCAGCATCACCTTGCTCCAAAGCAGGATTCGTAGTTTTCATGACAGTGATCCTCAGCCACTTCTATCCTTTCCAAACATCTCTTCGAGTGCATCCGTTGTCGTTACTCTGATAGTAGCTCCTGCCTTGAATAGCCACATTTCTGTGAAATAGTCGATGAGTTTCGAATACTGAGTGCAATAGAGTCAACGTAGGTAGAGCCTTTAGGAATACGCCTAAATCCCACATATCGTAGACTGCATATGTAAGCTACAGGTAATATCGTAAATCTAAACAAGACTTGTGCCTTCTCAGTAGCCAGAACTCGCTTGAGACTTCCGCCTTCACAATCAGCCGGTCTTGTCAGCAATCGATCATAAGAATTTCAAAGCGATCGATCGTGCGAAGGCATTGTTGAAGTTTCGGGGTGGCTCTGACCACTATTGAAGAAAACATCTTGCTCCTCGAGAATTCAAACAAGTTATGAGCCTGTCGTTAGCCGTTGAATAGTGATGAGGCCTGCCCAATAGTTGGGCACGAAGCAATTGTGATAGTTAGTTGCTAGTGCTAACAACCCGCGAACAAGCACCAGTGCCTTAATGGCAGGGATCATGACCCACTGAATTCTCCGAGCCAGTGAGGTTGCGATTGGCGACGTCGGGTCAGGAACCTCCGTTTACCGGACCCATCAGGCCAAACAACCCGGACCGACACTGTTCGAACGACGATTATGATCGCGACATGTCTGGTGTCCATAGTAAACGAGCTTAGTCGAGATAGTTTTTTGAAGTTGCTTCTAGATAGTTTTACTTGGAAGGGAGAACCTTCCAGAAATATATGTCACAGACAGAGGCTGAAATACATGTAAGGGGCCGTTCCTCTCGAACACGGGTGCTCAGCAGCTACTCATGTGGACGTCCGAAGCCCTAGCATTTATACAACAATTGCAACAGGCTACCTACTGAGAATAATGTCATACCCATGTAATGGCTTCTCACCTATCTTATCTCGCTCGAGAATAAGTCGGTCTGGTTGAATATTTCGATTGCGTGGGAATCAAGAGCGCAGGGCCTTACCGTTGGTGTGCATTTAAAGCTTTGTCGAGTCGCGAGTCCACAGGGCTCGGAATAACTTACGAGTTCGAAGTAGTAGTGGATGATGCACTTGACTCTGCAAGCCATCACCAAAGTAACTGTATGATAGATGACCTGTCCTTGCGGGTACATATGAGGTCCAAGAAAAAGGGCAGGGGTCCTCGTTATATTGGTCCGCACCTTGTCGGGTTATTTCGTGATGCACTCTAAATTGACCAACCTTGGCCCAATGGCCCGCGCGGACGGGGCAAAATAAGATAGTGCATCCCAAGTACATAAGGCATCGAAGTGCCGTAATTCACTTCATCCTCACTCTTAATATTCTCTCTTCCCCGGCATAGACGACAATTCGTTTCCACTCCCTCGATGAAACATCATACTTCGACGACAAGCGTTTAGGAGGTCAATTCGAGGAGCAGCGATTGTTATCGGCCCACCTCGCGTCCGAACAGTGCACTATTCACACGTCCAGCTCCATACGAAACATCCGTTTACACAAGTCGAAAACATCAAGCAGTTCTTTACCATTGGACTTCGGAAAATGAGACATGTATGGGTCTTTGGAGGGACAATTCAAGCTTAATTCGAAAGCGTGAGCTGTAAGTGTGCTCTCGGAGCCTCTAATGATCATCAGCAATTAACTCTAGAGCAGAACTTGACAACATGACAAGTATAATCCCGAAGCGGAGGAGTAAATTTCGAAGGACGACAGAACGAATAAAGAGAAAACGAAAGCTGCCCAATTCCAGGAGCAAACGAAAATAAGGAGATAACCTACGACGCCGTTACTTATATCAACTGCAAAGCATCGGTTCGAAGGAAGTTCAAATGTTGAAAATTCACCGAAAATATTTACAACTCGCCAACGGAAGCTCGTCTGGCGGAAGCTGACACTGTCAAAGCAACAGGACGCTGTCTGCATAATTCAGCAATAAGCACCGATCCCAAACTCCGAGTACCCCAGAACAAAGGAAAGAAACCCAAAGAAAGGAAAGGAAAACAAATGGACACGAAGCGGTATGTACTGTACAACAAAACGAAAAAAAAAAAAAAAAAAGAAAAAAACGACAAGAAAAGCCTCCAGCGGTCAGCTGCACAGCATAGAGGAAAGGAACCAGATACAACGGCACAACATCAACAATCCCAACGAGACCTCTGCAATCTAAGAACTCAAAACGAGTTATGGATCCATTTAGCAACAAAAATCCCGCTCGGAGCCGCAACAAGGAAAAAAAGTCACTTCTCACTCATTTCAAGGGTTCATAACCTCAGAAACAGCAATTCGGTTTCGCTTTCTTGGGTTTTCGTCCTCACTCGTCTCGCTCCTTACACTTGCAACCTCTTCATTCGCCGCCCTCACAGGTTCCCATGCTCCGAGATGACGGATAGGCGGTAGCTGAATACCAGATGATGCCAGAGGCTGTTGAGCTGACCGTGGCGCCGGTGGCTGTTCGAGCTTGAAACTAGGCGAAGTTCTGGGGCGGGATGGGTCGGAAACCTCATACTGTTGTGCAGGGGGGCTCGTTGGGTGTGATTGTGACATGCGTGGGGGTAAAGGAGATGGCAGGGTCCGAAGCGAGTAGCCGGACATGCCAGGTGATGAGAGACCAGGGGAGGTGGCTGAGGGAAACTCTGTTGGGAGAGAGTGTCGATGGACCGGCGGTTGACTGCCATGAGGCGATAGAATTGGAGAAGGCAGCGCAGGGCTATACTGCGAGAAGTACTGGGGGGTTGAAGGCGTGACTGGTGGCGGTGGAGGATACCGAAAGTTTGCAACGACAATATACTGATCCAGTTTTGCCGGCACAATCGCACACATCATGCTGACTCGCGTTCGCTGTCGCCCTTCCAGCAGATCCAGTTGGAAGTAGTACTTCATGGCTGTATTGTTGCACTCCGACCACTCTTCAAAGGTCCTGTTCTCCGCAACTTCTCGACCTTCCCGTACCTCCAAGCGTTGGAAACGACCACGACGTTGCATTTCACTCTGCAGCCACATATACAGCCCGTCGATTTCGGATTTGTTTGCTGGAGCCAAATCTACTAAGCTCATCTGCCCCATCCTCCCATCATCAATTCCGTATATCGACATGACGGCTGGTGTGCACTTCAGAAAAATGAGATCAGGTGTGAGGATTGCCAACAGTAACTCGCGGGGTGGATCGGAGTGAGCACGCGAACGTGTCTGCAGCAAACCGGCTACGGGATTCAGGGAATCCAGTCTGCTACGCTGGCTTGTGGGCCTCACATATTGCCGAGATGACATGGAGGGCTGTTGAGATGGGTGGAAGGAACTATCGAGGCCGTGAGGTGGTAGTGGTGTCATTCCAATGCTGTAAGGCGCACCGCCGATGTTTCTCGGCGACATTGCTTCTGAAAGAGGCCTGTATGCCTCGCTCCTGCTGATCTCAAAGCTGTGCGTGCTGCTCTCCTTCAGACGAGGTCGGCCTCTTTTCTTGTGAGGAACATCATGACAGGTATCCTGAAGAAGGGTTAAAAACGATTGGCCTTTTAAGCTTTTGGATGGAGGAGAATCTTACCTGTTTGCCCAGAGATATACAACGTTGGCAGGGTCGTTCGACTATTCAGAATGTCAGAATTCGCAAAGCATTGATGTTTTGTGGATGTATGGGCAAGAAGTATGTTGGGAACCAAGTGGAGGAGAAGCGGAGAGAGAAGGAGAAGAAATCCGGTGAAGTCATGTGACCTGTCGGCTCTTTCCCCTCGTGCTCTCAGCTGGCTTTCAACGAAGAAGATTTTCACTCTCTCGCGAAATCCCCGGCGATTATCTCCAATGTTCTTTTTCGACTTCTCAAGGAACTTGTTCGAGATCATTTTTGTCCCATGAAGGTGCGAAATGCAAACTCCGAACTTTCCCATACAAGAAAAGTGTTATGTGGGAACTCCACTGACAGCCAGCAGGCAAGCTTGAAGAAGAAAGGGCAAGAATAACAACAACAAATGGCTTAACATACCTCCACAACCCAAATGAGCCTTCTTACAATGTACACAGGCGGATGGAACATGCGACTTTGGCTTTTTCGGAGGGGCCTGCGAAACTGGCTGCTGCTGAATGCTGAATGGCGAGTTGGAGACTGGTGCTGAGGACGATAGGATATGTTGCTGTGTTCTCGCTATGGACGAAGCCGATACCGGTGTTGGATGAATTAGAGGTGGATGGAGGATTGATGAACGAGGATGCTGATGCGAACTCGCCACTGATGCCGCTGGGCCGTCCCGATATCCTTCTGCGTAGTGGACCCTTGGTAGACTCGACAAACTCAAGCGTTGGTTCGACCTCTCGTCCTCATGGTGGTTTGGCGAACCTCGTTCCTGATGACCCGAGCTTTCCGACATTGGCGGCGATGGATAAGGCGAGATGTTGTCGGTTGTCTTCGCCAATCCTATGCGTTCCTTTCCCAGATTCAGCGGGGCCGCCTTCTCTCGCCCTGTTGTCGAATGGTAGCTATGCTGGGAGCTATGGAGGCCTGGACCTTGAGGCGTGGACATTCGAAGCATCGACGACGGACCAGGTATGACGACAA
Organism: Ascobolus immersus RN42; assembly: GCA_003788565.2. NCBI lineage: Eukaryota > Fungi > Ascomycota > Pezizomycetes > Pezizales > Ascobolaceae > Ascobolus > Ascobolus immersus. The sequence continues at coordinate 409,735 of ML119669.1, read as the reverse complement.
TGTTGAGGATAGTGGAGATGGTCGGAGCTTTTCGAGGAAGATGAGGAAAAAGTGTTGTGGTGATATATGCAGAAGGGTACAGTTTAAAGGAACCGTTTGCCGATGCTCGTCTCGTCTCGGATATTGTAAGGAAAGTTATTTGAGCAAGCGAATAGTTCGGTGTTTCGAGATTACCTTGACGACGTTGAAAGGTGACTGTGATGACAGGGCATGTGAGGGATACGACTGTCGATATAGTTACAAGGGATGGGCGATTCGAACCGGAAAACGCCTGGTGTCAACTGGGTTGCTCGAGTCTCAGTTATTGCCGGGAAAAGAAGGTATGCAAATAGGAGTGTGGATCAGAGGAGAATCTAATTGACTGACCGTTGAGTGAAAGGCACTGGACACCCTAAGAGGATGAAGGATGAAGTGCTAGTGTTTGCTTTTTCCGTATGGATACGCAAGGCGGGAGCGAAACGACTCCCCTCGACGCCAGAAAAGGGAAGTGAATTTCACACCTCCAAAAAGCACCGACCTCCAAGCTTTTAACAATTCCTTCCCTGTCTCGGTCCTCGCGAATATCAACTCGTTGTAATGGCGGCGCCAGGAGAATTTGCTGGGTTTGTTCCACACTTTCTAATCTTTGCATGGAACTTTTCCGAATCAATGATTCTGGGAAAGGCTCTAAGCACGACCGACAGCGGATGCTTCGAACGGGCGGATCGGAGCAGCAGGCCTTTCGTTTCTGCTAGGTCGAGCTGGTGGATCAGGAAGAATCTTTTGTCTGATGAGCAGCAGTTTGAGCGTTAGAAACATACTTCCGTTTATCAGCCAGGCAGTCTGCCTTTTGACAATCGCCATAAGATCTGTGGAAACCGGGACGGCCAATTGGTGGTGGAACCCACAAACCTTTGGCTCCAACTTACTGGCGGACACTTCCGAGAAACGCAAATCAGCGTCAGCTACACCAGGCTTGCCCGAAACGAGAATGCGCAATAAAAACAGAACCGTGGCGCGCTGTGTGTAAGGTTGTCTTGTGTGGGTTTGGCCTGGGGAAAAAGAAAAAACGTCTGGAAATTCGGCTATAGCGACAAGCGACCTGAAGAAAAAATACAAGTTTTGACAAAGCGGCAACAAGTGTTTTGACTGGGTTGACGATTTAGAGCAGCGCAATCTTACCAGTGGTTGTAGCGTCAGGGCTCAAGCTACAGCAAGCTTGTGAAAGCCGGCAAGCTAGGTACCGAGATAGGTACGTTGGTCGAAGCTCGAACCGGCCACAATGTCGGAAGCGCAGCGGATGAAGAACGGCTGGTCCGAATACTTCCGGATATCCGGCTCCTGTCGACTGTGGGGGTACTGTCCGTACGTGCAGTTCAAGCTCCTCACAATCAGTTCTGATACTTCAAGCAGTGAGAAATAACGGGCAGGATGATGACATCAGTTCCAGTCTCTCTCTGCCCCTACTTTTGAGCTCATGAATAAGCTTGCGGAAAGTTGAAGGGGACTCGGGGACCTACCCCGGACTGTCGGTGCGCAATCTTCGAGGCTAACAGCGCTAGAGTTGCGCTTGCGTTCTGACGTGCTTCGCTGCAGTTACGAAGCTTGTAGCAGAGTTCGGAACTTGGGGTACGGACTGCTGGTTGAAGTTTTGGTTATCCTCTGTATGAATTTTGTACAGTTGCTTTTGCCTATACATCAACCAGGCCGGCCAGAGAACTCAGCCAGCACTGCCATTTGGTAGTAATTGCTGGGATTTCGAATTCATTTTGTCCGGGTATGATCCTCGATTGTCGGAGAATATTCCAATTGACTGTCCGTTGCAAGATGGAGAATACCTCCGTGGCACACTCAGCTGCTGACTTTCTCCGATTTCCAACTCGAAGCATGAAAACGGCAAAGCAGGCGCGCAGGTTCATGGGAAAACCGCTTACTTGTGAGCCTTCAGCTTCTATTCTACTTGTATGTACGGCTCCTTACCAAGCCTCCTATCTTCTTCGGTACATGCTAATTCGGAGAGCAGAATTTGTTCTCATGTTCGAGAGAAACGGATACTTCCATGGTTTGGCAGCACCCACCACGTTTCTTAAAGTACATGCTTCGTATGCTGGCTTGGTCGGTTGAGAGGTTACAGTGTGATGCTTCTGCGTTGCAATTTCCATGAGGAGACTATCACGCTGAGAACGTATCACATTTGGTCACGATAGCAAGCCCAAGAGCAAAGCAAGTATTGAGATGGCCCAGCTCGCCTCAGCTTCTTGATATATTATAACATTAGGCTTATTTTCGGTTTCCTACAAAGACACTTCCGCAACAGGACGACAGAACATGGGCTTTGACCCAAAACTGCTCACGGGCCGTGTTACAGACCCCAAACCTTGAAGCAGTGCAACCAATACTGGATAAAACTGCCTCATAGTTGGACTTCGTTGGAAAATATATGGGAAGTTGCTACCGGTGTCTATCGAAGCCTATCTCGGCGGCGGAATGTGGGGTATGTATCTCAAATTGAACCCAGATGAATATCTATGCTAGGAAGAAGTATGGACCTTCAGGCAATACACAACATACTTGTAGCATGATGATCAAATGGGGTTTGCAAGCGAGAAAAGCACCATAACCGAGCGAGATGCTCTATCCAGTATGGGCTTCGTAGTTGTTACTGGGTAGTCGATTGGCGCTGCAAGCGAGAAGAGCACAGCAGGACGTACATGTATCACAGTGACAGAGGGATATCTGCCCAGTGATATATATATTTCCTACTGCAGACTTATATGGCCGTCGCATGATAGCGATAAGTATGCACATTGTAGGTACCAAAGTTCATTGCAATTTACGGAGAAATTCACCTCCGCCACGCCTGTTTCATACCTTCGAGAATGTGGTACTTGTACAATTTGAAACCTCAAGCCAATTAACTGGACTGCTTTAGAGCAAGCATATAGTTTGTCACTGTTCATAAGATCTTTGGGGCTCGGCAACTGTTAAATACCTACCTCTTAGTAGGCCGTACGTAGGTAATTATGCCTTTAATACTTCTACTTATATACATGTTAGCCATTTGGATTGTAGGAAAATAGGTATGTAAGAAGTACTTACTAAGAAGTAGGTAAGCTTATATTGAAATATCTGGCATTTTGCACATTCAGTTTCTTCCTATTTAAACTGCAGTATACGTACTGTCCCTCGATGGGAATCAGCACATCTGGCCTCAGGATAGCTAAAAGTATCTACAAGTACTTCATAGTAATCACCCATTGGCTGCAGATACGCATCCGGCATATTTGTTTTACTCGCATAATTCTTCTACCAAGCTTCGTACATTGGAATCGGCGGAATCGGTCCGTGGTAATCAACTTCTTCATATTTTAACCGGAGAACCGTTAAGGTCTTTGAGCCGCCAAAACATATGATATCAGCCTCTTGCCATATTATTTCTGCATTTGTATTACACCGTGATTGCTTGATGTAAGTAATCGTCCCAGCGAGGTAAGTGCATGATATTACTTCTACATTGCTCGGAGTTAGCATGTGGTAGTTGTATATTTCTATATTAGCAACGGCTGTCACTCAGGCGTCACCTTCATCGGAGCTTCCATCACTCGAACGGTCGAAACCAAGTATGACGAAGCTTTAATAAAGGCATGGGGATTTTCGGCTTCTTAGCCGTATTGTCGATGAGCCTATGTCATTTTTCTGACCAAGAATACGAAGTATGGGCAACACTCGTACACACTTGCTTCCAGCGCTTCGGTATTTGTGACGAAGGTACATCTAACCGGGCCGACATGCTCGACACGGGCCGTAACCCAAGGACCATGCGGAACTAGCCTTCAGCTCTGACCGGCCGTGTTTACATTGTCCCTTCACTTGACCTAGATTCATATATGGGAAATGCAAAAGTTTGTGCGTTTAAGAAGCCGTAGTCACCCTTCTGATGAATCCAGACCACATCGATCACCGAGAACGTATCTTTCACCAATACCACCAGCCGGTATTGCATCGGGTGCAGATATTTGCCTTGTACATAGGAGCTTCACCCTCGAAAAGATGCCTCCCACATGCTGGTTTGGAACTGTAAACGATATTGGGCACACTGATGGCTGAGACCTATCTACTAACTAGTGGAGTTTTGGATACATGGACCCACGGACCAGTCGCTGCTTTTCTCTCATCTCATTAAACCTCCGCGAGCCATGACATGACGCACGCGTACCATTCCTTGGCGATCTGAGCCGACGATTGAATTGAGGAGACATGGTTGCACAAAGGTCACTTGTTTTGGCGCACAGATATGCAGTACGAAGTATGTATCTACATAGACTCCAAGCATCGTATCCAACTGTAGAAACATGAAAAGCTATATACAGGCCTTTCTTTGTGCTAATACTGGGCTTATCTAAGCTACTTGAAGCAATTATACGCCATATGTAGTCAACTTGTCCCCGTAGTTCCAATTTTCTGGCCTCTCTTTAAAATATGCAATTGTAGTCTGTATGGTGATTCTTAGGAACTACATCAAGCCCGAGCGACAATCCAATAAGATTACATACTTCTGCCTACAAAATACCCGTTAGTTAGGCATTCGTATCTGCGTCCAGAGACACGGAACATACTTGTACTAGTACAGGCACACACCAGAACTAGCACACCGAAAGCTACTAAAGTGGTTAGGAATTTGGCGTGTACCACAGCCAGGGACTTTGGCACAATCTCTAGCCACAATACGACTAGCTTCACCTACCTGCTCCAGGGTACTAGCGGCTGTCCAGACAACCTACGGGTATTTGTTTTGACAAATCCGCCGTGTCCGGGCATGCAATGAATTCAGTCGACAGACTCTAGGACCTGATGCTGCACAGAGACGCTGTAATAAATGCACGCAGCAAAGTCACTATTTGTATGTAGTACTGAGTATACGGAGAGGTGAAGCGCTCTTGAGAGACCTTCGAAGTCGTTACTAGCCATCTAGCTGCGTGAGTACTTTTCAGAGCCAGCCTAACTTCAATACTGTGTCAATAACAACCCCCGTTAAGCTTCGAGCCCCTATTCACAACTGGACTTGCTATATCTCATTACCATTGTTTCAAGGGCTTCGAATCCTCGTGGGTTATCCACTGCTCGTCTGCGTGGCAATCGACTGCGTGGCATATGATATAGCAAGGGGGATGCCGGTACCTATGGAGCCTGTCACATCAAGGTGCCATGTGGAGTGAGCACTCTTCCTACATACTTCTCAATGTTCGTGCGGAGATGGTCACTCCTATATCCGTAGTGCAATGCTATGACGTGCTCGGCTCCAGGCCGGGAATTTGTTGAGTATGTCAGTACCACGAGCTCCTATCCTGTAATGGTAATTAATACTGGGTATGATATTACTTGTAATCAAGTTGCGTCCATTTCGTACTTACTTGTAAGTACTTAACGTTAACCGAAGGAAAGGTTCTCGAACAGTGGCCTTCTTTTGCATGTCGTTGCACGACAGCCGAGTCACGCTTTCATATCATAGGCGTTAAGTACGTTACATGAGGAGAATTAAATTCAAAAAGTGTCCGTACCTGGTATTTAAATTATCTTAGATTGCACAAGACTCACCGCCGTTTCGCTGGCGCTCTAGTTCACTAATTGATATCTTTATAGTGGGATGGTATGTTTGTGTGAGCGATGTTTAACGAGAGATTAAATCCTTGCGCTCTCATGGTTTCCTTCACATCTTGTGGGACTGTGTTGCGTCGGATAAATATTGAGAGCCAGTTACGCGGATAATACTACCTGACTGCATTGAATGAGGAACACCTTTCTCCTAAGTTAGAATTCTAGCGAGCCGGGCTCAAGAAGGGATATCTGTGATGCAGTGGAGCCCTCTAGGCAAGGCAAACAAGAAGTTGTAATGTAAGCATACTAATTTGTCTGTACTCCTGAGTGATGAACAGTAGTCTATGTACTGATGAGTTGATGCTTCCTCGCACGCCTGCCCTACCTAGCTAGCACTTCGATTTGTTTCGTACCTGGTAGCTTTGTGCTCTACTCTCGGGAGAATTAACGACTTTCGGTAAGCCGAATCATCTCACGGGATATAAAGATCGCTTAGCTATACCCTCGGGCTTTGGTTTTTTGCTGTAGGGCTTTGCTTTTTAGCTGATCCGGTTCCCTTGCTCAATTGCCGACCGATTAGAGCCATGTGCTTTACCTACTGTTTTTCTCCCGTAAAGATGGTGCGGGTGGGTCTGATTCCGAGACAGTGGGACTTTCAGGGTAAATGGTTCAACCATCAACTGCAACACGCTGGGATTGCAGCAAGGAAATGCTGACCCAGATGGAAGGGTCTCGGTTCCTATCGTCATCTAATTCTTCGGGGAGTCCGATGGCAGACAGGATCTCATGTATCCCATTCACAGTACTTGTACGAGTATGTACTGCATGAGCTAAAGTACAACCTGAAATGAAGGGAGCGAATCTGGTGCTTGATTATGTAGCAGATCCTGACGTGTGCGAGTACCTAGGCATGTACAAGTACGAAGCGGAGCACATCGGACAGTTTTTTTCCACCAAGGCGTGCTTGATCAGGGCTGATCCGATACGATCGTACCTGTTGAAAGACATCTGTAACTCCGGATTGATCTATGTAAGTACTTGAGTAGTTACTACTTATCTAGAGTTAAGTACTTACATATGAAGTACCTACTTAGTACTTACATACTTGTAAATTTGCTTCGGTGAATGACAGGCTGGTGGATGACAGCCATGAAGTAGAGTCCGTTAGTGATATAAACCATTGAAGAGGAACTGCAATATTCGTAGTTAGACGGGCGTACGGGCACAGTTTGGGCCACGCAAGTGATTTCTGCAAATGTCGTATAAGATTCAAACATGCATCTCTCTACCAGATGAGGGAGGAGTCGAGGACCGTTGTTCCTTCCCAGCGAAACGGAGATTTCCCTTCAACGTGCAGAGACCAAGCTCAGTTTGGTATCGCTCAACGGCGACCAAATGCGCTACCTGTACCAAACGAAAGCAGCGACTAACGGACCACAGCATCGAAGCGATTAAATTATTTCCCGAAGCGCCTGTCCCTGGTCGGAATCCAGAAGCCGAGTCCGCATGGTGGAAGGCACCAACTTTTAAAACTGTTGTTTCTGGCTTAGCACGAGCCCGTTAGCCTGTTAATTTCCTGGCCATTGCGTGGCCCCTAGTTCTTCGTGACGACCTGCAAGCGAGAAGAGACGTCTACTACTTGACCTCGGCAACCTATCCGCAGCTATCCACTCGTATGGACGGATACTCCGGAATCCACTAAGTTAGCTAGTGCCTACAAGTCCATATGTGGTGAGATGAAGTTGAAGATTCCCCATCGCCCCCATGGTTAAACGAACGTTGCTAGGAACGGGTTGATCAATTGATGAGTTGACCCAAGCTCGAGCCTAGATGGATGCACGAAGCACTCGTACGAGCTGGCCTAGGCTTCAACCCGTAGCGAAGTATGTATCTTCATGTAGACAAGAAGCGAGTCTGTGAAGTTTCTAAGTTCTACCTAGCTTTATAATTACGAGCTCAACCTCCTGGTGGATCTCTTAGTAACTATTCACAACTGTGCTGCTTTAGATAAGTAAGTGCTTATAAACTTTCCTTTTATGGTATTTTCGCAACTGATTCTGCCTCTTGGCTACTTCTTACATGAGATACTTCGGTTCTCGCTTACACCGTTCGCATAAACTGACGGAGCTTTCTTGCGCCTGCATACTTTATACTCCGTATTAAGTTAATGTGTACACACTCATACAAAAAATTAGCCAGAAGTGCCCGTCGGTTATACTCGTATATACTTACCGAAGTACTTATATAATTATACAAGTAAATTTATAAAGGGTATCTTGATACAGTAGGTACTTAGTACTTACTTATTCCCTGTAGATAAGTACCTACCGAACGTGAGTCGGTACCTTAAAGTCTTATAACTTGCTCTACTTCTATCCCTTAAGTAGTATGTACTTGTAAATGCATGCAGTACTACAGTGCCGGTAGGATACCTAGATTCCCACACAAGTTCCCCTTTCATGAACTGCAAGAGCTACTACTTTTGAGTACTTGCTTGGTTGGGGTTATGCATTGATGCATCGTTACTCTATTGCAATATTGCCCGGCGCCCCGTCGGTTACTAACTTTCATGGACTTTGATTAGAATACAAGAGCCCAGGCCTCAGTGTTGCTTGTCATCATTGTCAGCTACTTACTTACATGCATGGTAGATGTAACGAAGTACGCTGCGCTGCCAGCGCAGGTGAGTCTTTGTGACCGCAGTAGAGAAGCCTATGTGTAGCTCCTCCGAGCTCGAGTCACAAGGATATATTAATAACGCACGCGTGCACGATACATAACAGGGTAACGCCATGTTTAAAATCACCGAATTTCTCTTGGAGAATATACGGGCTGGTTAGTGCGATTGATACATACTACATCACCGTCAGAGATTATACGTTTCGCACGTGCAAGGTTACTTAAATATTTGCCCTCACAGGATCTGCTACGTACTTTATAAATTTATGGTCCCCGTTTTAGATTTGGTATTTGATCAGATCGAGCGTACGAGCGGAAACGTCCATTGTCCACTGAGCATCGGCAACTCCGTGACGGACATTTGCATGCAGATCTTGCCTTTTATGACAGTTGGGCTGGTTTTATATTGCAAATCTGGTAGTATTGAAGATCCAGATCGGAGCGTTATATCTCATCTTGCGTCGTGATTTCTTACTTACTCACCATTAATGCATTGTTTTGGCATCTTCGTGCCGAATCGGCGCTCTAGAAATTATATAGTGTACATGCAGGACGTAACATCGAGATGAATTCCACTAAGTGGCATTTAGCACTGTGGTACTTCTGAAAAAGTAACTCCTCGTGGTTTATGGATATGTTAAGAATTACTTCCTACTGCGTTTTATAGATTTACTCAAGTACTAGGTACTTACTTACTAGCAGATACTTCAAGTTTGTAGAGCGCTCGATTGCACGCTGAGTCAATAGTGTTGCGCCAGTAAGTACGCACTTAGCTAGTAGTATGCGTTTAGTGATTCGGTTCGAAAGCTTATTGTCTTCCCTGGAGAGACTCGAGGCTTCGGTATTAATTTTATGCGTAAGAAGTTAAGGTCGAGTTCGAAGTGCAGTACAAACCCGATTTTGAACATGCACTAGTTGCCTGTGGCTACCTAGGTAGTTCAAGAGTTTCAGCCACTGTTAATATTTATGGAAGCTTAAGTGAGAGATTTTGAGAGGAAGTTAATTTCGCAGTACGTGTGGGTTACATCTATCTGTAGTACTACTTCTAATTCTTTCTTACTTCTTATGTACCAATTGGCCAAGTAACTCATGGGACCTTCTTGCAACCGCGAGCGGTTGAACTGGACTGCTATGATGCATGCTTAATGCTAAGTCGTAATTATAATAGTACCTACCGGTAAGTTCTTACTTACCAACACATATAAGCTTATAAGGTGCATGCCCATCCCTTGATATTGTTGTTACCGTTTAATAAATTTAGCATTTAACTAAGTAGCAACTACCCAAGTACTTAATGAGTCGGGTTCAAACTCAAGGTGCAATATATCGACGCACAATTTTTGGACTGTGCATGCTGCTGTCTCTTCCCAAAGTATACTTGGTACCATCCGGGCTCGGAAGGAACCCAAATCCTGAGAAATAAAGGGATACATCATGCTGGGTCAGCTCCCGAATGTATAATGATCGTTAAGCTTATAAGCCATGCATGTTAATCATAATGACTATTTCTAACCCGAGAGCTTGGTACTCCACCCCGATCTCCGGACTAAACAATAGTACTAACTGCGGCCAGTGCATTGCATTGCAAGCGTGCAAGAAAGATCGAGAGTCTCGGCTGATGTATCTGCAGATACATGATGGGTATTCGTTAGCTATAGATCATAGGGAATCCATACTTTGCATACATAACAGAGTAAAAGGATATTAATATGTTGTACGTAAACTGTTAAGTGCTCTTGAGCTCTTGTAGGGTTAATCATCGTGATCAATTGCAGTCAAAAATAGACCTGTACTACAAATTGCATGGCCGAGGGAAGCGTTGGTCGTTCTACCATGCATGGGGTTCTTGAGAGAGCGGTATGTTAACAAGAAGTTGGAACGAGCTCGGGAGCTGCCTAAGCTATGGCCATATATGGTGCTAGATGTAGTATTGAATCGTAACGCACGGAAAAGCATACAATGCTAGCCATTATTGAGGGTGCTGGTCAGCTTAGGCGTATCGTAGCTTGCAAATGTATAGGCGGTAAAATTACCAATGTCCTGGTCTAAGCCTGGCTGTTGTGCTACCACGGCTGCACGCAGAAACCGTTGGGATGTATACTTTATATACCTTATGATTAAAGTCGTAATACCTTTATAAGGCAGTTTTTATAGAATCACGCCTACATCACTTAGGTAAGTTAAGTAGTTGTAAGTACCTACTGCTGAAGATGTATCACTTAAGTCGTATTGGGTCTTCCTGCAAGTTGGCATTCTCCTTATGCAACCTTCCGTCGCGTCGTAACCGATAAGGGTTGTAGAAATATCCGTTCGCTTTTATAGTTCGTCGGATACATGCCAAGGCAGCGCTTGAATACAGACGGCACGGATAGCAACGTTACTATACATATTCTCTCCGACTCAGGCATGCTTGAAGCCCTACAAGATTCACCTGCTTCTTGGCCATTCCAGATTCGAATAATAGTTAGGCGAGTTTGAAATGTGGGGACTAGGTGAAATAGAGCCCGAGTAACCTTGATACCATTCTGACATCAGGAGCGTTGCTATTAAAGCAAGCCGAATGGCCCGATATCGTGAGGTTCAAATGGTTCATGCATTATTCCATGCCCGCTGCTCCCAGTAGAATGGATACACGATCCCGTTAAACAACGCGGCTGCAGCTTTCACCCGTTATGTCCCATGAATACAGTGGGAGACACTGCTAGCAATTGGCCGGCTATTAGCGCAAGTAGTCGGCTTCGGAAACAAATGAATAATGCAACAAGGTTTCAGTAGCCTGGATAGAGAATATTCGAATAAGGAAGCTCAAGTATCATGGTTATACTACGTCGAGCTCTACCTGGAAACTAGCCTGATGTCTCGTTATTGGGCGCGAGAGGTGCGTGGGTAATATCAGTGAATACGTCGATGTTGCGTTGAGTATAGATGTATTGAATCCAAGAGTATCAACTGGGATGCTCCCTCCCGTAGTCCAACCAGATGACGCCTGCTGACATGGTGCTGATCCTGTGTCATGCTACCGAATTGGTATGTTTATTGCTTATAACATACTCTCCAACGTGGCAATCCCACTTCCGGGTTCAATCCAATCTGGCCAAATGGTTTTCAGAACCTCATAGATGTTACTGCAAGCCCACAACCGTTAGCATCTGATTACAATAGGACAGCACGACTACCGGGATCATCGGGCCCAGCAGCCCGGTTCATGCTTACGGAACCAACTATAATGGGCCCGGTATAAAGAATGAGATATCGAAAATTGCACGAAAAGGAAAACCGGGATTGGGTATACTCACGAGACAAATATGATATCAAGTCCAGTCTTCACCTCCTCTGGAAGCTCCTTTACATCTTTGCGGTTTTGTCTTGGAAGGATGACAGTCTTAACACCAGCTGCAAGAGCACCAATCAACTTCTCCTTGATGCCACCTGCCGAAGTTTTTACGTCAGTCCAAAACCAGAACAGGAAGTGCTCTAGAAAGGGATTTATGGCATGAGTAGCAACGGAAGGGGAAAACAGTTGAACACGGCTGGCGCATGTGGAATGGAAAACGTACCAACTGCGGTAACTCGCCCTCGTAAAGTAGTTTCTCCTGTCATTGCAATCGTTGGAGGGACTATACGGGAGGAGAAAAGTGATACCAAGGCTACTGTAAAGGCAACGCCCGCGCTTGGCCCGTCCTACAAACATGAAATGGTTAGCAAAGAACTCCTTCAGATCCACAAGGACCTAATGTTAAAGAGACAACAGTGAATTCGAAAAGCACCATGAACATTGAGAAACTCGGGGCAGGAATCTGTGCGGAGCCTAGAACCGTCAAGAGCATTACTGTAAAGGAGATCTGGTTTCAAAGCATGCTAGCTCTACTGAATCCAATATCCTCTCCGCTGGGATACCGACGGCGATAATGTGCAACATTCTAGGCCCGTTCCACAGAACACAGTATTAATCGGTACCTGACAAACCCGATGTACCCAGCACTTGACGTGTGCGGCAAGATTAAGGCACAAAGCAGGGGATACTTGTAGTGACAAGAAACGAAGACTCGGAACCAAACGAAATGAAGGGGTGATGCCATTCGCGTATACGTACCTTCGGAACCGCTCCTGCTGGGCAGTGCACGTGGACATTTCTCTTCTCCAGCAGATCTTCGTCGGCTTTTGATGTTAATCCGAGCGTAAAAGCATGAGCTTTGACCCAAGTCAAGGCAACTTCAACACTCTCTAAGCAGGTAAACAAGGACTTCCAGGGTCTCTTCCCACCCCATATATCCAAACCCCCTGACTACGCCTTTGAAATGTTCCGAGAGCGAAACGAATGGGAGATTTAGACATTGAAACGATCCGACAGAGCGCTGATTGGACATGGTTGACTTGCTGCCGCTTTACCATTACGCCAAACGTGACTCTCAGAGCCGAGATTGCTGCCGCTTTTCCCCCCAAGATTTGCGCCCAAAGGGGTAATTTCGTGAGAGCGTCAGGTTTGGCAGCGTGGGGAAAGCGAGGTCAAGAGATCCTTGTCCGTTGCTGCATCTTCTGTGGCTCTGTCTCTCCATTCGCAGCTTCAGCGCAACATCTCAACGCCTGCCAGTGGAGTCTAGATAGGGGTGGGCGAGCCCGAGTGTCCATGCACGTCAGCGAATTGGCTCTCCAAGATCAGAACAGCGGGAATGATACGACGACATCGTGGAAGTCAGGGCGGGCGGGAGAAGCAAGAGGCTGGCTTTAGAAACGTCGGAAACATTTCTGACCAATCGTCGCAGCGCAGGAACAGCAGCCAATAAGCATGCAAAAGAACATGGGATGAACTTCAAAGAGAATGAGTACGAACCTTTAATAACTTCTCCTAATTTCCCGGTCAACTGCAGTCTGCCGTTACCTGGCATATCAGCTGCTTCGATGAATAGTATCGAACCATTACCGCTGATGGAGAAAGCGACTAAACCTGTGACAATCCCTGGCTTCGAGTGCGTGGCTGCCAATTCAGCATCGTACTTCTCACTACCCAGAACGCGTTCCAAGTCACTTAGCTGGACTATCGAGTTGTACAGGTCAGGTTTCCCGCTGTCTTTGGCGTTGGCAAACTCCACTGCTTTTGCTCGGCAAACCGACCCGATTTCCCGTTCCAAATTCCGGACACCAGACTCTCGAGTATATGCGCTTATGATCTTCATAAGTGCCTCTTCACTAATCCGGACCTGACCAGGTAGTAATCCATTTGACTTCAGCTGCTTTGGAATAAGGTATTGAATAGCAATGTGCCTTTTCTCGATTGGGGTGTAACCGGAAAGGCGAATGGTTTCCATGCGATCCAGTAGCGGCGAAGGGATTGTGCTGAGTGAGTTTGCAGTACATATGAACAGCTATCCAAATTAGACCTTCCAACTGAATATTCGTATAACACCGCCGGGAAGCTTACCACTTTGGACAGGTCAATTGGAATACTCAAATAGTGATCCGTGAAAGACCAGTTCTGTTCTGGATCGAGCACCTCCAGTAAAGCTGCACTGGGATCACCATGGAAATTTGCACCACCGACCTTATCAATCTCGTCTAGCAAAATATATCAGCAATCAAGTTAATAGTACTAGCCAGGAAAACGTTCGAGTAACTTACCTAGTAGAATCACGGGATTTGCGACTCCAACTTTACGCATGGCATTGACGATTAGGCCAGGCATTGCGGCAACGTAAGTGCGCCTGTGGCCCCGTATCTCTGCTTCATCTCTAACGCCACCAAGAGATATTCTATGAAACTTCCGATTCAGAGCTGTAGCCACGCTACGGGCAAGTGACGTTTTCCCTGTTCCAGGAGGCCCGACGAGCAGCAGAATTGGCGATTTGTCCACAAGTTTTGGTCCTTCCTTGTGCGATTTATCAGCAGCAACGGATTCCTGTCCCATCGACGTATCCGATCCCTGACCGGTATGATTGCGCTCCTGATCGTTTTCGGATTGATGTTGTTCCACTGTTACCCGGTTTGCCTCGTTTTCGTCGTTTATCATCCGTTTTAGACGTAATACAGCAAGATATTCCAACAAGCGTCGTTTGATCTTTTCAAGGCCGTAGTGGTCTTCATCTAGCTGCTTTCTGGCTCTCTGCAGGGTAGTTGCATCTAACTGATCGTCTGTACTGACAGTCCAGGGCACCTACAGTCTGTTAGCAAAAAAAAGGCATTCAATCCTGCAGCAGATGAAACAACCTCCGTCAATACTTCGATATATGTGCGTATGACTTGATATTCCGCCTGCATTGGGGACATGCGTTTCAGCCGTCTAAACTCCCTTTGAGCAACCCGCTCCGCTGTTTGGTGAGATACAAGTTAGTTAAAAACGGAAACACCACATCGGATCTCTGTACCTTCCGGGCTCATTTTTGCCTTTGCAAGAAGCTCTCTCAGTTCTTGGAACTCATCCTCCTCTCCCGAGTTATCTCCGCTTGTACTCCCACCAGATCTATTCATGCTCCCGGGGCCCCAACCAGAGCCTGAAGGTCTGCGGTTTCGCAGGATCAACTGTTTAAGACGTCTCTCTTGGCCCTCATTATCATCCTCGTCAGTAAGACCATCCTCCTTTAGTATCAACTTTAGAGCTTGAACTCTCTTCCCGACCAACTCCACGGCCCTCTTCAACCGCACCCTCACTTCCACCGCCTCCAAAACACTTAGCCTCTCCTCAAATGAGATGTCAATGGCAGAAACAAAGAAGTCTGCTAGGCTGCCTGCCTCATCAACACCCTTGTGTTCGATAAACAGCTCTAATCTGCGAGCAACCAAAACAGGTAACCCGCCAACGTGCGGTGCCGCATTTCTTAACAGCGCCAAAAATTCACGACAAAGTGTTTTTAAACGAGCGAATGTCTCATGACTGTCAGAGTCGTTGGGTTGTATGCCTGTATCAAGTCTAGGTCAGCCAGGGAGTCGACAATCGGAACCTGTGGAGCCTTTCTTTGCATCCCAGACGTCATTCGACACAGGAAAGGGCAAATGGTATCTCGGAATCGATTGAATATGCAAAGGTGAGGGTACTTACTGTCATCAATCAAATGATTTACTTCCGCTTCTAGATACGGGGTACGTTGAGTATAATGCACGGTCTGGAATCGTGATAAACCCTCCACCACCAATGCAGCACCTTGAAACCCCCCACGTCCACGTTCCAATCCAACTAGCCTCACCACGGTACCATATTCAAAAAGATCCTCGGGAGAAGCACTTGCAGGATCAATGTTCATCACTGACAGGTTAGCAGCCACGTCACTGCTTGTAACCTCCTTTTCATCTTCCTGGCCGGTGTGATCTCCTTCATCTCCGCTTATTGTAGATGGTGGCTCCTTCGAAGTTTCCCCTTGACGTTGTGGCGGTCTCAACGGTACACAGCCAATCGGTACTGCTGTGGCGTTTCCTTTCGGGTTCTGCTTCGAAAAAATGTCCTGTAATAGTGATTGGATATCTTTTCTATCCTCGAGGCCGATCCTTAGAATTGTCCCGGGTAGAATAACTGTCATGTATGGCAGTACTATGACAGGAAGACGATTAGGTTTGGCCATGCTCATTGTGATTGCGACTAGGGGTGTCTGATGCGCTGTTCGGGATGCTCGATGGTCGCGTTAGAGGAGACGTTTGTGTTCTTTGAGAGTATTTGAGGTTGCAGCGTGAGAGTCTGGTTCGTTCCTTCGTTGCTTTCGTGCGTCGAATTGCAGTGTTGGTCTTCTGGCTGTAGATGTTCCGGGAATGCCTCGGACGCTTGGTGTCCAACAGTTGAGGAGGATCGGTGCCTGGTTAGTTTCACGTGTTAGCCAGTGGCTAATGCGATATCGCGATGCTCATTTGGTGAGTTTGCTAATGATGATCATGAGAAGTCGTATGTAGCAGGAAAGAATAGTAGCAGCAAGCAATTGAGGCCCAGCGACAGAAAGACTAGTTATATTGAAGGATAAGGGAACTTGTTTGTGGGATGCTTCAATATTGCAATACTTGGGCGGTGCGACAGCAGGATAGTGAGCCATTCACCATTGCACAACAGTGAGTGTTTGACACGAGTTGAGCCTCGGAGCGAACCGACCTTAGTCGCGGGGAATTCGTTTTCCGCTAAACCTAATCCAACCACAGTAACTGGGGCAACGCTAGTGCCTTGGCCCAATTGTTGATGTCTGACTTTCTCTCAACTGCAAACTTTCAATTCTTTCAACGATGGCCAAAACAGAAGAACAACCGACGATAACTCTCAACCCGCTCGCTCGATCGGACGGCTCGGCGCAATGGCAATTTCGCCGGACGAATGTCATCGCGGGTGTCAACGGACCTATGGATCCAGCCAGAATACGAGACGAACTTCCCAGCGAGGCCTACATTGAGGTCGTTGTGCGCCCCGCTGTCGGAGTGACAAGTTTGTTGCTCCTGCTCCCCAAAACGTTGTCGACATCATCCAGATGGGAAACTAACTCGGCATTGTATCTAGGCACGGCAGAAAAGTATCTGGAAGAACGAATCAAGCAAGCGCTAAAGCCAATCATAATACGGACCCTACACCCCAGAAAGCTCATCCAGATAATAGTGCAGATTGTGGAGGTCCCTGATGGAATTACTGTTAGTATACCATGTTCTGCCTGCAAGGCTCATTTCAAAGACTAATCACAGCGGACAAATCGTAGGCAACAGCACTCCTCCCCACACTCATAAACACCGCAACATTGGCACTGCTCGCCGCCGGCACACCTTTATCCACCACTTTGTTCTCAACGTCCGTTGTACAGTTGCCCGACGGGGCGTTGATTTGTGAACCGACCGCCACCGATGTTGTCCAGGCACAAAGTGTATATGGACTCGGATTTGAAAACGGAGGAAACCTTTCGTTTGTTGAAAGTAGCGGCGATTTCGACGAAGGAGATTGGGAGAAGGTTGTGGAGGCCGCTCGAGAGTTCACCGAACAGAATGTCGAAAAGTGGATCAGATCGGCGGTTACAGCAAAGTTAGAGAAGGACTTCAACTGGCGAAAATGAATAAACTCCCGACATTACAGTTTCAGTGCAGCGGGGATTGCTTAGGAATATTCACGATCAGTTATCTAGCAGAAGACTCTTCAGGCAGCAACATAGCTAACATATGACGACTATTTAGTTGGCGGTATATTCGTTTAGCAGCTCAGCATCTTTCGAATATCCTATAGAGACCCTTCAGATTGGCAATCTCAGATATTGCCCTTAGAAGGTCTGATGATGGTGCCAACTTCCGTTTGAATGCTGGAAATATGGCAGCCTCAATCATCTGATCTAGCTCTAGCTTTCTTGCCATGACTTCCTCTTTGAGTTCGCCCTCGGCCGGTGGTAGTGATTCTGGAACGTAGAAGACAGCCAGCTCTTCTAAGAAGGATTTAAAGAACTCCAATTCGCTATCCCACTCAACCTATTCCGTCCAGTCAGTATCCTCTAATAACTGGCAATCAATATACACGTACATTCGGTCCCAAACGCAATAAAAACGCGGGCAGCTTGCCTAGGTTCGGCATGTATCCTTTCAGCAAAAGAGGCATACCGGTGACCATTCCGTCCTCTGTAATATCGAGCGAGAAATAGTGAGATAAAATGTCCCTCTTACTCACAATGAGGCTGTAAACAGTTGATTGTGCTTCCTCCCAATCGATGTCCGAGGATTCAATGTCATTTGAGTGATGTGTCTTTTCTGCTTCCACGGCAGCTGTCAAAAGCTCTGCAAGTGATAGTGGGGGATCGAACTCAATGCGGCCGAAATTGCCAAAATCAGCCAGCCCGATTTGATAGAACAGTTCAAAGCTTAACAGAGCAGCGGTTAGCCAGGTTCAATGATGCTTGCTTCAGATAATGTAACATACCTCGCAGCCCCGTAGTCGACCAGGTACAGCTTTACACCATGTTGCAAAGCTGCTAACCGCCGTCGTTCATCCACGATGCCGACGAAAGTATGATTCTTAAACATTTCATACAATTCATTGTGCATTGCATTCTGTACGTCTCCGCGCAAGGACCTCAGAGTAACGTAATTGAAAGCTTTCCATTTGGCATCTGGCCTCTGTTCGTACTGCAGCTGAGCAACACCACCCTCACTGCCAATTGCTGTCCAGCCTGGCATATTGCTCCGTTGCTCATGGAACATTGCTGTGATCTTTTGTGCGGTTGGATCAACCCTGTTCAGGTTATTCTCGTAGACTTTCCTCGTACTTGACGATGATGAGACAGTCGCTCTGCCGATCTGAGATGCTTTCCAGGAATCCACTCCTTTCTGTGTAGATAAAGGTGGAGCTTCTTTAGACGAGGCCCCAGGGAGGAGCGTCTGTGTCATAAAGACTCGAGAAGTGTCAACGGCCGCTAGCTTGGAACGAATTGCCTCGCAAATCTTATCGACAATGTCATCTTCGTGGAGGAAGTTGACTTCCCTTTTTGTTGGATGTATGTTCACGTCAACTCGGTGCGGTTCAATTTCCAAGGATATGTAAACGAAGGGCCGGCCACCTTTCGGTAGGAAGGTTGCATAGGACTGCTCGATCCCTTTTTTCAATGGATAGCAATCAACAGCTCTGTCTACAGCCAAGTTAGCACTCTCTTCCGATTTGAACTCCCAGACAAAGAAACCTCACGGTTTATGAAAAGCAAAAGAGTAGTCTTTTTGACACTGTAATTGGCATTGCTAACCAAACCATGGGCAGTAAACCCCAGATGAGAGTCGGCCACTTTGAACTCAACCAATTCGTTGGCCAGATTACTGCCATGGATATTTCTGATTCGATCGACAGTATTGGCGGTTGCATTGACAGAAAGACTCATGTCGGCATCACCATGCTAGACGACAACTGCGAGTTAGCCAAGTATGCTCGCGACTCTGGGTGGACTGGCTTGCTGGGCCTCAATTTGCTTTAAGACGCACCTTCTTGCATGAGAATCCGACGCCTTTGCAATGCACCGCATACCTTCCAACAATATCGAGAATCTTTTGATACTCTTCCGAAGGCGAGCGGAATGCTTTCCTCCTATTGGGCATGTTGTAGAATAGATCCTCGACAGTTATCTGCGTCCCACCCCTTCCTGCGACCGGCTTAGGTTCAGCGGCCTGACCGGGCTTTGGTGCGACGAGCTTTCCATCCTCAAACAACGCCCTATAAACAAAAGCAGATATGTGTAAGCATCATACATGCAGTTGTAAGGTGTCAAGCGAGGGGCAACATACCTCCATGCTACGTCTGAGTCTTTCGTTTTTGTAGTCACCGTTAAATGGGCGATATGGCTTATACTTGCAAGAGCCTCTCCACGAAAGCCGTATGTTCCTATCGAGGAAAGGTCATCGAAGCTCTTCAATTTCGAGGTTGTGAAGCGCTCGCAAAGAATCGGCAAATCGTCTTTCTTCACAAACATTAGCAAAAAAAACGAAAAGAGTAAAAAATGAGACAATGTACATTTATCCCATGACCATTGTCGGTGATTTGTAGTAGCTTGAGGCCTCCATCTTTCGAAACGATGTCGACTGTTGTGGCTCCAGCATCGACCGAGTTCTCAATGAGTTCCTTGAGGGCGTTCACCGGAGCGACAATAATCTCGCCGGCTGCAATCTTGTTGACGACGGACTGATCGAGAGGTTTTATCCGTCTTGGTGCCGATGCTGCTAATTCTTCCGTCGCCTTTCTCTTCACACCCGCCGTCCGCGGTGGAGACATTGTGGAGGAGTCCATTTCGTCCGTTTCTGAATTGTGGATGACCGGGGGTGAGGCGTAGTCCGAGTAGATTCTTGGGTTGACGCGCCGTCACGCGTTTCAATGAAAGTCTTGGCGAATCACTTTACCGTTTCGTGTGGCCGACGCGTTTCCTCATAGTCCACTGATCTCTGCCGGCCTCACCACCCTCTTTACATCATCAACAAAACTTCGGTCAAACCCCATCGACGGAATTCCTATCAAAAATGGCCTACTCAAACTACGGAGGCAATGACGGAGGATTTACGACGACTGGCGCATATGGCGGTGGTGGAGGCTTCACATCATTCGGAGGAGGAACACAAGTGAGCGGCACACAAGGGACACCAGGCGGAAAGGTAAGCGACCCCGCATCATCTCGACTTTCAAGCAGGATATTTCTCCATCTTTCCTCTCCTGTCTGAAGAGCATGTAATGTAGCTCATGTCGCTTTGATTACAATTGTCATCGGCTCACCTTGTCGCAACGCAGACACAGAAATCGTTCACACTACGCCCGGTAACGATCAAGCAACTAAACGATGCCGAACAACCCATTGAAAACGATTTCAGAATTGACGATGTCGAAGTCACGCATGTCACGTTCATCGGTCAGATCAGAAACATCTCTCCCCAGCCTACCAATATCCTGTACAAGATGGATGACGGGACCGGAACGATTGAGGTCAAGCAGTGGATCAATCCTGAAGCGGAAGCGCCAAAAAACCCCGAATTGGAGGAAGGAAGGTATGCCAGAGTTACCGGGGCGCTCAAGCCGGCAGGTGGAAAGAGGTTTGTTGCTGGAACGACGCTGAGGCTTGTTACCGACATGAATGAAATCAACTACCATTTCTTGGAGGCCGTTGCTGTCCATTTACACTATACTCGTGGTCCGGTAGATCAGTTCATGGCTGGCGGTGGAGCTCGGAAGGCAGTAACCTCCGGTGTTGACGTTGCTATGGGTGGAATGGGAGGTGGTGGTGGCAGTGGTGCTTCGTTCGCCGGACTGTCCCGCCACGCCGCTACCGTATTACAGTTCATCAAGAATGAGAACAACAACGAGGGTGTTGCCGTGGAGCAGATCTCGGTCCGTACGAAGTTAGGGCTATCAGAGGTGCTTAAGGCAAAAGACGAGCTGGTTAACGAAGGCCGTAAGTGCTGTCAGTTATGTCAACTGTCCCCAAACTAACTCGGAGCAGGTGCATTTACGACGGTTGACGAGAACCATATTGCTCCTATGGATTATGATTGAGAGTAGGCTTCTATGATTACAGTATTCTGAACTTATATTGATGAGTGCCATGTTTGGGGAAGTGGGGGTAATGCTGCATTTTAAGGATAGGATATTTTCCCTGATAGCTAGGGCGTTTCACGAGATCACTCCATCTCCTCATCACTCAGTTCCATTTCGTCCTCATTATTCCCCCCAGACCGAAGATTTGACAGACCGAGCCGCATCAGCAACCTGTCTATCTTTGCACCATCGCTTGATCCCTCGCTCCCAGTTCTTTGCTCATCCAGATAATGTAGACGTTCCACCAACTTGGATATCTGCTCCTTCACGAGGTCGCAAGTATGCCGAGCATTCCCCAGGTCTCTCGCCTCCTCTTCACGCCCTCCAACACCAGGGATATCCAGCATTTGTAAATTCCTTCTAGAGTTCAGCCGTTCGACATCTGCAACAAGTGTGGTAGTCAACGTGAGAAATTCCCGCATGAGAATTGGAAATTCGGTATCCGTGATGAAAAGATTCTTCTTGATCGAAGCCAGGTAAAAGTTATGCGCTTTCATGAGTGTTTCTGGATCCCGCCGGGTCCTTTGCTCAACATCATGTTGCGTTCGGTCGCCTGAGTATTGTGCAGTCCATATTGACTCGCCATCGCCACCGTGATTCGCGCCTGAGGTGGGCGGTCTTTCTTGAGGTTCGCCGACATCGTCGTGTAGAAGATCCATAAGCTGTCCGTATGCTGCTTCAATCACATCACCTTGCCAGTAGCCACTTATTGTTTCCAAAAAGAAGGACGCAAGCTGAGTGGTTGCCCAAATAAACCGTTCGTTCTTCTCCCTGCCGGTCCGTCTGAGTCGCCTAGCACGAGATGCTTCTGGACTGCTTTCGATTGCTTCCGGTGGATATCTTCGTCCTAGCCAAAGGCCCTGGACCGCAATATAAGACTTCCTAACGGCGAGTAGATAGGCAAAGACATAGTTGTACATCTCTAGTTCCGTCTGGGAAAGGAACAATTCTAGTGGCCAAGTGAGGTGGAATGATAGAGAAACAGGAACACCAATGAGGAGATCGTCAAATCGGATGTTTGGCTTCTTTGGTGTCGACGAGCCAATCGGCGTCTTGTTGACTGTCAGATATATCAAGTCCCTAGCAAGCTCCAGATGCTCATCCACAAAATTATCGGACTGGACATTCGAAAGCGTACCCCATGTCCTCGATAGAATGGCGGCCACTTCACCTTCTCTAACGATGGTGCCCTTCGATGACTGAGGCGCTGCCATTGTCTCCGTATTACCACCTCCTGGTAGACGCCGAAGTCGATTCCGAACACCAATCGAGGCTTGCTCCACGAGGTTTACAGCAAATTCTCCGCGACCAAGCAGAAAGAATTCTCTCAGCACCTCGATCGTCTCTACTATCTGATGCGTGGGAAGGAGTCTCTGGAGTATGTTCTTTGATAGAGACGAGCGAATCGACGATATTGCGGAGGAGAGCCTCTGGGCCGAGAGTGGAGAGGTGAGTGCCTTCAACAGCCCAGCATGTGTCGCCAGCTGCTCCAGAGCAGGGCCGCTTGCGTTCGAATCCAAGCTAGAGACAGCACCTCGCGTGCGGATATGAGAGAGGGCTTTGCCGATAAAAAGGATTGACGACGAAGTCTGGTAGTCGACGAACTTTGGGACCAATTTGTGGTTGACAGCGTAGCTTTTGAGGACCATATCATCTATCAAGCTCGACGTGTCTCTGGCCTCTTCTCCTGCGCCCTCTGCGATGAAGAAGTCTGTTGATCCGAACGTCGGGAGCCTTCCGTAAAGAACCCATGTTGAGACCTGCCGCAGCCAGGTCGTTTCGGCAATCTTCAAAAGGTCGATAGCAATATCCTCCAGATCCGGATAGCCCGTATGGATATCCTTCCGCAAACGGTCAATAACTCTGGCGCCATTAACCGGCTCATTCTCTCCTATTGCGCTGAGAAAACAAGAGAAGTCGTGAAGGTATTCCAGCCTGCGGTCCCATCCATCGAACTCAGAAACAATTGTCGCCAGGGGGACAACATCATAAGCCCCGACCACAGACGCATCTCGTTTTAGTATTGCTGCCTCAACATTGGTGATTTTGGTTCGAAAATCAGCGAGATGCTGTGTTATGATTGCGGATGCGACGGCACGGACAATTGGAGACTGATGCGAGGAAGAGAGGGCAGCACACTCCTTCCGGACCCCGATGTGTGTGTGGCCTAATGTGGCAAGATCCAGCAGAATCTCTCTGTGGATTGTCAGTTTGTCGCGCGAAAACGGGCTGGATTTGTCACCTTTCTGATGGTGATAACAACGGAAATCCTTTGGGCACGCCTTTCGGAGTCAGTATGGGCGACTCATGGCCGTATAGTAAGAGGAAGAGTTCCTATCTAGTCAGCTAGAGACACCCCGATATTCCAACGAGATAATACCTACATGAATCATCGCCGGTTCTCCGCATTCATCTTCAGCGAGTTCTTGAGTGGAAAGTGTGAGCGGACGCGGTCGGGAATGGTGGTGAGTGCGGCGATAGATTCGATTAGCCTCGTGCGATGGCCACAAAGCCCGCTTCTGGGCTAAGATTAGAATGCAGACTAAGATCTAATCTCGCTCTATTGTTCTTAGCGCATAGTCGCCCCTCCTGGCGGGGCAAGGCGGGGCAGTTGACGGGTCATTTGGAGTCTTACTAAACAAGCGGGCCCCTGCCACGGGGAGCTGAACTGTTAACAAACAAAGAACTGACGTATCTCACCATTCTTCATCAACACTTCACTATTTGCACATCGCCATCCTCACCACGCCACACGACTTACTCCCCCCTTCTCAGTGAGTGGACAACACGTTTACGAGTGGATAACAACTTCATCCTTATACCCACCTGCCCGGAAATCCAATAAAGTCAAGTTCTACTAGCCACCTATTCCTGGCCTACTTCGTTCTTCTTCCAACCTCACATCGACACACCATCTATCTTCACAACAGCTAAGATCTCATCGAAACACGCTATGGCGGTAGGCACCTAGTTCAACATACTATGGTAGGATCGTAGCTAACGTGGAATTAGGAGTCCAAGATGCAGATCGATACCGAGGAGAAGGAACAGGTCATCGATGAGGCGCTCTACAGCCGTCAGCTGTAGGTCTTTGGAGGTCTGGCGAAGAGGAATGCTGATAATAATGGTGGATAGTTATGTTCTTGGTCACGAAGCCATGAAGCGTATGGGAGCCTCGAATGTGCTCATTGTCGGACTGAAGGGCTTGGGAGTTGAGATTGGTATGCATACTTGTGGCAGAAGCAGGCACATCTAACAACTGATAGCGAAGGATTTGGCGCTTGCCGGTGTCAAGTCGATCACTCTCTATGACCCAACGCCGGTTTCTATCCAGGATCTGTCCTCACACTTTTTCCTTCGCTCGGACGATGTTGGAAAGCCTCGAGCGGAAGCTTCGGCACCAAGATTGGCTGAATTGAACAACTACGTACCGGTGAACGTCCACAGCTCTTCAGACTTATTTTCGGATCTCTCCGCACTCGACTCGTTCCAAGTTGTGGTTCTCACAGAAACGCCGCTCGACACCCAGGTCAAGGTCAACGACTACTGCCATGGCAAGGGCATCCATTTTGTGAGCACTGATGTTCGTGGTTTATTCGGATCCATCTTCTGTGATTTCGGAGAGAAGTTCACCGTCGTCGACGCAACCGGAGAGAATGCCGTGAGTGGAATCATCGCTGGAATCGATGAGGAGGGACTTGTCACAGCTTTGGACGAAACCCGACATGGCCTCGAAACTGGCGACTATGTTACTTTCTCAGAAATCAAGGGTCTTGAAGCTCTTAACAATACTGATCCGATCCAAGTAACCGTTAAGGGTAGGCATATAAGAACAACTTGTGACCTTCCACTAACGGTTCGCAGGTCCCTACACTTTCTCAATTGGTGATGTCTCGAAGTATGGGGGAACCTATGAACGTGGAGGTCTCTTCACTCAGGTTAAGATGCCGAAGTTCATTGACTTCAAGCCGCTGTCGAGCCAGCTTAAGACTCCCGAATTCCTCATGTCAGATTACGCCAAGTTCGATCGACCGCTTCAACTTCATGTCGGCTTTCAAGCCCTCGACAAGTTTGCGCAGAAGCATAACGGTGAATTGCCCAAGCCAAAGAACGAGGCGGATGCTGAGGAGTTCTTCGCTATCGCAAAGGAGATCGCTGCCACGTATGAGGACAAGCCAGAGCTAGATGAGAAGCTCATCAAGGAGTTGTCTTACCAGGCTCGTGGCGACATCCCAGCGCTTTCCGCTATTTTTGGTGGTTTGGCAGCGCAAGAGGTGCTGAAGGCGGTTTCGGGCAAGTTCACACCAATCAGCCAGTTCCTGTACTTTGACTCCCTGGAGAGTTTGCCAACGTCTACGGAACGCACTGAGAAGTCGTGTGCCCCGATCGGTAGCCGTTATGATGGTCAAATTGCAGTCTTTGGAAAGGACTTCCAAGAGAAGGTTGCAAACCTCAAGCAGTTCTTGGTCGGCGCTGGTGCCATTGGTTGCGAGATGCTCAAGAACTGGGCCATGATTGGCCTTGCCACTGGTCCTAATGGAAAGGTTGTCGTAACCGATATGGACTCTATTGAAAAGAGCAACCTTAACCGACAATTCCTCTTCAGGCCTAATGATGTTGGGAAGCACAAGAGTGATTGCGCTGCTGCGGCAGTCACTGTCATGAACCCTGACCTGAAGGGAAAGATCGAGACCATGAGGGACCGTGTGGGTGCTGATTCAGAGCACATCTTCGACGAGAACTTTTGGGAAGGTCTCGATGGGGTTACCAATGCCCTTGACAATGTCGATGCTAGAACTTATGTCGACCGTCGGTGTGTCTTCTTCCAGAAGCCTCTTCTTGAGTCAGGAACTCTCGGAACCAAGGGCAACACACAAGTCGTTCTCCCCCGTGTCACCGAGAGTTACTCCAGCTCTCAAGATCCACCAGAGCAGAGCTTCCCAATGTGCACGCTCAGAAGTTTCCCCAACAAGATTGAGCACACCATTGCTTGGGCTCGTGACCTCTTCGAGTCTTTCTTCGTTCAGCCAGCTCAGAACGTGAATGCTTACCTCAGCCAGAACAACTTCTTGGAGACGACTCTGAAGGCAGCTGGCAACCAGAAGCAGATTCTTGAGCAAATCGAGGCTTATCTCGTGTCAGCTAAGCCATTGACATTCGAGGAATGCATTATGTGGGCCAGACTCGAATTTGAGAAGAACTACAACAACAACATTCAGCAGCTCTTGTACAACTTTCCAAAAGACTCGACGACATCATCTGGTGCCCTGTTTTGGAGTGGGCCAAAGAGAGCGCCCGAGCCATTGCAGTTTGATGCGGAAAACCCAGAGCACCTGAACTTCATTATTGCTGCTGCCAATTTGCATGCCTTCAACTACGGCCTCAAGGGAGAAGGCTATGACGAGCAATCG
Organism: Ascobolus immersus RN42; assembly: GCA_003788565.2. Classification (NCBI taxonomy): domain Eukaryota; kingdom Fungi; phylum Ascomycota; class Pezizomycetes; order Pezizales; family Ascobolaceae; genus Ascobolus; species Ascobolus immersus. The sequence continues at coordinate 383,083 of ML119669.1, read as the reverse complement.
TACAAGAAGGTGTTGGAAAATATGATGGTCCCAGAATTCACTCCATCTTCCAGCGTCAAGATCCAAGCGTCAGATGCTGAGCCGGATCCAAATGCCAATAGCGGATTTGCCGATACAGACGAGCTTACAAAGATTGCGGAAGCTTTACCAACACCCAGCACTCTGGCTGGTTACAGACTTACGCCTGTTGAGTTTGAAAAGGATGACCCAACCAACTACCACATCGACTTCATCACCGCTGCCAGCAATCTTAGAGCGCTCAACTACGGTATTCCCACCGCAGATACTCATAAGACCAAGTTCATTGCTGGAAAGATTCTACCCGCCATGGTCACGGTAAGCATTCATTTTTCCGTGGTGAAATGGTACTTACTGATTTTACTTGCAGACAACCTCGTTGGTTGCGGCTCTTGTCATCCTCGAGCTCTACAAACTGGTTGATGGGAAGACCGACCCGGAGCAGTACAAGAATGGATTCGTCAATCGTAAGATATCGCCTATATATGGGGCTCATGGCTAACTCTGAGATTAGTTGCTCTTCCGTTCTTCGGCTTCTCGGAGCCAATTGCCAGTCCAAAGGGCAAGTATTTGGGATATGTCGATGGTGAGAAGAAGGAGGTCGAGTTCGATAAGCTGTGGGACAGATTCGATGTCGAAGGTGATGTAACTCTTCGGGAGTTCCTGGAAATCTTTGAGAAGAAGGGATTGACTATCACCATGCTGAGCAGCGGCGTCTCGCTGTTGTATGCATCATTCTTCCCACCCAAGAAGATGGCGGAGCGTCTTGATCTCAAGTAGGCTAATCCTTCATGCTGAATGTTCTTGATGCTAACAATAATTAGGATGACGGAGCTTGTTAAGACTGTTTCCAAGAAGGAGGTCCCAACGCACTCAAAGAGAATCATCTTTGAAATCTGCGCTGACGATCTATCCGAGGAGGACGTTGAGATTCCATACGTCGCATTGAAATGGAGGGATTAGTCGTCTCCAAGTTCAAGCTGTTATTCTTTATCTGAGGCGGGCGCCACAGAGGTTACGTATTCCTTAAATACTGGGGTTAATACCATGAAGGGAACCTGGCAGATTTTCTATTATCGTAATCGTAGTCTCATTATCGGTTTTCTTTTGTTGTGTGGGTTGATTTGTGCTTATCGTATCGCTGGTCCCTCGGTTTTTCTATGGTTGTATCACGTTTATGAAGTGTACGAGCACTTGCATGTTCTATAGGTTTCATTGCAACTTATAACAGGTTCAAGATTATTATTCCTTGCTGGTGTACCTGAATGGTGGTCCAATCCTCGTGAAAACAGTATTAGAAACCCCTTAATGTCAGAAATACTCAGAAAAGAGAAGACGTCATTGGAGACTGGCTCTCCGGTCGCGCCAAGCAATTACATGTTAAACGCCCTTCCCGCTGAAAATTGGTGAGCGCGTTCGCCGCAGGTTAACGCGTCTTCCCAACACCACTGCCCGACACTGGACTGCAACGGCTGCCAGAATCGCCCACTCGACCTAACGTGACGCCCGTGGTCAAGCATACGAACTCCAGCGACACTTTTCGATAGGTTCCTAAGTCTAGACGGCTGGTTTGTCATGGACGAAGACTTCGAAATCACCGAATCTACCGACTGGAAAGATACGAAGGTTCCTTCCCTCGAACAACTCGACTTCTCCCTACGATGTCAAATCTGCAAAGAATTTCTCACAGCTCCGCTACTCACCTCGTGCGGCCATTCGTTTTGCTCATTATGTATACGAAGGACTCTACTGCATGAAAAGCACTGCCCAGTCTGTAGGATTCAGCAGTCGGAGGGCAATCTACGAAAAAATCCAGCGCTTGAGGATGTCGTCCAGGCTTTCGTCAAGTCTAGGAAGATGATTATGGAGCTTGCGACGAAGGAAACGGAACCTGTGGAACAGGCGAGGGAAGAGGATACCAACATGGTTGATGAGGAGGTACAGACTGAATCGCTGTCGGGCCAGGAGTACGAAGATGTTGAGGCACCACGATCAAGAAAAAGGAAGCGCACCTATACGACTCGGTCTGGACGGGCGACAACAAGGGCACAGCCGGTCCTAGAAGTCATGGACTCGGATCATGATGATGAAGACGACATATTTGCTCTTGATTCGCAGCAAGCTGGATTGAATTCACCGAGAGAGCCTAGTCCGTCCCCTCCCCCACCCCCTCCAGGTAAGATTTCTGACCCCTGGGTAGACTTGCACTTGCTTGAATCCTAACGTTGCGTTATGAGGATAGGTATGGCGCAGTGTCCAGTTTGTCAGAAATACATGAAGCCGGAGGAGATACAGGGCAGTCATATTGATCAATGCCTTGAGAATATCGACAACCCGCCGCCTTCACGGCATCACCGAAGACAAGGTCCGCCACCCCCGTCACGTCCCTCTACAGAGCCATCCACGCCCAAGAAGAACCGTGCTCTTGGGAGGACAGCAACAGGGGCTACCAACAACGCAGGTCCCAACTTTTTTACATCACCTTCCAAAAGCCGTCTGAACTTTGCACCCATCGCACTAGGAAATAGCGCATCTATGAATGCCCCACCAGAGCGGTTACCGAAGCTCAATTACCATACCATGAAAGAGAAGGATCTCCGAAAGAAGATGCAGGAGTTGGGGCTATCTACTGAGGGGTCCAAGGCGGTATTGCAGCAGAGGCATGCAGAATATGTTATGCTTGTCAATGCCAATCTCGATGCTAAACATCCAAGATCGAAAAGGGAGCTTTTGATGGACATGAGGACTTGGGAGACATTGAGACTGGATATGGAACGCAATAGAAAGCCGAATCACAATCACAACACTACGGAGGCCGAGAAAGAGAGGGAGAAGGAGCAGCTCAAAGTGTATAGTAAGGAGAACGATGAAGACTTTAAACGGCTGATTGAGGATGCAAAGAGGAGAAGGCAAGTCAAGAAGGCAGAAGAAGAAAAGAATACAGAGAAGGATGAGGAGAATAAGGAGAATCCTTCGTCCAATTCGTCCAACCCAGCTTCGGGCTCGGCCCCGCCTCCTGATTCCGCCCCTCCGCCATCAAGTCAAGCACACTCGCGACCTCAATTTCCAATGCGCCGAATCACCAATTCGCTCGACACTGAGATGGACACTCCCTTCAATCCACCACCAGCACCTCCACAGCACCCCTATTTCTCCAAGGAGCTTCGACCTCAACCCGTGACGCCCGCCGCACCCCCAAATCAGCATTCTCCATATATGACTTCTTTTACTTCATCACAAACATTCGACCCGGCACCTCCTCCATCTTCGCAAAATACTAGCAAATACGTTCCCCAACACCAGCAACAGCAACCTCAATCGCATCCCCCGCCTCAACCACGACCACAGAATCTGTCACATCTTCCTCCTCATCACCCGCAATCATTACCGCAGTTCCAGTCCTACCCACATCTTACGCTGGACCAGCAGCAAATAATACAGGAGACGGTCGCAGCAAATACACACATGTCACCCCAAGAGAAGCAGTCATTCATGCATCTCCTTGCCACTACTCCAACAACTCTTCAGAGGGTGGTTGACTTTCGAAAGCAGTTCAACCGACCCATCATACTCACACCATCGCAACCCCCTCCGCAACCCCAACAATACGCTCAACAATACACTCAGACACATAAACCACAACCCAGGTTCGTCCAGTATCAGCCTCCACAGCAGCAGCATGCGGCTTCTCCATCACAGTACCCTTCATCGCAACCGTCGCCTCATCATCACCCACATCATTCGCCCTATGAAAACCTCCAGGCGCAAGCAGCCCATCCCGGGAGTGTGCCTCATCAACCGCCCAATAGCTCAGCGCCTTCATCACTGAGTCGGCCGGCAAATAATCCGTGAGAAGCAGGCTGAATACTGTTAGTTGAGTGGAATTCAATGGCAGCTCGGAGGTGGCACGTATGTAATGGGTGAGGCCTTTAATGCACGGTCTATGAATGTGGTACGGGTGTTGTATGATTTATATTTTGGATTGTATTTGTATATTGCATTGTACTACACATGGGAGCGTTCTGGCGTTAATTTGTTCCTACTTTAGCTTTTCGTAGGCGTCTAGGCAGTCATCTTGTCCATGTCTTTATCATACCAGCGGATTGCTTCTTGGTTTGCGAGATGCTGATTACTATTGTTGTCCTTGGCTTTCTGGCATAGTTATTTTGCGGAAGCAATGCGATTGATTCATGTTGATGACGTCCAATGGCCGTAAAAGTAACAAGTGGCTGTGCCTCTGAAGTGTTGAGCATGGTTCCGTTCTGCTTTGCAAATAGTGTTGGTTTTGCAGTACAGCCACTTTCAGTTGAAGGTCCAGACACATAAACGAGTGAAGAAGGAAATAGCAACAATCAGACTCATAGCATTTGACACGCAAGGAAGTAACAGCGCACTAGTTGAACACCAAATCCGCATCCTTACACCCACAACGGCCTTTTAAATTAAGAAACAAATATGCAGGAGAGTAGAAGTATCCTGAAAGTATTTACTAACGAAACCAAACAGATCAAAAGCACAAGGAAAAAGAGAAAAAAAAGAAGCACTGCAAAAATGATAACCACTAACTCTTCCCAAGCGTAGATCCCGGTTCAAACAACTCCCTTGCACATAACATCACCAAGTCGAACCCATATGCTTCCGAGAACTTTGGAACCTCAACGTACCATAACTTTCGAAGGCGTAGCGCGAAGCTCATGTCCCTGACGAGTCCCAGTTGCTTGGCTCGTAAAGCAAGCTTCGTGTCGAACTTTTTCTCGCCCCAGCGAACTTCTCTGACGAACTTGTTACAGATGACGAACCTCAAATCAATCCACTTTGGATTACGACCTTGTATCTGGTTGCCTTGGACTTCATGGGTAAACCAATACGTACCGAAGGCATCTGGGTGGATGACCGCAACGTACGTGCTCTTCAAAACGTTACCCAAGGTGAAAGCAGCCTTGTGGACGTAGCTGTCTGGAAGCATCTTCAATGGGACGAGGCGAGACATCAAGAAGTAATCTAGAGTCCCAAAGAAACCTTGCATGAGCTGCTGGAGCATAGGTGGCTTGCATGCGTCCCTGATGAAAGCGAAGACCTCGCTTGGTTCAAGCCCAAAATCGAGGACGACGCGTTCGTAAGAACGACCACCTTCAACAGCATCCGCAAGTGCCTTCTCTACCGACAGCAGGGCAAGAGCAATGTCCAACGATCTTGTCTGTAAATCAAGTGTTAGCCGGATGGTAAGCTGGTGGAGTGACAGAATGGACGAACCTGAGCAAGAAGAGACTCCATGTCTTGGTCCATGCCTGACTCTTTTGTGGAAAGAGCGTTTTTCTCCAGATGGAACCTGGTCTCGAGACCAACCGGTTCAATTTCCATCACAAACAAGCCACGAGCTTGCTCAACCTCTTTGGGTCCAAGACCAAACAAGCTCTTCGTGTTGCATGTCCTCTCAGCCGTCCACTCCGGGCAAGAAGAAGTCAACGTCGAGGGGAAAATGTCGCACACAGACATGCTCGGTTTGACCGCATACTCCTACAAAGAAGAGTCAGTTAGGCACAGTTCACTTGTCAGTGTTATCAACAACAGAGTTGAAGTGACAAATGTCCGCAAAAACATACCTTGTCGTCTGGAGGCAGGTACATCTCTCGAAGAGTCTTATACTCCTCACTGTCGGGCTTCGGCTCGTGCATCGACGCAAGTAGCACCCGATGCCCTAGCTGAGCAAAGTTGGCGGAGATTGACGTGGCAATGGTGGTCTTCCCGTGGCCAGGCGGGCCGCCGACGACAACGTATCTCAATGACTCTCTGGTCAAAAGACGACGCATGTCGTTTGTCGGCTCGGGTACGGACGATGGCGCTGTCGATGCTGTGGACTGTCTTGAGGACATGGCGATGAAAATTGGACTAAACAATTGCTGAAAGTTTGGGGAAGAGTGTGTTTGCAAGATGCAGTGATAAAGAAGTGAAAATCTTTATATACAGGAAGAAGACTGGGCGTTTGTCGGCGTTTATCGGCGTTCCCAACATTTGTCTTTAGGTAGAGAGAAGGTATCTGACTTCAGGATTTAGGAAACAGTTGCAAACTAAAAAGTAGATGGAAGAGGAAGAGATGGGAGGAAAGATACTTTGCAAAACTGCAACTCAATGCTGGCTCAGATACAGCAGTTCATCCCCATTAGCACTGATGCGCCGTCACCGCACTGTATGTTGTGATCGAACCATCATCCCCATTAAGACATTTCGACACTGATTCAGCGTCGCCCAACGGGAACAGCTTCCTGCTTCCCTCGCGGAACAAAGTAAGTGTCCATCACTATGCCTTTCATCCATCCCCGTTTCTCAAGCCTCCCTGCCTGGTCCCTAAGTGAATGCTTTGAGGGCAGTGCCAGAGGTTGTTGTGGTTATGTGTGTTCTAAGAGAGACAAACATACATGGTAGGTATTTATAGGGAAAGGAAAGGGCAGAAACACAAAGAATCCGCTAGGAATATAATTTCACGTGACAGTAAATACAGTTCTGGAAGGCTCACAGTGTAGGGAAAGTTTGGTACATGCGCATGCGCCTTGATTCTAGATACCTTTTAGAATTCATACGGCTTTCACTTACCATCGGAACACAAGAAATTTGCAGTTCGCAAGTATTCTGTACAGCGGGTCGGATATGAAGTGAATTCGGAATCCACATGCTCAAACCGTGCAATTACTTAAGTAATTACGAGCCCGCTCGTCGTTTACTACCCAATGCGGAGACACTTCTCTGGGCAAGTTTGTGACACGCTAAACCTCGGTCACACGCTTGTCATGAGTCACATCCTCACCATCGGCCAAGCAACTCGCTTAAGGATAAGCTGCTGTTTGTTTGTTACTCTCCACACCAAAACAACGAAAATGTCCCGACAGTCGCTCTGCTTCTGAAGGACCCTGTCGCAGTATTCAGCGGACTCGATTTGGAGGCGGAAAACTTACGGAAACCCGAAAGCATACCCAGTATACCACATGAACGACTATGAGCTCTCGACAACGGAAGAATGCCGCCTTGAACACGAAAGAACACAGATCGAACGTTCCTCGGGTCGAAGCGCTAGTCTCCACCTCTGCGCCGGGTACTGTCAGAGATGATGCACGATATCGCCGGATAGTTGAGGCCTATCTGGACTGTGACGATGACTGGAGTCTAGTTGAAGAGTTTAGAGTGGGATTTAGAAACGGAGATGCGCCGAAGCACAATCAGAATGGACATAAGGGTACTCATGCAACAGCGAGTGCGAGGGACGACCGCCATGACAGCAAAACGACAACAACACAAAAGCAATCTACTCGACCTCAAGAACTACGAGAAGAGCCCCGCAACCAAACCGATGAACGAGCGGAGAAACCGAAAGACAATCAGAGAGATCGAAGTTGGACGTACGACATTTCGGACCAGAGTTGCGGCACCTCTGAAACCCCCCCGAGCGTCATCGAAGACTCGCAGGTGGAAGATGGACAGCAGACCACCTTGCTGGAAAGTGCAGCAACCACCACAGTCCGACCTAAAAGGCCAGACGTTGTGCCTCCGCGGCCCGCCGAACAAGCAGTCAGAGCAGCCACCATCTCAAGCCAGACGAAGACGCGAGTTCGGAAAAGAGAGTACTATGAGGAAGAGTCACAGAAGGGAGAGCTTACGGTGGACGTTACCCACGAATATGAATTCAGCTCCCACTCAGTTGTTTCGTCATCTTTTCCCGAAGAACGAATGGTGAATCAGCCCCTTCGCAAGCGTACTTCTGATGCTTTTGGCTGGGACACTTTCATGAAAGCCTCTGATACCCAGATCTCTCTTGGGAGCCCGAATAGTCAGTGTACGCAGCTTGCACCAGTCCATTACCATACATCGCAATCAAGGACGCAAACGCAGAAGGAGAATATCCCACCGGAATCAGCCCAGTCCACCGAAGAGTCCATGCCTCATGTCAATACCAAGAAGCGAAAGACGAGCTCTACTGGGAAAGCCGCCGAGAAACCGAGTTCAGCGGAGCCCCCAGTCTTTAAGGTTCCTGCCGCTCCACTCTCACAAAGTACCACCCAGAAGCAGAAGCCCGTACGAAGGGATGCCACCAAACCGCAATCAACTAAACCGCAACCAACTCCGCATCCGCATCCGAAGATCAAGGTCCTTGGAGAACCGTCTGTCCTCAAGAACCAGTTGGGCTCTCAGGAGGAACTCGAGCCTCCACATGGTTATAAGCGATTCACGGTCTCTTTTCCACCACCAACATCCCAGACGCTCGCGAAGATTCCGCCCAAAACCGACTCTCAACGGACGCCCACCCCATCGCCAATTAGTCCCGACAGACGACCTTCGATACCCGACTTTCGATCGAAACCTAGAACACTAGCGCAGCTGTTTCCTGCTGCTCCTATACTTGAGATCCATCCAAAGGAGCCTGCTGTCAACTCGAACCCAGGCCAAATATCGTCGAGGCTCCAAAAACTAGCCGACAATAAGCTCCTTCGCAAGTTTAAACCGACATTGCAGTTACGAGAGCCCTCTAAGTGGGAGCGAGGTTACTGGCGAATCAGTACAACAGACTGGGATGAAAGCACAAAGAAATGTTTCTGGAAGGACCTCGAAACGGTTATTTCAAAGCGAAGGGCAGGACAAGTCGAAGTATTTCCGGAGGAAAAAGATCTGATAAAGCCCGAGTTGGGGGAGAGATGGGGAGATGTTTTGAGGCTATATTGCTATGGTGGTGTCCACCAGCTGCTATGGATCATGCTGATGATAATCAGTAAAGGACGGAGCGAGAAGGGGCTGAAATGGATTGATGTTAAAGGAGAAGTTGTTATTGACTTCCCAGCTAGATGATAGGGTGATTAAGATTTCAGCGGGGTGCTACATCGTCTTGTATACCCGGGATGGTGATGCAGTTGTGTAGTTGTTTGCTTGCTCGTTCTTTTGCGTGTCGGGGGCGTTTGCTTCAGGCTTCTTCTCTGGAAACTTGGCGTTTTTGGGTGGGATTTTGATGGCGTTCAGGTTGCTTTTGGTTTCGGTTTTACTTTGGATATCATCTCACATCTTAATGGAGGAACTTCGGTTACCCTGATTTGTACTTGCTTGATTGGAACCTGTTTGTGCCAGTGGTGGATTGTTTTTGGATCTTCAATACGAGCATATGGCAAAGGCCATGTAGGTCTATTGCGAAACTGGGATACTAGGGGAGGTTTGTTGTTAATGCCGTTCACTGACCGACTTTTAGAACGTCGACATTAACCCGATAGATGACACGAGGTATTCAACTGAAGCAAAGCTGCTTTATCTACTTCTTTGAGGCGTGAGTGCATAGCGGATCTATTATGACCCCATGTTAGGTAGCACTCGCCGAGGATTCTTATGATGGTTCAGAGTCGACTTCGGCCTACTAGCATCCATAATCTACCGACGTCGGTACGGTGTGCAAGAAATCATATCCTATGCATCGCATATTGTAAGGCACGGGCCAACGGAGACACTCCATGAGCGTGTTCGACTAGGTTGCTCGGAGCATACTATTTCAAATCCCGCGTGTGTGCTTTGAGATAGAAGGCCTAGAAGTTCATCTTGGGTTCGTCCTGATTGAAGTACCGTTATGGGCAAGTTTTAACCTAGTAAGCCCGGTTTTTCTATGACACTATGATCACCTTCAGAACAAGGCGCTCCTTGTGACAGCACTGACAGACCGTCTGCTTTGCAGCCCAAGCCGGGTAAGAGCTTGACACAGAATGCTATGTGCGTCGGAGTTAATAAAAAGATACCATTATAGAGCTGCATGGAAGGCTACTTAAGTATTACTTCTTATGACAGATTGCAGTACAGCTCAGCTTGACACAACAGATCTGGAGGCCGCCCATAGCGGGCGATGCTTAGCGGGAAGTTTTTCCTTGAAGGCCAAAGGGCTGTACATTCGTACAATCGATATCCACCTACAGTAAGCCGTAGAAATGGACATGCTCTCACGGATTACGGCTAACACCTTAGTGGGGAATAGCAGCAGTACTCGTACAAGCACCTATGCATGTACGATACCTAGAACACCATCGCCTTGATTATATCTATCGGTATCGGTGCATTCCATATGCATCATATTCGTAGAAACCCAGAAAAACAAAAGAAGATATACGACAGGGATCCCATGTACATGCTCTAACTTTTTGAGGCATGCTCAAAGCGACCCGGCGTGAATTTAAAGTAACACTAAGTACTTAAGTATGTAGTCGTACTCTTCCGGAGCCAACCTTAATGGCAAGCTTATTGCTATTTCTTCTTATAGCATATCACTGTCTCGGCTTTAGGTAACAATCGGTGCAAGGACCACTGCCAGTGCTCCCTGCTTTTCGGATAAATCAGCCGGATAGATTCCTCTAGACAGCCAACTACTCGTATGTTACCGCTTCCGGAACCCTAACCAATTCAAGTTGAAGGCCAAGGATCAAGTTACTACGGTCTGGGGTGGTTCTTGATCTTCGACAGGTATTCCACCTGTATTGGGGAAGGCCAATAGATATCCTGAGGGCAATCTCATTCTTCGAATACTTGTAGGACTGCGGGCCACATCCTTCCATCGGCTAAGTAGCGAGTTATTACGGAGCGACGGAAGTCCTAGAGCAAGCTTGCGGTCGTGGATCGTCATTTGCTCGATTCTACGGGATGATGTACGATCTTCCAGAGTTCTATATCATATAAAAGGCAGGTGGGCATGTCCGAGCAGCAGTATTTTGTTCCTCCATCCAGGTTACTATCATTACCCCTGACTGGTAGTTGCAGGCACCTCTTTTAGTCGAGATGTATTCCAAGCTCTCTCTCTTACCAATCCTCTTACTGGGTTTATCGACTGCTGTAAACTCTCAGTCCTGCCCCGCAACTCCAAATCCTCTACCTGCCGCGAGCTCGTTCCCAAGAGTCACCTACCTTCCGGACCCATTCGTCTACCTTGATGGAAAGAGTCGAGTGCAAACTCGGGATGAATGGTACCAATGTCGCCAGCCTGAAATCTTGAGGATGCTGCAGCACTACCAGTACGGCTTTTATCCCGATCATACAGCGGAGACCGTCACATCAACACGAAGCGGAAATACCCTCGCCATCACAGTTACTGCTGGAGGGAAAACAGGACGGTTCAATGCTCAGGTCAACCTCCCAAGTGGTGCTTCAGCCAGCAACCCAGTGCCTGTTGTTATCGCTATCGGCGGCATTGATAACAACGCATATCTGAGAGAAGGTATTGCAGTAGTAACCTTCGACTATACCAGCGTTGCACCTGATAGCAACGGGAAGAATGGTGCATTTTGGGCCTTGTACAATGGCAGAGATATCGGTAAGCCACTTTCTTTGTACTTCACCTGATCATATATCTGACAGTTGATTTCTCAGGTGTTCTCACAGCATGGGCTTGGGGCTTCCATAGAACTCTTGATGCAATCGAGCAGCGGGTCTCTGAGATCAATCCAACAAAGGTCGGCGTCACTGGCTGCTCCCGCCTCGGAAAAGCTGCGCTTGCTGCTGGGATATTCGATACCCGCATTACTCTTACGATGCCTATGAGCAGTGGCGTCCAAGGCCTGGGGCCTTACAGATATTACACTCTTAGTGGTCAGGGCGAGAATCTGGAAAACTCTAAGCAAGGTGCAGGATGGTGGACCAGCAGTGGCCTCAATGGCTTCCTGAATAACCACGAGAAGCTTCCTTTCGACGCTCATACTATCGCTGCTGCTTTGGCTCCTAGGGCTTTGATTATTGAGCAGGGATCCGGAGATCCGTTTGTCAACTCGAGGGGTACTGCGGTAGCTGTCTTCCCGGCTGCCAAATTGGTCTATGATTGGCTGGGAGCTGGGGACAAGATTGGCATTGCGATTAGAAATGGTGGTCATTGTGACTTTGCCGGATAGTAAGTACCCCCAATTGTCATTTATTCTACTTAATTGGGATATCTCTAACTTATCTTAGCTCGAATGTTGTGCCATTCGTAAACAAGATCTTGAAGGGCACTTCGACGACTAGAGATTTCACGAACCTTTCTCCATGGTCTGCCATGCCTACTGCGTACCCTTGGTCTTCCAATATCCCAAGAAACTAAAGCCATCCAATGTGTTGATAGAATATGAGTTGTTGGGAGCGTGTTGGGCAGGATGAAGCTAGTGGTTAGTTTGGTCACAGATCCGTTGTTCAATCGATGACTATTTGAATCTGTGTGATCCATCTTTGCTCCTTCAGAGTCTGAATCAACAGAAGCTTACAACACAAAATGCTCTACCATACTTCTATAACCAGTCTTTGAGCTCTTGAACTCCTCTTTCTCGGAAAGGGCATTCCTCATCTTGAAGCCATGTTTGATTTATTTCCTAATTAGGAAGGGGCGCCGAGGTGGAAAGTGCTTACGTGATGACCTGTGACTTCCAATTGGCTGCGACAGCGCCAAGACTTTGCAACTCCAGCAAAAAAGAACGAACCCCACCAGCCGCCACGCCTCAGTTTAGTTTCATTTGCAGAAAAAAACCCCTCCAGAAACCGACGTAACCACCAACACATCGGTATCTTCAATCATGTCTTTCCCAGATTTCGCAAAGGTCATTGCGGCCTTACCTTCCGACGACGCCGAATGGGGTCCTCGTAACACTGCCCCAGAGGGTGTCCCAGCTATCCTCAACAATGCTCCATATGCGCCATACTCGAAGGGTGATAAGTTGGGCAGAATGGCCGACTGGACTACCGATTCCAGCAAGGATGGAAGAGACGGACAGCGTGGAGGAAGACAGGCCTACAACCGCAACTTCAGAGGTTCGTTGCGGACCGAGAGTTGGATGAAATATGGTTCCCCTTTACTAACAGCCGGTCAGATCAGCAAGTTTACGGTGCTGGTGCTTCCAGCTTGTTCTCTCTCCAGCACGCCGAAGACGAGGCCACTTTCTCCGTTGTCGACAACCAGCGTACTTCAACCAAGACCAGAGGTGGATTCGGAAGAGGTGGAGGAACTGTGTTCCGTGGTGGACGTGGTGGCCGTGGCGGACAGGTTACTGCCCGCGGTGGACGTGGTGGTGCACAGGGCGGACGGGGTGGACGGGGTGGACGGGATGACAGATATGGTGGTGGACGGGGTGGCAGAGGAGGAAGAAGATTCGGATGGAGAGACTTCGACAAGCCACAGAGACTCAGAGACGCCTCTGTCAACATCAAGCCAGACTGGAAATTGTTGGAGGAAATCGACTTTAGCCGTCTTTCGAAGCTCAACCTTGAGACAGACGAGGGTGAGGATGTTGAGAGCTACGGATCTCTCTACTACTACGACAAACAGTACGACAAAATCACACCAAAGGGCCCCGAAAAGCGTCTTCAAATCTCCGAGCGTGCCTACTACAACCCAACCACATCGGAAGATCCCGTTATTCAACAGCTTGCTGAGAGAGATGAGGCTACTATCTTTGCTACTGACCAGATCTTGTCTATGCTCATGTGCGCCCCAAGATCGGTCAACCCATGGGATATTCTTATCTTGAGACAAGGCAACAAGGTCTTCTTGGACAAGCGTGAGGGTGCCGGATTCGAGTTCGTCAGCGTCAACGAGAATGCCATTGACCCACCAATGGACCCAACCGACGGCAACAAGGAGTCGATCAACGCTCCCCAAGCCCTTTCCCTCGAGGCCACCTTCATCAACCTCAACTTTGCCCACCAGGTCGTCTCCGAGTCCGAGGAGCGCAAATTTTCCTTCGAGAACGAGAACCCATTCTACAACCCATCCGAAGAGACCGAGCCACTCGCATCCAAGGGATACAAGTATAGACGTTTCGATCTTTCGGTATCTGAGGAGGAGCCAGTTCACATTATCGTCCGTACTGAGGTCGATGCTGTCATCAAGAGCCCTGTTGGTAAGGGTGACCAGTTCATGACCATCAAGGCCTTGAACGAGTTCGACGACAAGGCTCAGGGTGCTGGTGGTGCTCCAAACTGGAGAGACAAGCTCGTTTCCCAGAAGGGTGCCGTCATCGCCACTGAGATGAAGAACAACAGCTGCAAGTTGGCCAGATGGGCCACCCAGGCTATTTTGGCCAAGGCTGATTTGATGAAGATTGGGTATGTATTCTGATTTTGCAATGTGTTGTCTTGTACTAACGCACAATTCAGTTTCGTTTCTCGTGCCAATCCAAAGGATGCTGGAAAGCACGTTATTTTGGGCGTCTCTGGATACAAGCCAAGGGAGTTTGCTAACCAAATGAACTTGAACCTTGCCAACGGATGGGGTATTGTCCGTACCATCGTCGACATGTGCAGAAACATGTCTGACGGCAAGTACGTTTTGGTCAAGGTAAGGCACAGCGCGATAGCGATAGTCTTAGAAAGGAGGCTAACTTTCGAATTTAGGATCCAAACAAGACTGTCCTCCGTCTCTACGAGGTCCCATTCAACACCTTTGATGAGGATCTCGAGGCTCGGGAGCCAGTTGCTGAGGAGGATGAGGAGTAGAGTAGGTAATCACCATTTTGAGCCAAGTGCGAACTTATGATTAAAAGAGTACGACTACGACTACTGTTTTAATATTTTCCTTTTTCTTGTGGGTTTAAAATTGTTTCGGGATTTCATTTTATTTGTTTTTTGTTTTCTAGAATACTTCACGTACTTATGTAAAGGCATTCTTATTCGGGTTTCCTGTTTCACTTCACGATTACCATTTCTTAAAGGCTGCATTTCATTTTCAAAGCATTAGTTCGGACCGAGGCTCGGAGTTCTCTTGTTGTAAAGTTTGGGCTTCTTTGTAATGAATTCGGCATTTTGGAGTTTTTCAGTATGATGATGACCAGCTCGTAGCTTTGATGATTGATGAGGTGGCATGGGGAATCTACTTGAAGCAGTGATTTTGACAACGTTGCAACATGTACGGAGCCGATCGATTCGTATCTAGTGAATTGTAAATACTTAGTACTTGTTGAAAGTATCAAATCCTAAAAATCACCCATCTTTCTTTTAGTTGAAGGTCTCCAAGTACTTAATGTCAAAAGTAGGGAATACTCGGTTTCTCTCTAATTCAATCAAGCTCTAAGTAAGACCTGACCTACTGGAATTCGCCTATTGCAGGCCGATCGAGACTGAGATTTGGGCCTGCAGGTGGTCGTCGCCTAGGAAGCGTCAACCACTAAAATAAGTCAGCAAGCCGCAGCGAAGGGTTCGGAACTTCATCACCCCAACAACCTCACAACACTCGGTGTTCGTCTCCTCTCGCGACACTGAACGGCCTCTTTCCACCCATCGTCGCTGAACTTTAAGCGCGCTTCTTTTAATCTTTTGCAATTAGCTGAACGTTGGTCTCTCCTCCTATCCTCCACCTTCGTTACTCGTCGTCCTGCTGGCACTCCTCCTATACTCTTATCCACTTTATTACTCGGCGCCTCTGTGCCTCGACCTTTGACGTCAGGCGAAAGCAGAAGCGTCGTAACCTTTACTCTACCTTCTTTGAAGCCCTTTATTTATCATTTGCTCTTTCTTCTTTGCCAATTACCTTTTTGCTCCTCGTGTTTTTCTTTTCTTGAGCAGGACCTCTGATAACCGACGCCGAAATGCGCTACAACAACAGATTCCGTGTCTTTTCAAATCCACCTTGGTTGTTGACGAACGGCGGGAGCCAGCGACGTGTTCCCTAACAAACGAAGACTTGTTCAGCACATTCAAACGCTTCTCGCCATCATAACTCACCATCTACACGAGAATGACTGGACGGTACGAAAGACCTGTTGAAGATCGCTATGAAAGAGACCCGGTGGATAGGTACGTTTCCTGGGGCGTAGAGTGTTGTGTCGGTGGATGCAAAGTGCTAACGTGTGTTTCTTACTAGACGTGCCAGGTCACCAGGTACAGCCCAATCTGCCTGCCCCTGGAGGGGGGAAACATTTCAGAGCAAACGAATAACTGACCCTTTGTTCTCTTTTTAGCCAATCAACCACCACGAAGACGAAGATCACGATCCCCTCCTGCCGGTGAGAACAGAATAGACCGCTACGTTCCTTCCGATGGGCCCGGACCGAGAGACGATCGACGTCGCGACGACTACCGTGATAATGGCAGTCAAGGCTATGGACCGAGGGGTGGAACGATAGACCGATACGTCCCAAACTCGCTCTCGTATCCTCCTGCTGCATTGGCTATGGTAGATCCTCTCAAGTGGGAGCACGTCGTACCTTTCACATACTACTCGGAATGGGTACATCAGCAATTTCGACAGGGTACACTAGGTCCATTGCCCGGCGATACGAAAAAGCCCACCACTCCGCCAACGAAGGACGAGGTCCAGGCTAGGTATGACCATTACAAGGAAGTTGCAACGGCAAAGATGAAGAGGGACTTTGTTCATGCCCATAGCGGAGAACAGTGGTTCAGGGAAAAGTACTTTCCTGGCGAGAGGGAGATTGTTCGACAGAAGATTGTGGAGTATCGGAAGCCTAGGTGGGAGGAATGGAAGTCACATCTGGAGCGCGGTGCCTTTGACAATCTAAACACTGACGGGAAGGTTATCGGTGAGTCTATCCTCTGTTGAACGTGTGGTTTTGGTCGCTGACGTCCGAAGCTCATTTGCAAGAGAAGAAGGAGGATGTACAGGATGGTGATGATGGCGAGGATGCTGTAGTTCCTGCTGCTCTGGATGCAGAGTTTAGGGATGAGGCAATCTATAAGCCTACGCTCCTGATCAAGACCATCTCACCAACAGTGTCGCGCAATCAGTTGGAGGAGGTATGCTGTCCATTCCATGCTATGAAGCTGTTCTAATGATTTCTGTAGCAAGTGTGCTCAGCCATCGAGGGCTTTTCTTTCATCTCCTTGTCTGATCCAAATCCTCTCAAGAAGTACCACCGTATCGGTTTTATTCTACTGAATCAGGACGCCCCGATTCCAGATCAAACTACTATCGATAATCTGGGAGAGCGGAAGATACATGATGAGAGCCACGGTGATTTCACCTGCCATATCGGTATCCATACGGCTCCCAAAGAGCTGAAGAGGAAGATTCTCAACTCTAGCATGAGCCAGCCCGAGAATCTTAAGAAGCAAGCCAAATATACAGAAAAGGTAGCAAGGAAGTTTGAAGAGGAGCTTGGTGAGGGCTTTGGTGGTTGGGATCTCATCTCTGAGCGTGTCAAGATGCTCATGGACAGGCAAAAGGCTGAAGAAATGGAAGAGGAAGCTGAAGAAGGAGAGGATAGTGAGGACGAGTCTGATGATGTGGACACTGTAAGCACGATCCTTCATATTATTCCAACCTGTACTGACTTCTCATAACAGCTCAAGAAGACAATCGATATTGGTGTGGAGTATTTGAGACGGGTATTCTCGTTCTGCCTTTACTGCGTGACTGAAGCGGATTCGATACATGAGCTCACTAGGAAATGTCCAGGCGGACATACCCGACGGCCGCCACCAGGCAGTGATGCAAATGTCGACCCACGTTCAATAAACTGGATCCGAGTCTGGGAGGAGAAGGTGCAGCTGTTTGCCGACCCGTCATCGGCGGATCTCAAGAAGTTGGGTGGTAAATCAGTATATGACACTGTGGAGGAAGAAATGCAGAAGAATTGCAAGATTGAAGAAGAAGGCAAGTACCGATGCAAGGTACAGACGTGCAGTAAGCTTTTCAAGGGAGAGGGCTTCTGGAGGAAGCACGTTGAAAAGCGACACAAGGACTGGATTGAGAAGATTGAGTTGGAGGCCCAGCTTATCAACAACTACGCACTGGATCCGAGCAGAGTACAGCCACCCAAGCAACCCGATATGCCAATGGGACAAGCGCCACGCTCGTTCCCTATGGTAGCGCAGATGCCAGTTGGGCAGCCCATGTTCCCATACTTTGCAGGACCTCCTGCGGCGTACAGTGGTGCTCCACATCTGCCGCCAATCCCACCACCAATGGATCGCAGAGACAGCCGTGGCGGTCCTGGTCCAATCCGTCACAGAGATGCTAGGGGCGGACCTGGACCAAATCCTGGACCTGGTGGTAATTACCGTTCGCAACCATACCAGAACCGACGGCCGCCTCCTAGAGATGAACGTGGTCCTCCACCTCCTCCGAGGGACGGGGATAGACGGCCACCTCCACCACCTGGAAGAAGTGGGCCTGCACCACCCGCCGAGGCGGCTGGTAGAAGCATAAGGAGTTACATGGACCTGGATGCCACTAGTAAAGACGTCAAGGCTGAAGAGTTAGACTACTAGTCGTGGTCCAACGATTTGCGCGTTCCAGTTCACCTGATGCGATCTATCGACAGAAACAACCTCTAGAAACATGGATATTCTCAAACATTTTCATTACAGGGTATGGATATGGGCGTGTGAACATGGAAATCCAGGCGGAATGTCAAGCTTGACTAGTGTCTGATATATCGAAACCATGAATAGTAATGATTGTAATGGAAGGGTCTAAGAGATGGTCCTACATAGTGTGGTATACGTTTTTGTTTGGTATGGTGTAAGGGGTTGATTTCTTTTGAGCTTCTCACTTTCTTATCTGCTTACTATCTCCTTTGTCATTCTCCGCTACTTAAGGCATTGATTTTCTATACTTCATAATTGATCTGTATTCCTTAGAAAAAAGACGACACACTTTCGCTGTGATTGGTACTTTTCTGTGCCGTTCTTTACAAATGGGCCGGGTATCGATATAGAAATATTTCCCCCTTCAAGTTGCTTATGGATGACTTGTCACAGTCAGAGAAAACAGCCACTCCTTGACACAAAACGAGAGAGCATCGAAGTTGCAACTTGTCAGGGTCCACAGCAGACGTCTCATGGCGGCGTAAATGCATGGCTCAGCCTTACCAAGTTAGCACGGTTCCGCACGCATATGGAACCTTCCCGAATCCGCCCACACGAAGGCCGCCAATAACCCCGCCAACCCACGTTCTTCAACCATCCTCGCATCCCATCCCTCACTATCCAGCAAACATCCCCAACCCTTCCAAAATCCCAACCAAACCCACACAACAAAATCCCTTAAACAAACCCAAAACCTCCGAAAAATGCCACCACCATCCCCCCTCAACATCCGCCTCAACACCGTCCTCCGCCTCATCAAGGAAGAAGCCTCCTACCACCGCGAACTCGTCAAAGCCCGTGCCGACCTCGAGAAGCTCCAGGCCCCAGGCTCCGACGCCGACGAATATGCCATTCGCCAGCAACAGACGGTCGTGAAGGAGACGGAGGTTATGCCGGAGCAGGTTAGGGGCAAGTTGGAGAGGGCCATTGAGGAATTGGAGACGGCTTTGGTGAGTTACTCCTGGGCAAATTGAGTGCATGGGTGTGGATGGAGGGCTAATTGCTTTTGTAGAATTCGGCGAGTGAGCAGGAGACGGATGAGACCAAGGAGAAGGCGAAGAAGGCGGTGCAGGATGGGAGGGATGTTATCAAGCAGCATTCAGAGCCTGCCAATGGAGTTTAAAACTGTGTCTGAGATGGACTGATAGGGGATGGAGGATATTGCAGAGTAATAGTAATCGACAGGCGGATCAGCCCTCCAGTTTCACATGTGTGGAACTCTGTTTACGGTACGGTATAAATACCAATAAACTATAAAGTCAAAATATGACTTTTCATGATCTAGATCTACTTAGTTACAGCATAAAAGAGGAGGATATGCGCTCTGATAAAGAGAAAGCTATGGATGAGAGAAGAGAGACCAGCAACCCGCCAAAAAAAAACCGAAATCAAATCAATTGCTTTTCCCCAAACGCCGATATCTAGAATAAAAAATAATCCCAATTCACCGTTCAGCAAAAGCCCGAAAAATCCACAAATATGCTCCCCTTTACTGGATGATCTCCCATCTAATCAACCTCTCCAACTCCTCCCTCTGCTCCGGCGTGAAATCACTTTCTTGAATCACACTGGCTGGGTCCGCAAAGGCAACCTCCTTGGGTAGCCTGAAGGAAGCACAATACATCCTTTTGTTTGGCGCCACAAGCCTCACATAATGGAGATCGATAGCGGAAGGGTCGAGGTTGAATTGCAAGTACTTTGAGCACCTCTCCGCAATATCCTTCAAGTCCTGCTCGTCGTCTACCGGCCTTTGGAAGCAGTAAACATGCACAAATGGCAGCTCGGCCTGGGTGTGAGGAGTAAAGAGATGCTCCATCTTGTAGTGCGAACCGATAAAGGCACCGAGAAAAGTTATGGCACTGTCGGGTAGGTTCATGATGAAATGGGAAAAGGTCTCGGGGACGGGTATGTAGCCGGGTACTGGAGTTGGTTCTGGAGCTGGTTTCTGGCCTTCCCAGGCGACGATTTCCGCTCTGCGGGCTTGTTTGGCGGCTTTGGCGGAAAGGGGGATGGCGATGCGGTTGGAAGGGGAGTGGGCGAGTTTGTAGAGCTTGCGGACGGATTGGCGGATGTGAAGGGCTCCGTCATCGTTACTCGCGAAAACGAAGGGTTGGACCTGAGGAGGTTAGAAAATATTCGTATTCCAGAAGGATAAGGCTCTACCTTGTTGGTCTGGATGTTGCCGAGGAGCGCCTTGTAACTCTCGGGATTCAGGTCATTGGCCCAAGTGATGACCCTCTTCTTGCCCAACGGCATAGCAAAAGGTCCAACACCAGCCATAACATCACACACCGCCTCACCTGGCTGACATTTGTCTACAATACGTCTATGCTCATGCTCAAGCCTGCTGTTCCAGTACACATCCCTAAAGTCAAAGCTGTATGTGCAGTCCAACTCATGCACCTCGACCTGAGTATCCTCATCACCCGCCAGCACCTCCATGGGGAACGTCCGGAACTTGGACGCAACACCAACCATGTCCAACTTGCTGATAACGGTACGGATGTGTGCGCGGTTCTTGTCGAGGAGTATCTCGCCGATGATTTTCTTGTAGGGTTGGTACTGTTCACGGAGGTTGAGATGGGCGATGTGGCCAGTGCGAGTGAAGCCTTGGGGAAGTTCGTCTGAAAGTTCTTCTGGGAGGATGGCGGCAATGATCTCAGCTATAGAGCTGTCAGTCCCATCTTGATCAGTATGCCCCCCCTCTTATGAATCCTACCATAGTTCCAGGCGTCATAATCCAGTTCCAGCGTGTAATCCGTCAACTCGAGCACCTTCTTCTCGATGTAGCCTCTCATCGCCTCACTAACGGTGCTGAGATCATCCTTTTTCGCGTCCGGCTTCAGCAACAAAGACTTGCGGCCTTGTTCGTCTTCGATCATTCTTTGAAGCTTGACTTGAAATGGTGGGTTGAACCAGTCGCTCTTGCAGTTCTTCCGGATCTCGCCCATCATTCGGAGGTCGAGGATTTTGGCGGCGGTCATCGGGACGGATTTCTTAAAGACGGAACGGTCAAGAACGCGCATGCCCCGCGCAAGGGGAGGGTAGAAGTTGCGGTACATGTGTTCGGCGGCGAGACGTTCTGGCGTTTTGTTGATTTGGGGTGCGGAGTGGGAGTCGACCTGGAGATCCTATGGCGGGGCAGAAAGGTTAGAAATGGTGGGGGTCTAGGGCCCGGTGTAGATGTCGTATGTAGGAGAGTCCAAGTAGAGTGGAAGGTTTGGGGGAATAAATGATGGACGTACTAATTCTTCGGCGGACATTGAAGCGGGATGTAGAAAGAGAGAGGCGAGGTGGATGGGTTTCGGAGGCGCTATTGCATGGGTTGAGAGATGGATGAGATGCGTTCGCTTAGATATCGATTTTGGGGAATTTTTGTTTTCCATTTGCAGGGTCTCACCATCACGTGCGATTATCCAAAGAGGAAGTAGAAGTGCCCAACTTAGCTCTCATCTCCGTGAGGCCTCAGGTCACATCCTCGCCTGTGTACTGGAGACAGCTCTTTCTCCTCTCCTTATCCCGCGCTTCAGCTACACCTCTTGTAATTCCCGTCTATTACACAATAACAATATATTAAGACTAAGCTACTCAAAACTCTAAGACAAAGAAAAGAACCAAAGTATAAAGACAGATATTAAACGTAAAGCAGCGATCCCAAAGCAATGATATCAGGCTGTGGAAACTCGACAACAAAAACAGAACTCGCCCGAAGAGACAAAAAAAACTATAGTACATAGACACCCACCCTGCTCCATCCTCTCACGGGCCTGGTATCCTCCAGTCTAACACACCACCAAAGGCACTCCCTCGCCTTGTCAAACTGACTTCCCTTCTCATATGCCGTGGCAAGTGCGAACCATGCTTCACTGCAGTCCCATCCGTTCTTAAGCTTGGTGAGTGTGTTGAGCAGGCCGTAGGCACGGTCACGTTTGGCTAAGGCGGTGAGTTCGGGCTCGGTGACGATGGTGCGGGATCCGATGTTTTGAGCGTTGGTGATGCCCGTGCTGGTTTCGGCGGCAGGATTGGCAGTTGAAGTGGCGGTTGGAGGAACGTAGATGTTGAGGAGGATATTGCAGAGGCCGACGATGGCGTAGGTGTGATCTGGTTGGAGCGCAATGGCGGTGTCAAAGGCGTTGGTGGCCTGAGTCGGAAGAGAACGGGCAATGAAGAGGAGACCCTCCTATTTTACAGTTAGTACTGTTCAAGTGGCAAGCGGTGATTATATAAGAGAAACATACCTCTACCCATACATCCGCCTCACGTTCCTCGTCAGCGCCAACCAAAGTCCATGCCTCCTTGATTGCATTTGTAGCCTCCTCCAACTGATGTGCCCGTCTGTACAGGCCGGCAATCAAAAGCCATACCCGAAGAAGTATGCCACTAACTCGCTTCTTTACATCCTCCTCCGTCAGACTAGGCTCTGGTAGGCTTGGAGGACGCTTAATGCTCCGCTTTGTCTCGTCATGGTGCGCACCGAGGCCTCTGACTGGGTGCGGCATCTCATCCTGTGGGAAGCTATGAGTAATACCGTCTCCCTCGGTCGTAATTGCAAGTCCCGGCTCTGAAGAATTGACAGGCCTGGCATCAGCATTACTAGTACCGCTTCCTTCGCGCTTGTCATGGTGATGATGATGCACCAAGTCCTTGAGCTTCTGTCTGTGGGGGTGGGCCGGGGTCGTCGAGCCAGAATCCATCCCAGGCGACTTTTCAGCCGCTGGTGGACCAGTGCGGGGAATTGGTGGAGGTGGAGTGGATGGCACTTCCGAGAGACTGCCTCCAATTGCTCGCTTGACTGACTTGACAGATCCAACGCTCTTCTTTCTACGAATACTACCCGTCAGACTGCCAACTCGGGATCTTCGAGATTTGGTGGCTGCAGACTTGTCCTCCTGGTTCGCACCATTGGGGTCCGTAACCGCAATGGTTGGGTTTGGAGCATTGATGGCCTCTCGAGAAGCCTGTTGAGATACACCTCGACTGGCACCGTCCGGCTTCAGTGTCGAGGCCTGGCTCAAGTCATTTGCACTGCTGCCTGGTGCTACCGAGCTGAGAGAATCCCGCTTGCTTCTCCTTCCGGCAAACATGCTTCTCTTGGTGCTTGGTCTCACAACAGGCGCCGGTTCCTCGAGCTTGACTTGGGCAGTAATCTCGTTCGCCGCCAAGTTTCCAAACAAGCTGCGATACATGGTCAACAGTTCATCAGCCATGTTGACCGCCGAGTCGGCATCCTCCTGAGCTTCGACGAGTGCAATCTGCGTCATCTTCAACTCCAACAACCGCTCCTTCTCTCCAAGGCTCAATCCATTGACTAGGTTCCACCTATGATCTCTAAAGTTATCAAAGTTCATGGTGCTCTTGTCAGTCTGGAGTATGGCCATTTCGCCGCCAAAGAGGTCGAAAGCAGCCTCACACATCCGCTCGGCTGTATCAAATTCCTGGCTGGAAGAGAGGAGAAGGGCGAGAAGGTGGAGAATGGGGATGGATTTGCGGAGGTATTCACGGTGGACTTCATTCATCTCCACCGGGGGTCCGTCCGAGTCGAGCGTGATTGGTTGTTCCAAAGAGCCAAGGGCTTGCTTGACAGTGTCAATGGCGGCTTCAATGTCTCGAGTCTCTGCAAGGACAATGGCAAGATCGTACAAGGCGTCTACATCCTGAGGGTCGTAGCTAATACCCTTGCGGAAGGCAGAGATGGCCTTCTCTTGACACTCGGTTCGGTCAGCGGTTTCAACAGTTTGGCGAGCCCAGCAAGCATTGGCAATTCCGACAGCGCGCCATGCGACAGCGAGAGTCTCTGGCTCAGTGACTGTCTCGGTCTCTTCGTCCTCCAGTTCGTCCTGAACGACTAAGCGCCATTCCGCGAGCCAATCCTCAATATGGTCACTCAGTTCGAGTGCCTTCTTACCGTCTCCGACATATCGGACCAGGATCTTGATGGCTTCCGAAACTGCCGTGATGATTGTCGAGTAGTCGTCCATGTCCAATTCGTGGCTTCCTTTGGCGATCCTTGACCGGGCCTTCAACACAATCTCCATATAAGTGTCAATGGCAAGCGCTGCATCATGGAAGTTGCCGGTGCTTGACAGTGTCAGGAAAAGATGTCGAAGGATTCTAGGAGAGTGGTATGTTTTGGTCGATGAGCGGTAGAGAACCTTATCATGTCAGCATATAGTCTTTCATGGTGCCAATTCCACTTACTTCTACAACATCCTTTGCATCCTCACCGGTGCTACCCATTGAGCGCCAGTTTTGCATTACCAAGTCCACAAACTCAAGCACTTCCTCATGCACTTCATCCGCAGATGGGAAGCCGAGGCCAGTAAAGAGGTAGTCTCCATAAATCTTCTCCACAAACTTGACCTCCTGTTTGAGCTCTTCCCTGCTCACTGGCAAGCCAGTCGCATCGGCGCCTACTATAGCCACCGTGCTAGCAACAGCGCTTGCAATCCCGAGGGAGGTATGAGACTCGTTCTGCTGTGCTCCGCCCAGTTGTGTTGGGATTTGCTGTCTCTGTCGCAGTTGCAGCTCGAGTTGATTCTGATATTCCTCTGATGTGTCCTTCAGGAAGCATGCCAGGAAGCGAAGGTAGCTTCTGTATACTTCTCTTCGTTCCACCTCTCGATTGCTGGACACTGCTCTCTTTCGAACCTCCTGAAGAAAGTTGTTGAAGCGTCTGAAAGCAAACATGACAGTGACATCATCGACAAAGCCGGAAACAGCCACCACGCTCGACCGGTTGGATCTCTGCGTACCATCGGTCTCTGCATTCTCGGATAGGTGTTCAAGGGTCTGCGATGTCCGTCCTTCTGCCCGTAGCTTGGCCTCTTCCTTTTCCCAGCAGTCGTATGCTACCACGGCGTACCGACCGAGCGCCTTTTCACCCCAGAGAATGCCTTCTTCGTATTGTCCCAATGCGGATGAATGCGGTAGCCGAATGGCCTGCTTATAGACCGAAAGCGGCACCGACCCATCATCTGCCCGGAGGACTTCCAACACCAAGCCCTTCAAAACAAAGCACTTGAGAACAAGGACCCTGGTATATTCCATCTCTCCGTCCGAAGGGTTGAGCTTGAGAGCTTCCTGCTCAGTTGGAAGTGTCGAGAGCGCATTGTCGTAGTCTTGCTTGAGGTATGCCAACCATCCCGCCGTAACCTTTGCCTGGAAGATATCTTCGACTGTGATGAAGGCGCTTGCTTTGTCGGCTGGAGTCGGAAGTTTGGGGGAGAGTTGGTTCGCATTGGCGAGTTCTTCCTTGATGGGCCCTTCCAACTGTTCCAAAGCTGAAGCAAAGCCGGCAAAGTGCGGTGAGGTTGAAGCGGGTGCAGGGAGATAACTCAGGTGAAGTTTGGCTTCCGCTCGGGCAACTGTGCAAAGACCTACTCGTAGTAAAGCGATTCCGTCAGAATGGATGGGATGGGTGATGAGGTGGGAGGTGACGCACAACTCCGACCAGGCGCATGTTTCTGTACCTTTCTTGCGAGCTCTGGCACTTTTCCCCATTCACCCTTGCATCTTGCTAGGTCCAACTCCTGGAGATAACCGACAGCTTTTGGCTATAAGGTGAAGAATTATAGAATCAGCGATCTGTTGCTTCCATCTCCAAATTCATGTTCATGTCCATGTCCTTTTGCAAGAGCGTACCGTAGCCATAATCCTTATCCACCCCTATACCGGAAACCCCAAGCCAACTGTAGTGAAAGTGGTGTAAAAGTGGTTGTGGAATCGAATCTGTTGACGATAGGAGAGAATTGGGTGAGTGTCGTAGTTAGGGAAAGGTATCAATCGGTCTGGGTATTCAAGGTCGAACGTTGATGATATGAAGGGGGTGGGGGGGTATCGAGGGGGGGTTTCCGTTTGAAGGCTTCTCGCGGGCGCAATTGCAGTTTTGTGGCTGTACGAAGCGTCTGGGAGAGTTCATTTGGCATTTGGCATTTGGCTTGTGAATGGAACTGAGAACTCCCGCCGCTATACCATCAAGAGGTAAGGCTGCTAGGCGGCACAGCGCTAAACCGCTTGTAGAATTTTGGTTGAAATATTTCTCTGGCGCCGAAAATGAACATTTTGAAGGGTCGAAGAGAAAGAGACGGACGGAGAACGGCCATCGAGACTCAGGAAACACGACCAGGAGCCTCTCGAAACGAATCCTCAACTCCTCAAACTCCTCATCTCCTTTTCATCCTCTCAGCTCCATCATCACCATCACCAAAAAAGACACAAAAGTTTTACAGATACCCCCTAGTTTCTTTTATACTATGCGTTCATCAAATGCGGCAACAAATCCTTCAAGTTCAGAAGACGAATTCGATATCCTCCGCTCAATAACCACCGCCCTCACAAGCTTCCCTGAACACGAACTACCAACTCTTGTCCCCCACATCACCGACCTACTACGAGGATCTGGCGTGCTAGACTCTGCTGCAAAGGAAGACAAAAACACCAAAAAGGATGCCAATACTCCATCAGTCCTCCTTCACAAGTACAAGGCTCGCATCTCGACACTACTCCAGAGCAAGTCATCGCATGCGGCCCAGGCAGGAATTGAGCTGGCTGTCCACAGCTTCGATGTCAGCGACAACTGTCTGTCAACATCAGGAGCAACATGGGTCAGGTTGATGGTTCCAATTCTTGCTGTGAGTTTGAGATACACCCTATGCCTGATCGTCGTCTGTCTGTCGTGCCTTAGTTTGACTGACTTGTTTAGAGACCTACAGCTAGCACCGAACTTCGCATCTCGTTACTGCGCGCACTCTCGAAAACTTTCAACGAATTGACCAACGGCAAGCCAGCTCTCACTCGCGAAATCACTACTCCAAACCTCCCTGCCTTTATCGAGCATACAATCAACATTTGCAAGTCAGACACCCTCGCCTCGCCGGTTGCCGAAGCTCTCCAAGCGCTCTTCGAATCTGTCCGCGCCCACGCTACTACCTTCCGTCCATTCCAAAACAGAGTCAAAGAATTGATTCTCGCTATCCTCAGCAAGAGTGGTAACGTCCCAGAGGAGGTGAAGGTTCTGTGCCAGAAGATCTTCATCAGTCTCCCACTATGCACACCTGCCTCCAAGAAGCGAGGATCGTCCGCCAATGTTACTTCCGCATCTGGAAATGTTCAACGAACGCAAGCCGGTGCCGTCGCAGAGGAATACGCAACAGTTATCAAGTCAATCGTGGAGGAAGCGCATCTTGTTCTCGACCGCATGTTTAGAGGCGTTGTGGAGGATAGCCAGTACAGACCATCACCACAAAAGGGAAAGCTCCAGGAGGAGCTCGCTTCTGCCAACTCGGTAGTAGGCTTTGGGCCCTGGAAGGGAATGAACCATGGCTACCGTAGGTTGGCAAACGTCGTTGGTATTTTGGAGGAATTCTTCAAGCAGCCAACAACAGTTGAGGTGGACGTACCGTTTGGAGAAATCAACAACCTCTTGTACCGGATCCTCTCTATCGTCCCACCACAACCGCTCTTTGCCATCACCACTGGAAAGTCGAAAAGGTCAAAACTCGACGTGAACCATGGCGTTGAAAAGAAGGAAAGAGATCTCTTGTTCTTGTTGCTCCCTTCAATGCATTGTCTTGCCATTGACTTTTTCACCACCATCATCCTCCGTCTCGGTGAGAAGTTCAAGCCTTTCTCAGATGAATCGATAGAGCAGATTGTGTACTTGTTCAAGGTTGAGAGCTGGGATTTGAATGTCCGTCTGGCCATCTACAAGTTCCTGCATCACTATCTTCTTCAGTTTGGCAAGACTTTACAGAAGGAACTTATTGAGGCTTTACATCCCATCCTCTCAGTACTCTGTGACGACCTCATCCCGGCCGTTGACGAGACGCCCTCTGCCTTTAACCCAGACGCCATCAAAGTCTTCCCCTTCAAACAAGCTACTGCCTCGACTCTCCTCAAGGCCGCCCCTGGCAAGAAGGCTGATTCTACCGAAAAGCCATGGGAACGTCCCATCCCAACCACTCCGGCCCCTAAATACATTACCCACCCCGAAGTGTACCTTCTCCTCGGCACTGCCATCTCGCACACGCCCAAAGACTCTCTCCAATCCGAGCTCCGCACAAAGCTCGACCGCACCGCCATCGTCACCCGCAACAAGGCCGCCCTTTTTGCTGCCACCATCTTCCCCGCCCACTACGCCAAATCCTCCCTCCTACCCTTCCTCGTTGCTCTTGGCAAGGAGGACAACGATCTCGTCATCGACTCTCTCGCTCATCCCCGCATTCGCAACTGGTCCACCGAGTCCCGCCAAATGTCTCTTGAGGAATGGGAGCGTGAACGCGGCGAGGCAGATCTCAAGAAGAAGGAGCGTCGTGAGCGTGAGAAGCAAGAACGCCGAGACCGCGGCGAGCTCTTTACCGACGACGAGTCTGACGATGAGTCTGAGACCGAGAATGACGCTGATCGCATGGCCGAGTTTGAAAAGGAGCATGGACTGGCTGCTGATGCAGAGGTTGGCTTCGATGAGAACGCTAAATACACTGCCCCGCTACCTACCGCTACTCCTACCGCATCCTTCAGCCAGCCAACTATCCCAGTGAAGCAACTCCCACCATCTGTCAAATCCACCCCAAGAGGCCTTAGAACCGTGCCATCGGTCACAGACTTGCAATCCTCCCCGGCCCTCCCACCACCAGCCCGCTACGAAGATTTCAGAAGCCCCGTCAAGCACTCCCCA
Source organism: Ascobolus immersus RN42 (assembly GCA_003788565.2). Lineage (NCBI taxonomy): Eukaryota > Fungi > Ascomycota > Pezizomycetes > Pezizales > Ascobolaceae > Ascobolus > Ascobolus immersus. The sequence goes on along the minus strand of ML119669.1, from coordinate 354,099 downwards.
CCCGTCAGCTCCTTCATGGACGAAGATGACGACGACCAGATGAACCTTGATGGCGTGGACGAGCAGCTCCTTCGTTCCAACAAGCGGATGCGTGTGGAAGACCGCCGTTCGCCATCAAAGTCGCCGGGGCCAAGTGGAGGAAGTGGAAGGAGGCTGAGCTTCAGCACGAGTACCACTACAACTACTACGACCACGACGACGGTTAAGAAGAGCATGAGTTTGGAGGATGAGGGTGATGTGGATATGGATCTTGGGGTTGAGAGGAAGAAGGGACGAGAGGAGATGAAGGCGTTGGAGAGTGAGGAAGAGGATGATGAGGACGATGTTGTTATGCCGGAGATTGATCTAGGGGATAGTAGTGATGAGGAGGAGGATTAGAGTAGGACTTGTTTTATATCTTATCAGAAGTTATGTCGGCCCGTATGTAAATAGATTGATACTTAAGTACTTATGAGGTAAGTAATGTTAAGAAATGACAAGTACTGCATTATGTTATTACTTCGTACTGCCTCGGTATGGGTATATCGCTACTAGGTATCCAATGGTGATTCTGGTATTACTCGTCTTGTGGATTCCAAAACTTCTCATGTGAGCAAAGCTCTCTGGCCATTTGATACTGCATGGAAGTTAGTGCCTATTTTTGTCTTTTGTCTGGGGAAACGTACCGTCTCATCAGTCTTGACGACCAACACCCTCTTCTCATCTTTATTCCCTCCACCAATCTCAACCACCTTATCGTCCCCATCAACATCCGCCTCCTCATTCTTCTCCCCATCAATCTGAAACCCAAGACACTCCACCCCCTCCACAACCCTCTTCCTCAATACATCCGCCTTCTCACCAATCCCACCCGCAAACACCAACGCATCCACCTTCCCCCCAAGCCTGACATAATACCTGGCCACATACCCCACAATCCGCTCCACAACAACATCAAGCACCAGCTTGAACGTCTCATCCTCCTCCTTCCCCTCCTTCTCATACTTTAACGCCCGCTCCACAATAACAGCAAAATTTGACTCGCCTGTTACGCCCTTCCACCCCGATTCTTTGTTCAGCACCTTCTCGGCGACACTCACCGTAATGCCCTCGGCACCTGCGACTTTGTACGAGACGTTAGACGCTTTGGAGACCATATGGAATACTGCTGAGGGATCTAGGTCACCAGAGCGAGTTGCACCTGGAAGGCCTTGGAGAGGCGTGAGACCCATGGAGGTGTCGATTGACTTTCCATCCTTTATAGCGCATGCCGAACAGCCAGACCCGAGATGGAGAGCTATGATGTTGCATTTATCCTCTGGCTTATCGAGGTATTGTGAGACGAGGTGAAGAGTGTAAGCGTACGAAAGACCGTGGAAGCCATATTTTCGGATCGAGTTGTTCTTGGTGTGTTCCTTGCTGAGCAAGTATGTGGAAGAGCTGGCGGGGAGCGTGGTGTGGAAGGAGGTATCGAAAAAAGCAATGTTTGAGGTTTCGGGGTTGGGAAAGTCGTTGGTCTTTTGAACTAATGGGAGAGAAACGGCATTGTGGAGGGGCGCGAGGTCGGATAGTTGTGTGAGTGTGTCGATGTGTTTCTTTGACAAATGTGTTCCAGACTGGAAAGGCCCACCATGGACGATGCGGTGGAAGATGTGAGATATGTCTGAAGTCGAGACTGACTTGGTGAGGGAGTCGGAGATTGGGATCTCGGTGGAGGAGAGGTGTGAAATGAAGTGATCAAAGGCGTCTTCGTGAGAGTTGATCTTGCCTTCGTCGAGCTCCTTCTTTTTGAAGTTGATGGAGGAGTCGGATGTGAGGTGTGATTGGAAGGTGAATTTGGCGGGTGGAGAGGTTAGTCCGGCGACCTCGGCGGTGAGGATTTGGGTTGCATTGCGAGACTCGGGGGCGGCTTCTCGGGGAACGGTGAAGAGGGCGAATTTGACGGAGGAGGAACCGGCGTTGATGCCGAGAAGAATATGGGGAAGCTGTTCGTCTGAAGGCATTGTCAACTGGATATGTAGCGTATTTCGGATAAGGTTTGATGTAAGGTTCTGGGGCTCGCGGGATTGTTACTGAAAGCTTAACAGAAACAAAGTTCCTCCTGTATAAATGCCCTCCACAAGCAAGTCTGGAGGTGTAGATCTATGACGTATGGGGGCATTCTTACCAAAGCTCTGACAAACCAGTCGCGCTTTACTTTATCCGGATTAGCTAACTTTTCTGGCGTTTCAAACCAAACCAAAATTAGCATAAAAAGGTGTGATAAACGGGCCTCAAAAGATGGAAATTCGCAAGGTTTCGAAAAGTGCCTGTTCATTCGCGTTTCTCCTCCTGTCCTTGGGCCAAATCTTCCAGAGGTGGACGAGTATCGTAGGATATGACCTGGAAAAGTTGAAAGAATGCCATAAAATGAAATATGTAGATCAGTACTCGATACTGTTGTTCCGTACTTGACCGGCTACGACAGAAATGCAGTTCTTTGATTAAATCCATTCGTGAACATGCTGGGGCGCTTTATTCAGTGGACCAGCAGCATGCAGCAGTCCGTTGACCAGTCCGTTCGTTTGACCAGTCCGTCCAGTCCGTCCAGTCCGTCCGTGGACGGTTTCTGACCATTTGTGTTTCCGAAAATCCAAGAAATATCCAAACTGGTCCTCCATTCGCATTTCGTTGTGCACAGACCACCCGCATCGAACCGCAACCTTCAAAAAACCAAAGTCCCGACCGACAGACCGCACCCGATCTCGACCGCCGCCCAACCCCACACCACACACCATGTTGACCTCACACTTCACCGCCTTTCGCGCAACCTTTAACCCATTCTCCCGCCAAGGAAAGGTTGCTCGCCTGCTCCTTGCCTACCTCCCACCGGATGCCAGACAAACGATGAAGATCCAGACGACGGTGTTGCCGAAGGTTGTTCCTGCTGGAGTTTCGCAGGGAGAGGTTGCGGTTACTTTCAGTAAGTGGCCATGGTAGATTAAGGCGACGGGGGGAACGGCTCCGTGAAAGCTTGGGCGGAATTGAGAAGGAATTGAGTGGAAGAAAGGAAAATGAGAGGACCAAATGCTGATGAGCAACAGAGGACGGGAAGGAAATCAAGCTCAACACCGAAAAGATGACGATAAAGGAGGTTATCGAGGAGTTGGACCGCCATAGCAGAATCTTGCAGCGCAAGGAGGAGTTGTCTGGATAGACGGGCTTTTCAATGGCATTGGCATTGGCGTAATGGCGTGGCCAGGGAGTGGATGGATGAATCAATGGGTGAAGGGGACAGGCCGAGTAGCAGCGTTTTTCCGAATAATCGAAGAAGACGTACTATCGGCAGATCGGCAGACTGCAAAGAGCAGAATTTGTACTATATTGGGCCTTTACACCACTACTGAAGTTTATAAATTGTTCTCGTTTCTTTCAACTCATATGGGGGTATTAAAAGCTTCTGCATTCAGTCTGTCAACCCACAGAAAGGGTCACAGTAAAAATATACAAAAAAGTTAAACAACAAAACAAATGCTTAAGTAAAGCGCATCTAAACGGTAGTAGAGACCGTAGAGGGTATGAGAGACGGAAATTCATCGTCCAAGCCCACCCATAAAAACAACATGTTGAATCCTTGACAAAACCAAACGCCAGTCGAATGCATCGTTCTCTATCCAATTCGGTTTGTAACCTTCCTTCCAAACGCCCACCAAGTGGTGACTCCAAATACTCCTACTCTGGCAAGAATGGCACCCCAAATACCCCACTTTACTCGGATAAAGTAACCATCGAGCAACCCTCTCATCAGTCCGCCCTCTGGCCTTCTGATCCCGACTGCCGACGAGCCAGTTGAAGTCTTAGAAGAAACTGCCTGCTTATCCTCGATGAAAAACTTCTTTCTGTTTCTTGTCCTCAGATCCCAAGTAATCGCCGAGACTGCCATTTTGATATCCCACGGCGTAAAGTTCGGGTAGATAAACTCCGGAGCATGCGAAGCCAAGTAAGGGACTTCTCCAGCCGGGAATCCAGTGAATAAATCAATCAGAATGCCCAGGGTAATGCCCCATAGCAACATATCCGCCCTTGGGTCTGATCCGAGAGTGACCACAGCTCCTTCGCCCGCCTCCCCATCGATCTCTTCCTCCGACAGCTTCGACTCTAGCGGCGACTCAATGCTCCGATCGTTCCAATGTAATCTGACTGCGCCAAAGCACATCTTTCCCACAACCAACCGAATCAAATATCGCATGGCGTCTCCCCACCGGGAATGCAGTCGCTCGGCGACGTCACAGTAGAGGTTATCCTTGTTGATGGGGTCGGTGAGTTCGGATATCGGGATCCAATGAGCCGAGGCCACTTCGGTGGCTTGGAGTTTCAGTGCCGGAGGTGTAGGTGAGGTGTAGATAAAGACTGCATCCATCTTGTCAGTATTGGGTCCCTCTGGCAGCACCCCCACCGAGGGATCTTACCATGTGCCGCAAGTACCATCAACCTGAACAACAAGAAAATCCGTTAGCAACTCTCCACTTCTCGCGCATCCGGGAACCTCCAAGTGCAAATTCATCCAAGACCAAAGGGTATAGCTTTCACGGTTCCGGAAAGCTCAAATCTATAACAAAAGAAAATAGTCACCTACGGGACCTTTCCCCAAGCCGTGCTTATTCTGTCCACAACGTTAGCACCACATTGCCCCATGCGCACAACAAAGCTTACAATCTATCCCCAATCTCACCCGCCCAAATCGCCTCGCCGGCCTCCAAGTCCAACCCCACCTCCTCCACACACTCCCTCACAGCTGTCCCTCTACTCCACTCATCACCCTCATCAAATCTTCCACCCGGAAAAGCAACATGTCCGTTCCATCGATCACCCTTCCTAGCAGCGCGCTTGATAAACAGAACTTCCGGTTCCCCCGCCTTGACCCAGTCCTGCTCAAAGAACTGTTCGACGGCCCGTAGCGGGGATTGGGCCGAATCGGTCCGAGAAGGCGTGAAGTAATTGACGGGCGGTGGAGAAGACGAGTTGGGCTGAACCTAAAATCAAACATATTGGTATCAGTATCATGCTACCAACGGCCTGACTCCAATAAAAACAACACGAGACGCAGTCGTGGTGTCCGTTTGCGCTCAAAAAGTGACCACATTTCGCTCTGCCACCAACCAGCGCTCACATGCCAAACTCAGGCGGAACCGACGAAACGTACCCTTATGACCACTGCAACGGCCGCGCGACGGCTGCAGCCTTTTGGTTGCTCTAACGGTTTGGCTGGGTCTGTGAGGAGGTTTTTGATCGCATGTCGCAAAGGTGGGATGAAAGATGTCGTCATGGTGGGGTTTGGAGGTTGTTTTGGTGGATGTTGGAGGATTGTTGGACTGGGCTTTGGTGGAGCTCGGCCGGGGGATCGTTAGTGCAGGGTTCGGCGCTTTTGGAACTCAACATTTTGGAATGCGACGGCAAGTTCCGGTCATGGGCTGTTTGTCAGCAAGTGGTGAGGTTCAACAAAATAAGTACTTAGTACCTATGGCCCAACAAAGTACTGTTGGTTGTTTCTATAACCGATGGAGTGCAGTCAGATTTCAGTAAGTAAGAAGTACTTGGATTTTATAAATAATATGGGGCTCTCCTCTTCATATTCTAGATTTCAGGCTACCTAGAACTAAGCTATTGAGAATGCTAATATTGAGGACGTCTGGACGAACGATGAAATATGCCATCTACTGTATCTAGTAGTATCCATGCAAACGGAGTTCTGCAGCTCCATTATCTATACCGAGCCTGTAAGTAAACAAAAAGGAAACAAAACTAAAGGCATCAACAACCGGCATCTAAGAATGCGTTAATACGATACAGAATGAGGAAGAAGGAAATTTGCCTCGATCTGGAAACGGAATTGAGAAAAAAGGAATAATGCCAACACCAGAAACTCCATTCAGTGAACCTGAAAACAACAAAGTGAAGGACGTTAAACCAGAAACAAAAGAAAACGACGAATAGTTACCCCAAATAGAATACACAACCTCCTTGACCGAAAATGGACTGCTAACCATCACAAACCAGGCAAAATAAACCAAACGCGCAAAATTGACAGCGGCAGTATTGACACCCACCTCTATCTCAAGCCTCTTGCTGACCACCAACCAAATGATGGCCACTGAAAGCAGAAACCTTTTGTAGGAAATCTACTTCCTGGTCTTAACAGCTCTCATGCTTGTAAGAGTATTGGCTCTTCCAGGTTTCCTCCCAACCTCCACCACAAGCATCCTCGCAAAATCCCGGTTGTCCCAATAACTCCCATGACTTCCAATCATATTAAGATATTGATTTTCCAAGGCACCACCTCCTGCGCTGAGATAATAGTCGATCTGGCCATTATCATTCATGAGATACATCCTCTTTTCCGCAAGCTCCTCTTTCGTAAAGTCGTGCGTTTCCAATTCTATTGTGGATGGAAGTCGGCTCACTGGCGCAGGAAGTGCTGTAGGCGAAGTCGAGCCAGTAGAAGGTAGGACGGACCAGATTGATGTGGATAGATTCGAGAAGAAAGAAGCTGTAGCGGACGGAAGTACGGCTGTTTTGATTGACTCGGCATAATTGACATCGACGGTCGGATTTAGTCGGTAGGCGATTGCTGCAGATGTTAGATTCGCTTCGCACTAGCAAGGTGGTTACTTACGATCAGACCAGTGCAAGACGTTGTAAACATTCTCCACCGCAAGGCATCCATAAGTTCCAGCCTCCCCCGCAATTCCATCCTCAACTAGCTCTCCAAATCCCAATGACTTCTTCCCTTTCCTGGGTAGCAGCATTCCCCTGTTTAGCAACAAGAAGAAGGCAGCGGGACTGCCGATACAGAAGAGCGATGAGATGTCAAATTCCAAAAATTCGTCTTTCGGCTTCATTGGAGCAGGTCCCATCGGAGACTGAATCCTCTCCCATGGCTTGAGAGGTCCTCTTGAGCTGGCGCGGCGGAGAGAATCTTTATTCACCGAGCCCTTCTCGCCGGTAGTGGTATCTTGGTCCCGTACTGTCGTCGGTTGACTACTAAGTACATCCAGAGATATTGCAGAACCCAAACTGTGAGCTATCAGGTGCACTCTGCCACCGTTCTTCTCAAAATCGGGGTTGATCTTCCGCCATAGGTTGTATACCCTATTTGCTTCTGCAACAACAGCGCGTGTCATCTTCCGCTTGTGGTGAGATAGATAGTAGGGAATATCCAACATGACATCTCCCACAAAGTTTCGGACGGCGGGTATGGAGTTTGGCGTGATGTCTGATAAGCCAAAGTAGTTGCGATTCTGCACCGGGTCCGGTCCTGGAGTAGCATCCTCAAACGAAATCTTGGACCGCCAGTTTATAGGAAGCATTGCAATCCCCACGCCCTCTGGCCGAAGAACCGACTTTACGGCCTCATCTTGCATCTCAGCATTGACAAGCTTTCGCAGTGCGTTTACGGAATGAACAAAGTGGAAACTTTCAACCCTCTCCGACAGCTTCTGACCAATCCTATGCACTGTTAGTTCTCTGTTAAATGACTGGCGACTTCACAGAACCTACCCGTGTATTACCAGAAACAAGTCGGTCACCACTTGCCCATCATCTGCCGCTTCTTCGGTAATCTGAGTTGCAGAGTACTCCGGTTTAAAATCCATATCGGACTCTGCGGAATCATCTTTACCACCCGTGCTGCGACTCTTGTTGTGTTTGGGGTGCTTTAATGGCGCCTTCTTTGGGTACAGCCTCACCCATTCATCCACATCGAACCCTCTAACGACAGGTGTCCCGACCCTTCCGCCCTTCCTTATAGTTTGAAGAGGTCTTTTGTTGCTACCAAATCCCAGAAGCATTGAATCTCTCCCGATGTATGCCGTCTTCTCATCCGCGTATATTACCCAGTCATTCGTCCCGAAGGGAGAGGAGACCGACGGTGCAACGCTTCCGTTCGGCGGGGTGGTGGATTTCTCAGACAGAGCTTTCGTGACACCGATGGTGGATCTTCGATTCAAAGAGCCCGTAAGTTTGTTGTCGAGCTTCGCTTCGAAGCTGGAAGCATATGCTTTGTCAAAGTCGTTTGAGGTAGATGGTCGGGAGGTTGTTGCAGAACTGCCAGGTGTAACCGGTTTCTGGTACAGCGACCATCTGATCTTGTCCTCTGCTTCCTTCCCAACTTCTATGGCGGAATTCAACTCAAGGGTCCATTCCTCACTCCACGCACGCAGCTCCATATACCCCTCCTCCAGTCTATTCGCGACCTCCGCTTCAACTGGCAGCATAGTATCCTTGTAGAACCAAGTACCACGGACTACAGGTGCAACGTCATTCACCGGATCCCAGTATATTGGCATCATAGTGAAAGCCGGGAGAAGAACCTTGTGTAGCCGCTGAACTCCAACCGGAACCTCTTCCAAAACCTCTTCCTCGGCTTCAAACAACTCCAGATGCGGTAGTTTATCTTCCTGAGACGAACGTCGACGCTTAATCGGCCTTGCCGGCGATAGTCTTCTTGTTGGAGATCTCGAGGGAGGACGGATGAAGGGGTTCGATGTCGTCATGGTCTTGTTGCGGGCCGCGAGAGAAGAGGGAGAGGGGTGGACATTGTTCCTTGTTGGCGAGTATGACCGGTTCCTAGTCGGTGGGTGTCTGCTTATCGAGTCTGATCTTCCCTCTCTGCCGAATCTGTCCCTCCCTCTCTCGTTCTCCAAAGATCCTATCTTGACATTCGTTACTGTCCCTGAGCCGGTGATATCCTTCGCTGTCGTTCCCAGCCTTAGCCGTGCAATACCCTCCTCAGCAAGCGTAGAGCTCGACGGTGCCGATGATGCTTGGTGTGGTGCACTACCCCTGTTTTGCATCATGGCTATGGCGTTCTTTGAAGCGACTCGTTTATGCAGTGGTCGTTTCGAGACGTTCGATACGGTGCTGCTCTGGACCGAAATTGCATCGTCATCCTGCTCCCGTGAGAGAAGCGAGGTGTAGGCGGCCTCAAGTGCATAGCAATCCTTAAAAGAGAACGGGCGCGGAGGGTGTTTTGCTGTTGGACTGACTTGTTGCGGTAGTGAGGATAGAGGATCGTCTAGCGGTAGTGGAGATGTGTAGAACCACCATGTTCGAAGAGGAGGAGGGGGCGAGAGATGATCTTCGGACATGGTGTTGCTGTTATCGCCAAAGGAGAGCTACAGGAGGTTGAGTTGGGCGTTTGGCGACTAGGATAACGGCTGGTGGAAGTGAGGAAGCTTTATAAGTAGAGAGGTGATCAAATGAAAGGTAAAGGTACAGTGCTCGTGATACTGCAGCCCGTCAGTAAGGCCTATTGGCTTAAGAAAAGAGTGACTATTTGAAGGGGGATGATGGGGTTGAAAGGACAGAGGCAAGGCTTGAAGGAATGATAGGCGAACTTACCGATCCGCTCGGAGTGCATTCACCTGACCAACGAAACTTCTCAACAAAACCGACCCTGAAAAATGTTCCTAGCCTTCAGCACAACGAGATCCGAGATGCAGCAAAGCTTCGTCGCTTCATGCCGGACCATATAAACTTATAGCAAAATTGCCCAGGCGAAAAATGGAAAGTTCGTGAAGATGAAGAGAAGGCAGAAGCTAATAAAATCCAGGAATGAGAGGATGCGTCGGCGCTCGTTTGTGACGTAGGACGCGTTTTAGTGGCCCTTATCGTCGTTATCGCCCAAAAGCTTGTGATGAGCCTCCAAACAAGCAATGCTTGGCGGCCCCAGATGCGGATCTTTCGGACTTCTGCGAGCTCCAGGGAAAACGACCAGAGGACAGTGTCGGGCTCCGAAGATGGCAAAAGTTCGAGTACAATGTTGCTTCTATGAATTTGCTTGCTTTTGGTTTTTCTTAGAGAATCTCTAACAAGGCATGTTTGACACATGTTGATGTTCTGCAGCTTCCGGCGTAGGCCTGCCGAATTCGGCATAACATCGGATGCATCGCACTACATGGAATCTCTCCTGGATCTCAGGATCCTGGAATGTTAACTGAGCATGTGAATTTTTTGCAAGACTTTACTTCTTTCACTCTTCGCTTTCGGACAGCTGCATTAGAGTCGCAGGGCGAGGGAGAGGGAATCAAACAAGACTCTGCACATACTTGCCTGTCCATAAAGAGATTTGGAGCTGTACCGTACAACAGTCTTGCGGACTACTAAGTACTTAAGTACTTAATTACTTACTTGGGAAATAATTCTCATTAGAAATAAGATTGAAATGCCCACAAAGTCGACATCATCCAAGTAGGTTATAATCCCATAACATTCGTTTTCACTGGCAGTTGCATCGGAACAATTCGCTAGCGCTACACTTGACATCGATGAAGAAGACGGAGTACTTATCAAGTTCTTTGTCGGGAGGAGACTGATCATCCGAAACACTCGCCTCTTTGATACTTACCAATGTCAGAGACCCTGAGGATATATTAATGTCAAACTTGACGTTTGTTCGCCCTCAAGCTGCCACTCCTCGTAAGTTAAGCACTGACGAATTTATTAAAGCACAATATCGGTTGTGCCTTCCTTTCCTGACAACGAACGGCAGCAGACTGTTTGTCTACATTTCAGCATCACAACTTCCGCTTGACCACAACATTATCAACATCACAGTCATAGCTTCCTCTACCAATACTGCCACCGAGTATAATTACAGTTGAACATGACTTCCAAGAGCGCCGAAGGTTCTTACTTTCCACCCTCCCTCTCACCAAGCCGTTAGAACTGCGTCTCATCGTACTGACAAACCACCAGGTACTACCTCGGTTTCTACTGAGCTCGACAACAATACAGCGATTCTACTCACATACCTGCTCATCAACAAGCACGCCAGGCCCAAAGGCACCGTTATGGCCGAAAAGATCGGAAAACTTCTCGGCAAGAATGTCAACGCCAACATCCTTAAGAACGCCGTGCAGCGAGGCCTCGGCAAACATCGAAAGACACTTGAATCTAAGGGAATCGACGTTGCTGGCCTTTTAGCTGAGTATGATGATAGTTCCGATCTCGCCAAGAATGAGGGTACCGAGAAGGAAGACGAACTCGAAGAGGATGGAAAGAAGGCCAGCCCGCGCATCGCAAAGAAGGGAAAGGCAGTTGCTCCAAAGAGGAAGGCAGCAGGCAGTGAAGGGCCATCTGCAAAAAAGAAAGGAAAGACCATCGCGAAGACCGGAAAGTTGACTGGTGAGGTTTCTGGAGAAGAGAATTGGGGCGAATTCGGTGGAGATTCTGCCGTATTGAAGTCTACGGGTCAAAATCAGGTTGAGGATAATGGCGTTCCTGCCAATGAGGAGTATTAAACCGCGCTAAGATCCACCGTTTCCCCGTATTAATCGTTTCGGAAAGAGCTGCATGGAATTTTGGGATTGGGCCTCTGGATTTTATTAGCACAAAAATGACAAATCAATTGGGAGTGAAGCTCCGTTCTTACACGACGGTAACTTGAGCAGTGTGCTTCAGCAATGCCTGCTCTGTCTGTTGTTGCAATTGAATCTACTGTAGTCGAAGTTCTCATAACGGTATTAACATACCATCTGACTGGTACCTATGACTGAATTGCCGATCGATGGGCGCGTGCGCACCGACTGGACTGATGTTTAGAGAGGTTCGTCTCAAGTAAGTCTGCATTTTGTTAGCAGTGTCCATATAGTTTTCTAGTTTTCGTTAACTTGCCGTAAGGAGAATCAATGACATACTAAGTAGAGGTAGTTAAGAGAAGTCAGACCCAACAAACCGGTAGATTGTTATAAACCACCTGAGAATACGTCACTGGCCACAAAAGGCGAGTTGAAACCGAGAAACCAACCGTACGAAGTATCAGGTACGACATTCAGCCCGAGACAGTGGGCACAATGAAGCAAAGTAGCCCACATGCAAGCAGCCCCGACGACAGGCAAATGCCCCAAGTCCGCGCTCGATAAAGGGCAACTGAAGCATTGTACATATAATCATTAGCACAAAAGCATAGCGGGAAAGCCGAGTACTGGGAGAATTCGATGCCCATTCTACCCTTTATTACGCAAGCTTAAACAGATGAGACGAAATATCTATGCAAACCCAAACTCCGACCCGAGACGTAAACAAAGCAAAAGATCGTAACAGATAGGCATTCGATAGAGTTTCCCTATTCCAGTCCAGGCGTCTCCAGAGACATTCAATCAGCTAAACAGCTTGTCGAGTATCGAATTTGCTTGATCTTCCGTAGGCTTCTTGCCCTTCGGGACTCCGGCAGCCACCATCGCAGCAACTACTTGATCGATCTCAAAGCCCATACCAACGAAGTTTTCGACATCATCCTTCTTGTAACCGGCATAGGGATCGACGGGTGGAGCTGCCCGAACCGGGGTGGAAGCGGAAGCTGAAAGATCCCGTGGAGCATTGGCGTACCGAATTGCCCATTCTCTTGCAATCTTCCGATATTCTGTCGGGTTGTTTATCATCATGTTCGCCACCTGTGCATCCTGCGGGTCTGAAGGCTCCGGTGCATCCAAAAGAGACTGCAAGCTTAATAAGGCAGTCTTGATAGTAAGGACTGGCGACCACTTTTGCGAGAGAGTATCGAGACAGATTGCTCCCTGTGAACCCGGTTAGCTCCCCTCTTGTGTTGAAGGAACGGAAATGGGCTTACCGTCTGACTGCTGATGTTCGGGTGCCAAACTTTTGTCTTGAAATACATCTTCGGTGGAAGAAACGGATAGTTTGCCGGGAGTGTAATATCGATGAGATAGCGACCCCCTTCGTAGGGTGTCCCGGGGGGCCCAAGAAACTCTCCTTCAAGATGAGTATAGTCGGAGGGGTCAACAACGGTTGCTTGCATCCCAGAGGTTTTGTCCTTCGCCATGTCCTCCAACTCGCGCAATATCCGTCTGTGAGTTGCCATCGAGCCGTTATGCGACAGAAGTCGAAAACTCGGAGAGAGGGTAGAGCGTGTTTATAGGTAAGTTGAGAGAGTCGAGGTCTGTGGAGAAGAAGCCGAAAGAATGTACGGACGGAAAGCGTTCGAAGCTTCGACAGGCGGCTACCAGCAACGGGTGAAGAGAACAAAAATTAAGTATAAGATTAGAAGGCAGAAATATGATGAAGTACGTTCAAAGATGGTGGGCAAATCCGGGTTTGAATCTAGATGGGTGCTGAGTGAAGAAACAAATGAACAAAAGAGGAGGTTGAAACGTTGTAACTGCTTCTTCCCATCCGCACTCGAGTCCCAATCGCCGCTCCCCACTCCCCGACGCCAAGGCGCCCGTGACGAAAGTGCTTGGCCTCCATTTGTCATCATCCATGCGGCGAACTGTCGACCGCGTAACCTCTTCAGTGTCGTCCCTCTTGTTTGTTCGCTCGACTTTCCCTCCAAATCTCCTCCACATCACCACCCAAATCTCTATTTCAGCACCCTATATTCAACCAAATCTCGAGTAATCATCCCGGAATAGGAATACATCAAGATGGTAGGCGACAAAGCCTCAGATGGGAGTTTACCATGGCTAACCTGCCGCTAGGGTAATCAACAATCTATGGGAGGACCCCCAGGGGACCACGGTGATAAGAAGGATGACAAGGACAAGGTAAACTGATAAACGCACCTATTCCGGCTTCAATCGCATCCTATACTGACCATCGCTTCTGTTATAGAAAGACAAGCCAAGATACGAGCCACCCCCACCAACCACCAGAGTCGGTCGCAAGAAGCGTCGTGGAGCCGGACCAGATTCCGCCTCGAAACTCCCCAACGTCAATCCGAATGCCCGCTGCAAGCTGAAGCTCCTTCGTATGGACAGAATCAAGGATCATCTGATATTGGAGGAGGAGTTCGTCGCAAACCAAGAACGCCTTCGAAAGGCCTCTGGTGGCAAGGGAGGATTGGAAGAGAGAAGGGCTGAAGAGAGGGTTCGGGTTGACGATATGAGAGGCTCGCCTATGGGTGTCGGTAACTTGGAGGAGATGATTGATGATGATCATGCTATTGTCAGCAGTGCCACGGGCCCTGAGTATGTTCTTCCGGGAGAGCTGTTCGGCTGCTGTAAAGTGAGGCTGACCTGCTGCTATTTAGGTACTATGTGTCGATCATGTCTTTCGTCGATAAAGATCTTTTGGAGCCAGGGTGCTCAGTCCTCTTACATCACAAGACAGTCTCGATTGTCGGTGTGCTCACAGAAGATTCTGACCCCCTCGTGAGTGTCATGAAGCTCGACAAGGCGCCAACCGAGTCATATGCGGATATTGGAGGTCTCGAACAGCAGATCCAGGAGGTGCGAGAAGCTGTCGAACTGCCACTGTTACATCCGGAGCTCTACGAGGAGATGGGAATCAAGCCACCAAAGGGTGTTATTCTGTACGGAGCCCCCGGTACTGGCAAGACTTTGTTGGCCAAAGCTGTTGCCAATCAGACTTCGGCAACATTCTTGCGTATCGTCGGGTCCGAATTGATTCAGAAATACTTGGGAGATGGACCAAGGCTTTGCCGTCAAATCTTCCAAGTCGCCGCCGAACACGCCCCTTCGATTGTCTTCATCGACGAGATTGACGCCATCGGAACGAAGCGTTATGAATCGACATCCGGTGGTGAGAGGGAGGTGCAGCGTACCATGTTGGAATTGCTCAACCAGCTTGATGGTTTTGATGACCGTGGCGATGTCAAGGTTATTATGGCCACCAACAAGATCGAGACATTGGATCCTGCTCTTATTCGTCCTGGTCGTATCGATCGTAAGATTCTGTTCGAGAATCCTGATCGTAAGTTTTATCCTTTGAGCATCATGCCGTGAAAAGCAAAGTCCAGCTAACAGGAACTAGAAAACACCAAGCGCAAGATTTTCACTCTCCATACCTCCAAGATGTCACTGTCACCCGATGTTGACCTCGAGGAGTTCATTGGACAGAAGGATGACCTCTCTGGTGCTGATATCAAGGCAATCTGTACCGAGGCTGGTCTGTTGGCTCTCCGTGAGAGGCGAATGAGGGTCCAGATGGCGGATTTCAGAGCAGCAAGAGAACGTGTATTGAAAACGAAGACTGAGAACGAACCCGAAGGATTGTATCTGTAATCGGCCACTCCTTTCTGGGGCGTTTCTGCTCGGTAGTCATTTTTCCGTTATTACCGAGGGTTTCAATATTCCTGTTTAGAATAATTTTTGATTTTGCATCAGGAATGTCGGGTTTATGACTGCAGTGCTTGCTATCTTACAGTGACTTGCAAATTAGGCGGGTAAACTGCTGGGACTCCCCTCTGCTTCTGCATAACTAGTGGGGAAGTAACCGAAGCGGTTGGTTGCTACCAATAAGTATTAACAGAAGTAATTGTGTTATAAGTCAGGTACCTAGGTAATCTTCTATTCTCGCATATTCCTATTATCTATTCTAGTCTACCAAAGTCGCACCAAAATGAAGCCCAGCTGCAAAAAAACTATTATGCCAGCGCAAATGCAATAACAACCAAAGAAAATCCATCTATCTCCATCCATCTTCCGAAGATGACCATTCCTCATCGTTTACTCTAGTAATGATACCATGGTGCCCAGCCTCAAGGGGAAGGCGCCTTAAGAGAACTTTTTTTCGCAAGAAAAACGGGAAACAGTTGAAACGCAACGCGAGCTGCCGAAGTGCATCTAAAAGACAACCAACCAAAGGGAAAAGCATGATGTGCCAAACATAAAGAGATGGAATGGGATAAAACGGAAAACGGGAAGCAGAAAACGAAATGTGAGAAGCGAACCAATCATGACACTCCCATGGTGAGACAACCGCTACTTCTCCGCTGAAATGACCTCGATACCATACTTTTTGAGATCAAAGTTCTCGAAAGTTTGAACCACCTCAACCCAAGGATCCTGGCCATTCCACCATTTCTTGTGATCTTCCACATGATGGCCGAAATCGTGTTTATCCAATCCTACGGTACAGTCGGGGTCACCGTTCACCAGCTTCTCGCAGAACTTTTTGACGTTGTCGACAGGATTCCAGATCACCCTCATTCCTGCGGCTCTTGCTGCTTTGATGCCAACAATACTGTCTTCGAAAACGAGGCATTCGCTCGGCAGCAACTCCATGGCTCCTCTCGCTTTACGGGCCTTGTTGACAATATCGAGCGCAAGGTTGTAAAGGTCTGGATGCGGCTTTGACTTGACATTTCGGGATTTGGCAAGCTCGTGTGAAGTCGTAACCAGCTGATCCGGTGAGCTGAATACTGAAGTGAGCTCTGGGTAGGGCTTCAGTTTTGCCGCTGCTCTCTCGAGAGCGGAGTTTGTGACTATGGCGATATCAACCTTGTTGAGATTGTTTAAAGTTGAGTGCGGCGTCGTGATATCCCTATTCGATACCGTTCGGCTTGGAGCTGGCTTCTTGACTTCTGTCGTTTGAATGACCGTTTGAGCATTCGCAAGTCTGGTGATGAGGTCTTTGACGCCTTCTCGGATAACGCATTCGCCCATCCGCTCCGTCCTCCAGCGAGCGTAGGCCTCCATCAGCTGGTCATATGTGGCGTGCGGTGCCCACTTGTGGATGGCTTCGACCATGCCTTCTGCTGTGAGCCCGGCGATCATTGCATGCTGATTGCTGGGATATGGTTCGGCGCCGTGGTCTTTGAGAGCGCTATCGAGGTTTATAATGGTAGGGTTGAGGAGGAGGGTATCGTCGAGATCGAAGAAAAGTGCTTTGATTGGGAGGGTAGGATCCAGAGCTGGTGCATCTGCGACCTCAATGTGCTGAGTTACGGTCATCTTTGGGTTTGATGCTCGTGATGGAACTGCCAATGGTTTCGATGCGGTGAGATGAGGTCTTTGGATGGCGGTGGCGGTAGTGAAGAGGTAGGATGAGGTTCTTGGGGCTGAGGGAGAGGAAGAAGTACGGAGTAACAGACTGCTGGAAGACCAGATGAGAGGGCAGCGGGATGCTTTATATAAGAAGCGGGACATCGATCATAAGTTTCTTTCAGGTTACAAGCTGGGCACTGGGTCGTTTGGACTGTACCTGCCGAGAGATTCGCTTACCTAGGTTGATGCCACTACTTTCCGATGGCTGGAAGGGGTATCGCCCAACTTGTCCTGGGGCCTGTCAACGTTTGGATGCATCTTTTGTTCCAGAAAATCCATGAGGACTGCACTGGCAGGAAAAACAAAAAAAAAGGTTCCAAAGATTATTCTGGAAAATTGCACTAAAAAAGTAATACCAAGAAACAGCCAATTTAAGGAGACGGCTCGGACGTTGTGGATCAAGGTGTCAAAATTAAACGGTTACCCCGGTTCGCAACCGTTGAAACGGCTTTTTACGGACGGATCCTCAGCCGTCAAACATCATGATGGGCACGCATGTACTTGCTTGCAGCGTACATATGGCATGCTGGAGTACATTAGATGGGAATGCAAGTCTGAAATGATGTTTGATATTGACGGGACGTACATACGAGTACTTCAGGTTTGCCCTCATACATATCCTGAGGGCTACTACTTCGTAATAGACAAAGCCGCAAGCATCGGCTTCGTAGCCGAGCGTTAGTAACCTTCCTAGCTGCCTGCACCAGGCATCTCATACATATCCCGATTCAACTCGGGAATGCGGGCATGCATGGTTCAGCCTCTTCAGGCCAATTGCAGGTCATGGAATCTTCCAGCTCAATGACAGCATTCCAGAGTGCAGTCCACATTGCATCTCTCCAAACTAGATGATACTGAAATCTACCTGACCGAAAGGTCGATTAAACTCGATTCAGGGCCGGCCAAAAGCGTCCTCTACTAGACTCCGAATTGATATGCACTGTCGATGTGTAAGCCACGTACTAGCTACTTATTTTGGGTCTCTATCACAATTGCAATCTCCTGCAACTTGCTGGAGCAGTATGAAAAAAAAAGTCAATCACTACTAAAAAGATTATGTATTCGTATTGACAAGATACTGTTCCGTTGGACCATGTAGCTTAGACCAATTTTCCTCCGCATATGCATCGGGTGCTTCTTGGACTGAATTGACCTCTCTCTGCAAGCGCACAAGCCGGCTGTACTATGTAGGGGGGGCCGAAACGGCCGGGCCGACAGCATTTCGCAATGAAACCGGTCTCTACTAGTCCTACCCGTGAATGAGATATGCATTGACCTCAGGTTGAAGATCAACTGGGCCGCATTCAATTGCCACGACCGACGTGCCTCACTCAGACGACACGAAGGCGATAGGCAGTTTCCGGCGAAACCAGGATACATACCAAGTAGAGCAGGATGGCCCTGCAAAGGGAAATAGGCCAGAGCCGCATTCTCCTACGTACGTGCAGTATCTCGGGTTTTAGATTAGTATCCGTCCTTGCATGTAGTATTACTGAGTAAACAGTTTCGCCGGTATTATATATACTTGTATTTACTTGTACAGCGTTCGAATTCATCAGAAAGCTCGAAACGTGAAAGGGATTAGGACCTCTTATCTGAGAGAGCAAATCTTATCTGTGCTGTAACACAAAAGCCACACTTCTGCTGTTTTTTCCCATGTGATGACATATGAAGTGTGGCTTCTTTGGCGACTCGGTGATGTGATGGAGATGTCTCTGTATCAGATGAGGTCGAGGGTCGAGTATCGTAGCATGGTGCTGAGCTCGGTACTTTTTGCTTCCAGAAGAGAGCTTTTAATTAAACAACAAGACAGGGTCGGTTCGACACGGGCACGGTATTCGGACAATAGGAAGCGCATAGATTGCAATCGTATTCGTGCCAATCCTTGTGAGGTTCAAAACGTTTGACCGTTTGTTACCGACGTTCAAGGTTTTGGTTTTCTCACCTTTACCAGGCCACTGTGATGCGACTTGGCCCTATGGAGTTAACACTCAGTGGCTGTACAGCTTGATGGTCTCCTGTCCAGTGGCAGAGGAAGTTGGCGATGTCTTTGCGCAGTTTACAGAGGTCTGATGTGTTGGTTTGCCGCACAAAGTTCTGCGACTGTCTCCCAACATTTGTTGAGCAGCTGCAAGTGAGTGAACCAAATTGAAATTCAAGGCCGACGTCTCTTTTGAGCTTTCAAGCATCGTTGACTTTGCCTTTCGGCTGCGATGGTGGTGGAGGGCCCATGGTGGTGTGCTTTACGTTTTGAGCGTAGCGTTAACGTTGGGGGGGTTATTATTCGTAGCTACGCGGGCGGTCCAACCAATTGAACTGCAGCCACCAAACGACCCCTCTAGTTACTTCTTAGATCCCGCCCAGTTACAGCGAATGGTAGCTGGACAGGGTCGTTTGTTTCATCAGAATAGCATTCCAGGGACAAGTTGGAGTGGATAGTTTGGCCTCGAGTTCTGATGCCAGTAAAATGTTGTTGAAGTGTCCCAAGCGCCTCAGCGACAAAAAGAACAGATGCGACGTTTGAGCCGTTCGTTGGGTGAAGCTCGTAATAGTCCCCAAAACTCGGAAGCCTTTTTCCTCCCGTCACTAGACAGATAGTTAGATAGGTACCCCACACCACTCGCGGCGGACTCCCTCCGCAAATGCTCGCTCCTCCCCAGGCAACCATCAGCATCCCAACCACAACCCCAACCTTAATAACCACCTCCTCCTCATCTATCCCGTCCCGCCAACTCGCTGAGGCTCATCCAACTCCGTTTTTCTCTGGATTTCTTTTTTTTTATATTTCACTTTGAGCGTCTGGTTTGCTGCGGTATGCTGCTTTCTTTTCTCCCGGCGTTTGGCTGAATGCTCGGCTCCAGAAAGCAATGATGATATTGGGCTTTGGCCACTGGCAGTACCAAGTAGCGGTAACTAATCTTTGTGGCTTTCAGTCGTCCAGCGATATCCCCTCGCAACGCAATCTCACCGACTTATCCAGCCCGCAAAAAAAACTGCCCCGCTTTAATCGTGTCTCTACCAACCCGTTCGTCGGAAAAGTAACGATCGATTACGTTGGCTCGGCCACGACGCGAAGAGAGTGAGCCGCTCGCTCTCGTCCTCAACCCGTAGGTCGTCAACGGAGTCGGTATGGACTCGTCGACCTGGTCACAATCCTATACCGATCCTCCGGCCAACCGTCAGCCCCGGTTTGCGAATAACGTTTTGCAGGCTGGTGTCGCAGGTCAAGCAAATAGAGACTTTTCCTCGCAACAACAACATCAACAGTCCCCCTCACAACAAATGCCTCCGGCCCAAGGAAATTACTCGACGAACCCTTCCTCGTCGGCCTATCAAACCTACCACAACCAAGCCGTCAACTCCAATTCTGCCTCCAACGTCACCTCACCACTGACCAGGCCCGACAACCTGGAGTATATGGACGTTTCGATGGGGGATACCGACCTGTATAACGGATCTAAATACGGCCAAACATCGAGGACCCAGCCGCTACAGCAACAAGCTCCACAGCAACAACCACAACAACAGCAGCACCAGCAGCAGTCCACCGCCCCTCCCTCGTCGCGTCAGCCCTATTTGCAAGGTGGAGACGACTTTGGCAGCGGCCAACGTTATTCACCCATGAATCCGACGAATATGCAGGGCCAGTATGGCGCCCCTCCTCCGAATGTCCAGCACACGCCGGCATCCTCCAACTATACCCCCTTGTCTTCGACTTATCAAACCAGACAGTCGCCCACCAGACCGACCTACCAGAATACCCAAAGCAATCAGTCCTCCTATTACTCGCAGAACGATAGTCCCCTCGCAAGTGGACCACCGTCCCTCTCGTCGTCTCAACATGCGTATCAAGCTACAGGCCACTCAAGCCGGACAGGTTCCATCAACTCTGGGCCTCAACTCCCTCCTATCAGCGTCCCGACTGGCAGCAACGATCCCTCCCGACACTACCCTTCTTCAGCTGTTTTGTCTCCGTATGATCAACATCCCCACTCGCCAAACAGAGCCATGCAAGCCCCACCACAGCAGCCCGTCGAGCCCCCACGGTTAATCCGCATCACCAACCCTTCGGAACTGCAGCCGAAGCTGAACAAGCAACCGGCTTTCCGTCGTGCAAACCCAGAGGGCGGATTCATTAGCGTAAGTGATGTCATTGGGAGCGCTTGCTGTCCCGTTTACTAACCCTCGCTAGCCGCTCATTGCCCTCACCACCTTCCTTCCGGCGACCTACAGGATATGTAATCCAAACTTTAAATACGAGTCATCGAAGAATCCCCGAAGAGTCTTGACAAAGCCTAGCAAAGGAGTCAAAAATGATGGATACGACAATGAGGACAGTGATTACATTCTATACGTCAACGATACGCTCGGCTCGGAGGAAGGAGGACACAAGTATGATTCACAGGACGTCAGAAAGTTTGCGCGTGTCTAATACAATCGCAGGAACCGCTATCTGATTTTGGATGTGCTGGGACAAGGAACCTTCGGACAGGTTGTAAAATGCCAGAATTTGAAGACTCAGGAGGTTGTTGCGGTCAAGGTCATCAAAAACAGGACTGCCTACTTTAACCAAAGTATGATGGAGGTTTCGGTGTTGGATCTGGTGGGTTCCTTCAAAGGGAAGGCTTCAAGAACATTTGCTAATATCAGGTAGCTGAACAAGAAACTGGACAAGAATGATGAGCATCATATCCTCAGGCTCCAGGATACTTTTATTCATCGCCAGCATCTCTGTCTGGTGTTTGAATTACTGAGTGTCAACCTCTACGAGCTCATCAAGCAAAACCAGTTTAGAGGTTTGAGTACGACTTTGGTGCGAGTATTTGCGCAGCAGCTGCTTCATGCTTTGGCTTTGCTGAACAAGGCCAACCTGATACATTGCGATCTTAAACCCGAAAATATTCTGTTGAAAAAGTAAGTCTCAAGTTACTTGTGGTTCGTTCACGGAATTCCGCTTGCTAACTGGATTCCAGCCTTGAGAGCCCCATGATCAAAGTTATTGATTTCGGTTCGGCGTGTGATGAGAGACAGACTGTATACACGTACATCCAGTCGCGGTTCTACAGATCACCAGAGGTGCTTCTCGGTTTGCCGTAGGTAACCTTATATCCCTTTAGGTTCATTCAGACTAACTAGTTTAGTTATTCTTCGGCTATCGACATGTGGTCCTTGGGCTGCATTGTTGTCGAACTGTTCCTCGGGCTACCACTTTTCCCCGGTAGCTCAGAGTACAACCAGGTCGCCCGTATTCACGAAATGCTTGGTGCCCCGCCTGCTTGGATGATTGAGATGGGTAAACAGTCTGGAGAATACTTTGAAAGGACTGAGGATGAGTACGGAAGGAAGACTTACCGCCTAAAGTCTATGGAAAAGTACATGAAAGAGCACGGGACGAAGGAACAACCTAGCAAGAAGTACTTCTCAGCCACAACACTGCCGGACATTATTCGACAATACGCCCTCCCCAGGAAGAATATGAAGCCAATCGAGATTGAGCGAGGTTTGTTGAATGCGATCTCCCATGTGCGGTTCTTTTACTGACTATCGTTAGAAATGAACAACCGAGTCGCCTTCATCGACTTTGTGAGAGGTCTTCTCAACATCAATCCACTGGAGAGATGGTCACCGCAACAGGCAAAGTTGCATCCGTTCATCACACAAGCCAAATTCACTGGTCCTTTCGTCCCCCCAACGAACCTTAAATCGAGCTCTATGGCAAAGTCACCAGCGCCAGGCACACAACAGCAACAGGCTGCCTACCAAAAGTTCCAAGAGCAGGAGATGAGGCAAAGGCAAGCAGCTCAGGCTCAAGTTCAAGCCCAACAAGCCCAGCAGCAGCAGGCCCAACAGCAACAAGCGGCTCAGCAAGCCCAGCAGTACGCAATGGGCGGATATCATCAAGGTCAACCGGCACCGGTTTACAACAATATGTACACCCCACCCCAAGCAGCAGCCGCTGGGGGGAATGCGGCCTATGGTTCTCTTGGGAATACATCCTATCTCCCAACACACGTGAACGCCAATCCACAAATGCAGCAACAGCAACCACAGGCTCAATACAATCAGCACCAACAGCCAAGTCTCTACCAACAAGCAAGCACTCGTTCTGCTATGCAAAGGCAGCGTGCGTCTACTGGAGTTGACGGAGTTCCGGTTCAGATACAGCGTGCAGCATCCCTCATGGATCCCACGCAGCCCATACGATTGCAACCTAGTCCGGCGTATTATCCACCGGGCGCAGACGGTTCAGGAGGCCGCCGTGGGAAGGCTAACCAGGGCAAAGATTACCAGAAGAACAAGGACCTCATCCGGAACTTGGAAGGAACTTTGGAGGATGGCGGTATGTTCAACCATTGGGGAGGAAGTGGTAATAATTAACGACATGATGGATGGGCGGCGGGTTGTTTTGCCTTTTTTTTTTCTCTCTCTTACATCTGTTGTTTGTTTCCCCTCGATTCTGGATGCGCCCAAGAGCCTTCATTCTTAACCAGTTCCTGGTATCGAGCATTTTGGCTTTGTGGCGCTCTTCAGAGACGGTGCCTTGGGAATAATCCATTCCTTTTCACTCCTTATGCACCCTTGGCTATCGTGAGCATTTGAGTTTTTACATTTGGTCCTTGTCAGCCCTTTTTTATATTGTCCATCCTTCCCTACATTGTTTTGTCTGTTTTGTCTTTTATGATTACTTTCTTAGTGTTTAGCATCATTGAAGCCGTTCATTTCTGGACGCTTATACGTCTTTCATGATCCATGTGTATGTTTATTTAGCGTAGGCCGTAGTCACTGTTGAGGTTCGGAAGCATGCTTGAACTTCTGTGGTTTAACGATGAGCGAATCTGGGATTTGGCATACGACGGAACTTTGCTATGCTTTTTCAGAAATCATACAGATCTACTTTAGACTACGGCCTGTATGTATCTAATATATGGAGGAGTATCCTCTATCCAATTGATTAATGCTCCCAAAAGCGGCAGAGTCGAGATGCGCAAGAGTTGGTAAGTTCGCTACGATACTTTACTGCATGATTGTGACTCGGAACTGTCCTAAAGCCCCGCTATGACGAAATGGGTGCAAATCGGCACGATTGGAGTGCCTGAAAAATTGCCAATTCTCCGTTGAATCGCTTGTACTATTTCCCCACGACTCACTGGCCCGACCCAGCAACAACTCCTCGAAAAGGGTCCCTCAAATTCACTTGCTCGGAGGTTGTTGGGTAGAAGGTCAAATTCGGCGATGAATTCGAGACTTTTGTCGAAGGCGGGCTAGCCCTAAAGCTTGGCGGTACATATCTGGTTAGCGCGATTCAAGCCCCTCCCAGCGAAAAATTGGACACTCCAACGTCAAAGACAACGAATAGCAGCCAGGAGGGTGAATTTTTGTCCGACGAACGAATCAAGCAAAACAGGCAATCCTCGCCTTTTTCTCTGTCCAAAAAGCCAAATCGAAAAACGACCGACGAAAGAGACCCAAAAACAGCCAGCAATCATGTCTCGTTTTTTCCATGGCGGAATGAGTGATTCGGACACCAGCTCCGAAGAGGAGGAAGAACTCTACTCGGAAGAGGAGTCTGGAGAGGAGGAAGAACAGGAAGAATCAGAGGAGGAGGATTCTGAGGAGGAGAGCGACGAGGCCGAGGCCGCCGATTCGGATGACGACGACAAGCCAAATCGATTCAGATTCGGAGCTGGTGCGGAAGATTCGGATGACAGCGACGACGAGGGACGGAGGGTCGTAAAGAGTGCGAAGGACAAGAGGATCGAGGAAATCGAATCGTCGATAAAGTCAATCGAGAACGCACAAAAGATCAACGACTGGGTTTCGATATCGGCTGGTATGTGTTATTTGTGGACATGCGTTGGTGGAATGCGGGGCAATTTTTTTGTTGTTGTGAACTTGATTGCTGCCCCTCACTTTTGGTCATTTCAGGGTGCGGGTTAACTGACCAAGTGCTTTCTACCTTGCAGAATTCGACAAACTCAACCGCTTGATCGTCGTGTTGACCAGATCCGGAGATGTCAAGCTTCCAAAGGTCTACGTCAAGGCCATCGCCGAGTTGGAGGAGTTCATGAACGAAACCATGAAGAACAAGGCCGGTGCTAAGAAGATGAACGCTTCCGCCGCCCGTGCTCTCAACGGAATGAAGCAGAAGCTCCGAAAGAACAACCGCGAATACGAGAAGGAAGTTTCCGAATACAGGGCCGACAAGGAGGCTTATATGAAGGAGGAGGAGGCACCAGTCGTTCTCCCAACTCCAAAGCCAAAGGCCGCCATCGAGAACATTGCTCCAGCCGAGGGTGATGATGAGGGATTCGAGCTCGTTGGAAAGGGAGGAAAGGTCCTCCAGTTTACTCCAGAGGGTATCCTCAAGACTCTCAGGGGTATTTTGGAGCAGAGAGGAAAGAAGAACACCGATCGTACCGAGCATATCAAGACTATGGAAATCCTCTTGAACATCTCGCAAACCACCTACCAAAAGATCAGAGTTCTTCTTGTCCTTATCCCAACCCGTTTTGACCTTACCTCCGGCTCGCAATCTTTCATGAACGCCGACCAGTGGAAATTGTGAGTATTAGCGTGGAAAGGAAATCATGACGTATTCTAACAGGAAATAGGGCTGAATCCGAGATCAACACGCTCCTCAGCATCCTCGAGAAGGACAACCAGTACATTGTCGTCGAGAACGCCGAGGATTGGGAAGATGATGAGAAGGCGCCAACCCCAGCTGAGGGTGAGACCTTCAAGGTTCCCGGCAGCATCGTCTCTCTCGTCGAGCGTCTCGATGATGAGCTCACCCGTGCCCTTCAACAGATTGACCCCCATACCACCGACTACATCGACCGTCTTCAGCACGAGCAGCCCATCTACACCACCATCGTCCGCAGTCAAATCTACTACGAGTCGCTTAAGCAGGAGCAGAAGCTCACCTTCCCAGAGGGTATCAACCGTATTGTTTACAGACGGTTGGAGCACATCTACTTCAAGCGCTCGCAGCTTGTCGATGCTTCCGAGGCTGCCATGTGGACCGCTCTTCCAAAGGAGCTCGACTCGGCCATCACCTCTAGAGCTGCTGCCGGTAACGCCACCGATCTCATCACCGCCCTTTGCGTCTACCTTTACCAGAATGACGAGAGCAGCGTCCTCCGTACCAGAGCCATGTTGTGCCACATCTACCACCACGCTGTTCACAACCGCTTCTACCAGGCTCGCGACATGTTGCTCATGTCCCATTTGCAGGAGCACATTTCAGCCGCTGATGTCAACACACAGATCCTTTACAACAGAACTCTCGTCCAGATCGGATTGTGCGCTTTCCGTGCTGGCTTGATCTACGAGGCCTTGACCGCTCTCCAGGAGATCTGTGGTACCGGAAGACTGAAGGAGTTGTTGGCACAGGGTGTTCAGATCCAGAGATACTCACAGGTGACCCCAGAGCAGGAACGCTTGGAGCGTCAGAGACAGCTCCCATTCCACATGCACATCAACCTCGAGCTTCTTGAGGCTGCTTACCTCACCTGTTCTATGCTTTTGGAGATTCCAGCCCTTGCCGCTACTGGATCGTCGCCTGACCTCAAGAAGAAGGTCATCAGCAAGACTTTCCGCAGAATGTTGGAGTACCACGAGAGACAGATCTTCACCGGTCCACCAGAGAACACAAGAGATCACGTCATGCAGGCTGCTAAGGCTCTTGCTGCTGGTGAGTGGAAGAAGTCTTCAGAGCTCATCCACGCCATCAAGATCTGGGATCTCCTGCCAGATCCAGAGGCCACCAAGGTTATGCTTGCTGAGAAGATCCAGGAGGAGGGTCTCAGAACCTACCTCTTCACATACGCACCATTCTACGATACCGTTTCCCTCTACCGCCTCTCTGAGATGTTCGACCTCCCATTGAAGAGAGTTACCGCCCTTGTGAGCAAGATGATTGCCCACGAGGAGATCAGCGCTGCTCTTGACAATGTCAACAAGGCCATCACATTCCGCAAGGGCGTTGAATTGTCCCGCTTGCAGAGCTTGGCTCTCAGCTTGTCGGAGAAGGCCAGCGCCCTCATCGACCAGAACGAGCGGACATACGAGCAGAAGACACAGGCTGCCGGTGGCACATCCGAATTCACGGGTGGCCGCGGTGGTCGTGGTGGACGTGGCGGAGGACGTGGTGGCCGTGAGGGTGGCCGCGGACGGGGTGATGGTAAGGGACGGGGTGGAAAGAATCGCGGTGAGCCAAGGGAGCAGCGTGAGAAGGCATAAATGTGAGCTTCTCATCATTGGGTTACAACTTTTAGAAAGACGGGATTCTTGCATTTTTGTGTCGCTTTTGGGATTGGCGAAAGGGTGGGATTTCCATGCACTTACTGCTCTCTTGCTCCCGCATTTTCGTGTTTTACTCTCTTTTTCTTTTCTTCATTTACTGGCAATCAACGGACGGCTTCTTCTGTTTTCTTTTTTATCTTAAAAAGGGGCTCTCGGTTTTTTTTCCTTTTGTATTAAATTCATGTCATGGTCGCAATGTTGTATTTAGCGGGTTCACTCTTAATAAAGGAGATGGGACTTTATACTGTCCGGTCTACTCCAGAAGAATAAAAATTGTAAATTCTTCTAATGATGCTTCTATAGCTGGGTTCCATGTATGCAAAGTAGTTTAATACAAATCGTCCTTTTTTTTGTGATGTATTCAGTATATACAGAGCTGCTCTGATGCTTCCGAGTGGTGAAAACAAATCTGGTGATGAGGATGAAACAAAAGGTTGAAGAGGAAGAACAAGCGGTTGAGGTTGTCAAGAAAAGTAAAGGGTTCACAACCACACCTCCAGATGCAGCTAAGCCTATTTTGGTCACCCCGCATACAGGCGACGAGACACAGTGATGCGTTGGCGCTCCCCACCAACCAATCTTCTTTCTTCCTTCAAAAAACCACTGGCAGCAAATCTACAACCCTACCTTAAACAATGAGAAAAGCCTCAAGATCTCTCCGTCTTCTTATCAACCTCCCTCTTCTGAGACTGAGATACTCGTGAATTGCTGCTTCCGGTTCTAAATTTGGTAGAGGAGGGGTCACTCGTTTCGTTTCGCACGGTAATTAACGAAGCTTCCTTAGCTAAACGGAGCCTGCCAAACTAACCATCTTGTGCCCTCTTCCCTAGTGCGATTTAACAGAACACCCCCCTTGGATTCGGTCGATACGGCATATCCCCTTTGCAACCTTCGACCAGACATCATCCCTGCTTACCTCCTTCCCTACGCCCAATCCGCAGCAAACGAAGCCTGAGCCTGTCTCACTTTTCTCCGCCTCATCCTACCTCTTTCACCGCTCATCTCATTCCTGCAACCTCTCCATCACCGCCGGCGCATCTTCCGCAGCTCGCAACTCGCAACTCGACACCCGAGACACGCCAAAGAGCCGCCACCAAACTCTACCAGTAACAGAGTACTTACGTCTAAGTCTCTTCTCGCCCGCTCCTGCTCGCAAACAAACTCGCCAGTCGCAACAATGGTTCTCATCGAACGAGTCCTCTATGTCGCTCCAAAGATCCGCGTCTATGTCGTTCCGCCAGTCACCTCACTATCCGGATACATGGCCAAGGACTGGGGTGTCGAGGATGAGCGGAAGGTGATTTTCATGGGACGATTGCGGGTGATTGAGAGCACAGAAGAATCAGAGGACGACGATGACGACAGTGGGCCGAAGGATGTCAAGATTGACGTTAGGATCGAGGACAAGGATAGTGGTGAACTGTTTGCGAACTGTCCGTATGAGGTACGTTTCTCAGGCCCATTGGTGCCCTGGTAGAGGTAGTGGGTTAGGGCTAAGTGGTGTAGTCGCAAGCCTCGGTGGAGCAGGTATCGGATTCGACTCGCTTCTTCGCCATCAGAGTTGTCCATGGTCGCCAGAAAGCTACGCTTGGAATTGGGTTTGAAGACAGGTCAGACGCATTTGATTTCGGTGTGTGTTTACAAGAGGTTAGGAGGAGATGGGCCATCGACAAGGAACTCGCAAACAAGTCCAAGACCGGTCAGAGCAGTGCCGGAAATGGAGGGTTCCAGTCGATATTCAGCAACTCTGAACAGGGAGGGAAGAATGACTACTCGCTGAAGGAAGGAGAGATGATCAACATTACCATTGGGGTAGGTAGTGGGATGGGTTGAGCCTGGGCGTACTTATACTGACTTGGCGGTTCAGAACAAGGGAAGACGAAAGCCACCACCACCCAATTCTCCACCAAAAGCTGCAGCGGCCGACTCTAGCTTCCCCATGCCGTTTCTCCCACCACCTCCTAGTGCAGAAGATGTCAAGAAGAGGCAGAGTCGACAAGCAGAGGATTTCAGCAAGATGGGTTTCGACGACGAAGCGTTTGGTGATTTTGTGTAAAGCGAGAGCCTTGGACCGTTCCTTTTTTCCTATTGTTCATCAAAATTATCTGGGTTGGCTGTTTGTTTTGCATGTTGCTGTCTTGTTTCTTGCTCCAGTTGGCCTTTTGCTTCTGTTGGTAATGGTACGACCAATGGACTTGATATAGAGTGGAGGAGAGCTCTGGATGTTGACTGTACTGAAGAGAAAGCGACAGGATGTGTTGAGAGTGGGCCTGTCGTGGATGAATACTGCACTGATCTGTGTTGATGTTACCAGCGTATATAGCCTGTATGTAGAAAGCTCTTGTTCTTGAGTTCGAATATATTCTCCTGGATAACCATACTTGACCTGATAAATTTGCTAATATATTATGATAACTTTCCGGTGCTTCTTAGCATAAGCAGTTGGATCCATACCACCACCCAGTCCACTACTTTATCTTTAGACGTGCTATTATGAAGATGAAATCCTGTCGACTCCAGAGGCTCCAAATCAATAATCCGATGAAATAAACAGTAAAGTCGAATATCATAAGCCATCCTCCTCGCTTACAGCAGTCCCATCTGTCGGCAAGCTCGCTTCAATCTCTCTTTGGTATGCATTTTTCAGGCTCAGATCTATTAGCCGTCCAACTGACCTCGCCGACAGCAGAAACCGAACTCTCACCCTTCCGAGTACTAATTTCCTCCCACGAAACAGAACAGTTGATCTCATGGCCAGCTAGTAGCAGCTTCCGCAGCAAAGTATGTTCCCCCACGAGGGGCCATCCTGCATCCTGCACACCGAAGAACATCGCAGGCTGGCTTGTAAACTTGCTTCCGACCCGCATCATTCGGATACTACCTTGGAGTAACTGGGCACCGAGGAGGTCCTTGATGAAGACGGTGCCTTGGAATGGAACAAGGACTGGCACTGTTTCACGGTTTGTTAGTGTACGTCCTGAGGAACAAAAGAAAAGAAAGACCAACAGACGATTCCAACTCTACTCACTCCGCTATGTTCGCATTTCTGGTGGTTACAAGCAGTTGCTAGGTCGATAGCAGTCTTTGTAGCTGCTGCATTCGGAGTTTGCGAGCTTGTGTTGGTCTTTCGAGTACTTTGGCTTGCAGTTGACAGGCCTTGAAGCAGTTCCTTAATGCGACCGATCGAAGAGGATGTAGTGGGAGGTGTCGAGTTGAGGTTGTTGGAGCCTGGGATGGCTGTTGGTTCTCGACCAGTCCTCACTGGCAGGTTGATGGATTCATGGTGCGTCTGCTCTGGTTGATAATCGTCGAGGCATGCCAGCGGGTTGCATTCGCACTCTTCTCCGACCTCAGACACTGGGTTTCTGTTCTTTCTGGTCCTTCTTCTCCTTCCTGTACAGTAAGTAGAAGTCAGTATAATTACTTTGTCAAATGAAACAATCTCTGTAGAGGGCTTGGAAGCTACTGACGTCTTTTCTCGCGGGGTTGAGAATGAGTTGTGGTCGGATCGTCATTGGAGATGGATGTGGTGGAGAGGTGAGGTAAGGTGGTAAGCTTTTTGGAGTTGATATAATTGATGGCGTGGGTGAGTTGGAATACTACAAAATGCATGTTAGTGGCGTTCAGGCAAATGGGACAGAGAGAGATGATGGGTGAAATACTTTGAAAATCAAGCTTGGAGATTTCCCTATTGACGAGGTGAACATCGGAATAATATGCGTTGCGATGGCTAGGGCTGGTGTTGACCGGAACAGACAGGCTCGCCGTGCACTGGTTCTGGGTGTTTTTGGCAGCTGGCGACATTTCGACTCTGCTATCAGGTCCCAAGACTGGTGTGCTAACGGTTTCGGAGCTTGGGGTCTTGATGTGGTTTCCGAAGTCGCCGAAGAATCGAAGCATGATGAGCTCACACTCTGTGGGTGTTTCGTGTCGAGGGTGTTGTTGTTGTCTCAAACGTGTTATAGTGTAGTAAATGAAAGGTATTTGGCGGTGCTTGGAAAACTTTCCTAAGACGAATGAACGAGGAAGGGGCCCGGGGAAGTACGCCTTCCGTTTTGGAACCTTGGGACTCTGGAGGGTCGACGTCGCGGCCAGTGAATTAGGTCTGGTGCCTAACCTCGGACAACCGTCTAAACAGCTTTCTGTCAACTATATTGTGCACAGATAACTGCATTGTACGATACGTATACTAGAGCTTCCAAAACAATATAACAGAGACACTCTTGCCTTTTCTTGTACTGAGGAATTTTGACAGTGGACGGCATTAGTTGGAGAAGGAGAGCCAAGCACTTTGTTATTACTGAATGCGGCATCGGAGAATATTCGACTTCGCAACCATTGTGCAACGTGAAGGATCTCAATTCCCTGGCCAACCCTTTTTCTTACACCGTACACTAACGACAACAATCTCACGAATCGACAAGGATAATATATCACCGTCTTGTAACGCATTTAAGTACACAAACCGGTCCGATGTTGAAGATCTCTGCTCTGGACTGACGTTTCAGGTTCATGGGCTCCGATTCGATGCAAGCTATAACCCGGAAATATCCAAATTGCGGGGAAGAAGCTTAGCCGTCCGCCATGTCAATCGCATAACTGAGTTCAAGTTTGACACATGCATTATAGTCCGATGAGGGCTCTAAGTATCACGTTGGTATAAGCCCAGTCTGCTTGTTCGACATGCTCCTAACTGCAGTAGGTGAGAAAGCGCTTAAGCTACTTGAGAAGCAGATGTAGTGACGCCAGTCGAGCAGAAGGCTCATGCTTCTGAGCGTACAGAGATAGCAAACCGTGGAATGGTTGCCGACTACTACTGCGGGAAAGTACCACGACAATTTCTTCTTGTCTGTGGATACTTGAACCTCTCGGATATTCTCCGGATGTTGCAATGATCACTGCATGCTCATAGCACCAAAATAGACATACAATCTTTTGATATACCTGTAGCAGGCATTTCTCATGCTAGAAGCTGTCATTCACTTCCACATTCAAGCCGCCACGCAACCTTACTGCTTGATATTAAGCTTTTGCCTACGGATTAATCCATCGGCCCGCCTCCCATCGGTGCTGACGGATCCAGGTTTGGGACTCAATCCATACAATGCCTACCCAGAACCTGGATACTCTTGGTACTGCTCATCTGCTAACGGTTTTATGGGTGGACAAACCCAGTACCTGCGTCGGATCTAGAAAATCTCTCCGAAATCTTCACCCATATTGCACTTTCTTGGGATCAGAAGGTTATGGAGCCGTATTGCGGGGTCGGAAGATGGGCCTTATGTTCATGTTTTGTCATGTACACGAGGCCTGGATTGCAGCAAGATCCATGCAGCACATTTACACAGTACTGTAGTCCTACATGTATAAGAAGGTGCCACTATCCACTCGAGGGACTCACCTCACCATCTCTCACCCCGCCTCATCTATCCGATCAACCTCAAGATGAAGCTCTCTTTTGCTGCCTCGATCCTTGCTCTTGCAGCAACAGTTTCTGCTCATACTCGTGTTTGCAATGTCTTCATCAACGGTCAAGACCAAGGTGATGGACAAGACAAGTATATCCGTTCACCACCTACCAACAATCCTGTGAAGGATATCAACTCCCAGGCCATTCGGTAACAAGCTCTGCTACTCTTGTGAGTAACTCTCTAACGTGCTTCCAGATGCAACGTGAATGACCGTCAAGTTCCTCAATGGGTCAATGCTAGAGCCGGAGACGAGATTAGTAAGTTCACCAACACCGTCTGGATCAGTACTACCATTAGATCTTGTCCTACCTTTCCACCATTCCGATGCCATGGTTCTGTTCTCGATCAAGTACTAACCTCATTTAACCTATAGCCTTCGAATGGTTCCACAACTACAGAGGCGACTCTATTATTGAGCTCTCGTAAGTGATGCAACGCACATTCCTCAGGATGCCTCCTAACCATCCCATAGCCACAAGGGTCCAGTCCAAGTCTGGATCTCCGCCGACAACGGCAACAGCTGGACCAAGATTGCCTCTGAGGGTCTCAACAATGGTAAGCTATTCCCGTGCTACCATGTCAAATCTTTAATGTGCTAATTATCAAACCAGGCCAATGGGCTGTCGAAAAACTCGTCCAAAACCGTGGCAAGCACAGTGCTCGCATTCCATCCTCGCTCAGAGCCGGTGACTACCTCTTCCGTGCTGAGATCATTGCTCTCCATGAGGGTGATGTCGCCTATCAGAACAACCCCATTCGTGGCGCCCAGTTCTACCCATCTTGCACCCAGGTCAGAATCACACAAGGAGGAAACAACTCTCCTCCAGGTAACACCAGATTTCCAGGTGCATACAATTACCAGGACCAGGGAATCGTCTTCAACCTTTACTCCAAGCCACCTCCAACTTCTTACACTGCTCCCGGTGGATCCGTTTGGTCTGGTTAGGTTGTTCATGACGAGAAAAAGATGGGGTTGTATGTAGGAAATTATTGTAGGATAAGAGGGAAAGATGTGAAGTAGTACATAAAGATGAATGTATACTTAATGGACATTATAAGCGTTCCAGCACCAGTGTCCTTTGTGACGGTTGTATACACATACCTTGGATATCATCTACATTCTACTCATACGTCCCCTCCTTCCAACCTTCCTCTCCGAAACTAACCCACCTCCGCACGTTTGGCGGCGTCTCTTCCTCAACATGACTTACTACTACCATGGCGCCATTCTCATTATTCCATCCACCTTCAAGCCATTCCCAGCACTTTTCCCGCAGCCTCTCTTCCATGCCTGAGAACGCCTCGTCCAAGAGGAGAACCTTTGGGTTCCTAGCTGTTGCCCTCAGAAGTAGCACAAGCCTTTGGTACTCCGCTGGCAACTCATGAAAGGCACTTTTCTCCCAATTAAAATCTTCCGGAAGTACACCAGCAAAGTGATGCTTCATCTCATTTACCCTCTCGACATTGGCATCGGTCAACCCTCCTTTGGGTTTTGTGAATCCACCAACGCCACCAGTCTCGGAGAATCCAGATAAGAGAACATCGATAGCCTTCACACTGGTCTCATTCCTCCATTTCGGTACGATGGCGTTTAGTTCTGGGCTGACCAATCCGAGATGCTGTTGGACCTTTTCTATCGGTACACCGGGCTTGCCAACTTCTGGGAGACGTGTTTGGCCAAAGTAGCGAATGTTGGAAGCGTAGGCGGCGGGGTGGTCGGCAGTGAGGACAGCCAAAAACGTCGACTTGCCAGAACCATTGGGGCCAATGGCTCGTACGCTGTCGCCAGGGCCGAGTTCAAGGTTGAAGTTGTCCATAAGTGGAGGAAGGGAAGGTGTTGGATGCGCTATTGTAAGACCCTTGATAGAGATAAGTGGTTCCGTGACAGTTGGAGAGCTGGTGATGTGGGGCTGGCGACCGACTCTTCGTTTTGAGCCTTCTGTCTTTGAATGCTCGTCGAGCCGTGGGCCTTGATAGACAATATTTGCATCCTCCGAAAACTGCAATACGTGAGAGACCCACTCCGGCACCGCATCACCAGTCCGTATTCCAAGCATGACCGTCCTCGGATTCTTCCTACTATCAGCCAATCCTTCCAAGAACTGGCTTATCGTGCCTCTACTCTTGACATCCAAACCCACTACCACCTCCGGTTAGCCCACCATCAGCAAACTCAGAAAGAACTAAAACGCACCAAACGGCTCATCTACAAACAAACCACCTCCATCAGCACCTCTCCTAATCTCTCTTCCCAACAAGGCCCGCCTGGCCTCGCCATTACTCAGACCCAGTAGCCTTCGATCCCATAGCCTCTCCAGTCCCAGGCCCTCGATGGGCTCGGCTCCACCAACCCACTCACCGACAGTGATGCCTTCCTCCTCGCCCAGCTCAAAACTCTCAAACCGACCTCCGAGATAACCAAACTCTCCTGGCGGTCTTTTGGTAACAAGATTTCCTCCACCACCAGAGCCCGAGAAGTTGACGATTCTAAAGCCGCGGTCTCGAGGGTCGATCTTGGCGGCGAGTAGCGAGGGGAAGTGGATACTGTTTGGAGGAGATGGGTACAGTCGTCCGGCGATAGCTTGCATAAACAGAGATTTAGGTCGTGGAGGCGAGAGAATACACCATCTTTCTGTAGAGTCATTCGGAATTGTGAGCGAAAGATTCGGAAAGAGCTTTTGGGAGGCGGAGGTGTGAGGCGGGGGATGGGCGTGGAATGTTGCGTTCTTGATTTGGAGGAAGGGTAGTCTAGAGGCCATTCTGAAGAGCGTATTAATGTCCTGAAGTCCAATTCAGAGCGGTCCCGTCGAGACTGGCGTTGTTGGTTTTGTTTCTGCGATTGACTTCAGTCATAGTTAGCATATTGCAGGTTGCGTCATGGTCAAAATATGAGGCGGCATGCGAGTCGGGTGTAGCCGAGACGAGGCGGAACTCCAAAGGCCATTTGCAAATTGCAAAGCCCGCCAGTCAACGCTAGTCCACGCTAGTCGGGCGGGTGGACTACAAGGGCATTTTCAAATTCTCAGCTTCTTCAAACATCGTCCTCATTCGCGTTTATCTCTCGGAAGCAATCAACACGGCATACACTGCGACCAGTACGCACAAAAAGCTTTCAATAATTATCTCTTCTCAAACTCATGATCCATTACAAACTCATAAGTATATTAACCATCACGCATGCATCCCCCCAGCTGAACAATGCCTCATTACCATGCAATTAACGCCTGACGCTTCATCATGTAAGTAGAAAAGGAAGTAACAGAGAAGAGAATCGGGAAACCACAAGAACTGCAGAAAGCATCCACTCTTCAAAACCCCCTACAAATCCATCCTAGTCTCAGACGACCCAATGCCACCCTTTCCAAGCTTAATCTTCTTACCAGGATGACCATGTCTACCACCCTCGACAAACTGGATATACCTGAGAGTAAAGTTCAAAACCAGCCCTACTATGAGTCCAATAGTAATGATGACGGGGCCCAAAACAAAGTCCAAATCACGGCCGTCCCTGTTTCTTATCAACTTGCCGCGGCGGTTAAACACCCACCAGCCCCATGTGCCAGTAAATATCGCAATAAAGGTGTAAGCAAGACCAATCCACATGGCAAGCTTGTTCTTTGGACCGGCTGCGTTGAAGAGGGCAATAGATAGGGCACCAAGGAGGAGGGCAATGTGCTGCCATTTGAGGAACGTGCGTTGATTTGCGAGCCACACTTTGGGTTCGATGTTGAGTGGTGCGGCGTCCTTGATGAGTGATGTAGGACGGGTGACTCCTGGAGGGAGCTGACTCTGAGGGATGACATATTGGTCCCTCTGCCCACGCGGGAAGAGGAAATGGTACACCTTCTTAAGGGTCGACTTCTTCTTACGGCGGGTGAGGGGGGTTGATTCATCGTCATCCTCATCAGACGATGATGATTCGCCGGCATCACCATCCTCAGCAACCTCTGGAATAGCTTCAGGTGGGTTCGTTGTCGATGCTCCTGCAACCACACTTGAAATCGTTGGGATCTCCTCGCTAGAAAGGGCCTTTGGTGGGATGCTAGGGGCTTTCTGGTACGATCTGCTAGACGTAAGCGCACCAGGAGTTCGTGTTGTGAGCGAGCCAATTCCTATCAACTCTTCGGCCTCCTTCTGCTTCTTTGCTTGCTGATCTTCCCAAGCCT
Organism: Ascobolus immersus RN42; assembly: GCA_003788565.2. Lineage (NCBI taxonomy): Eukaryota > Fungi > Ascomycota > Pezizomycetes > Pezizales > Ascobolaceae > Ascobolus > Ascobolus immersus. The sequence goes on along the minus strand of ML119669.1, from coordinate 317,394 downwards.
GCTTTGGATCCTTTCTGATGTCACGATCGAGGTCCGAAAGCCACAAAGGCAATTCGTCAACTTCACCCAACCAGAAGGCACCGATGCCATGTGCAAACTTGGAGAAATCCTTCACCTCCCATACTAAGTGAGAGCTCAGAATCTCATTAAGCCATTCTCTATCCTCTCGACGACGGTGTACCGAATCCAAGACCTTCATCTCCAAAAGGGCGTATGGGAAGCGCATGATTTCGGCCTTCCGTAATTGTGGGAAGGGAAACTCCATGTTCTGATCATCGAGATCGTTTCGGTGCCAATCATCTGGATCACGAATAGGTCTTTCCAGATCCAAGGCGTCCTCACGAATGAAGGCAACATTAGTGTCCAGCGTGACCTTGAACCTGTCATCATTTGGGATCTGGAATGCGGTTCGCGTATAGACGGCTCGCATCATTGGTTCCAAATTCTTGTTCTGGATGAAGGCTTGAAGATCATTTGCCAATGTTCTGAACTTTTCTGCCTTCTCCTCATTTCCTTCTCGCGCTTTGATCTTTGCAACCTCCTTGTCGGGCGAGTATTGACCGTGAATGAAGTCCAGAACGTACTTCTTCTTGATCGAAATCGTGTCGATAAGAGCGCTTTCGTGGTCGTCAAGCTCCTTAACTGTGCCGTCCTCGTACTGCTCCCGCTCCATAGTCTTTCTTTCAACTATGATCTCGTTGGCATCTCGTAACTTTCCGTACCAGCGGAGTCTAAGAGAGCTGGACGTTTCCTTCTTGGCCATCTTTGCATTGTAGAGGTCGAATTTGCTGTTGTCAAAGTAGATGGAATTGATGGACGGGTTGTGGGGCCGCTTGGAGATCTGTTCGAAGCGCTCGGGGTTGAATATCAGGACCGGTAATCGACGGAGGATGTTGGTCTTGACTTCAAGGACATTGTCCGGATGGACCCAGAACTTGTAGGAGGTGTACTTTTTCGTTCTTGGCTGTGGTGTGCTCGTCTCGCCGGCTCGTAGTTCTTGCTCTGACTTGGTATTCTTGCGGATAAAGTCGAACATGACGGAAATCCTAGGCCCTAGTTAGCACTCAACTCACCAGTGTGGTGAAATGATTTGGCTTACCTGTACAACAAGGGGTTGGGGTCATCCTTGTTGAACTCCAGTGCAGCCAGTCGGACATCAAGCAGTGGCCTAACACTGGCACCTCCAGATTCCTTGCTCTTTCCTTTGCCCTTCCCTTCGCCGTCTCTCAACGCTCTCATCTTGCGGTCATGCTTCTTTGCCGCTTTCAGGAAGCCAGTGTAGTTGATGCGGTTAAACTTTCCCAACTCTCTAACCTCAACCAAGATGTGTTCCAATTCGTCCTTGACCTCTCCTAAAACCGTTCCCTTCTCTTCTTCCCATTCTGTGCCTTCCTTATTCTGACTCAAACCCTCCGCAATAGTTTCCAGCCTCTTTTCGCAAGTTCCGGTTCTTTCCCTCAACTCCTGAATCTTTGCCTTTTGGAAGTTGTTAACCTTCTCGAGCTGTACATTGATGAGCTCTTCCACAAATCTGGACTCATCGGCATCGGTCCACGCTTCTGTCTTTGCTCGGCGGAGACGAGGGCGTGTGCGGGCATCTTCGGCGTCCGAGTCGTCGTCGTTCTCATTAAGAAGGACTTTCAAGCGGTAGTAATCGATGTAGTGAGGAGCGTACGGAGGGTAGACCGCAGCCTTGAGCGTTTGGCCGAAATGCATGGTGCAGATTCAGATGGGAGAAAACGAGTTGTGAATCGCAAACCGGTCAGGTGCTGCTGCTGGATACTGTTCGTGGGTGGTTGGGAAGCTGATTGAAGTCTCTGAAAATGACAAACGGAAAGAAATTAACGAGATGATAAAAAGCACGTCCCAATTGATCAGAACGAGTTAAGAATAAAGTGGGACGGTGTGAATTAGGATTAGGAGGGGGTATCGTGAGTGCGGAGGTTTGAATGGGAAAGAAGATCAAGACGATCAGAGAGAAAGCGAGTTTTGGTTGTTGATAACGAGGGTCGTTTCCGCCTGCCTCTTCCTGAACTCCTGCCTCAGCTTGTCGGACCTTCCCCTAAAACGGTGACATCAACAGAGCCAAGTTTCTTGCATGTGTGAGCAGCAACGTCTATGATTGGGCGCTTCTTTCCTGTTCGATTCTGTCGGCTTTTGGCGGAACGCAAGCCAGTGACTTCAGAACTGGACGCCCAACACCACAGTCCGAGACAGCACCTCTAATTCTAGAGATTAAGTCCTTACATCTTCAAAATGATATTGATTTTATTTGGAAGTACGCAAGCAGATTCCTGGATGCCATCACCGGAAACGCTTGCCAAACCTCGCTAAAGATTTGGTCAGTGTAACCGCGGAAACGCAGGCTGCGTCATGTGATCCTGATAAGCCCTAAGCAGAAAAAAAGCCCTTCCTTGGCGGGGATCTGCGAAACGTATATAAACCACCGCTCCGCCTACCCTCAATCATCATCCAAACGACGATCATCATCCAGACTTCCACACAAGGTATGCACATTCCCGAGCAAACATTGCTCCCTCTTCTTCATCACATCCCCCTCATCAAATGATGACTTCTGGCATTTGGCTTTAGCTCCTACTCGCCTTTCTGGCGAGTGTGGACAGTGACGACAAACTCCAGCTACCTTATAAACTTTGTCTGAAATTGATATCCTCAATTACTTTTGTTATCTTAATTTTGTTCTTCTTGGACATCAAGCTAACTTGCCAAAGATTTCTCTAGGATACACATCTCTGATGGGTTCTCGGTTTTCTTGTGAAGGATTTGGGTGGATTCGTGGTATATAGATTTTACTAGCTTGTGGTCAGACGGTCTTCTTAACTGATGCTCCGTTTGGCTGCATAGAGAATGAAGCATCTTCAAAACATCTACTTGCTTGCTTTCGATTGATCAATGCTTGCTTTGTGCAAACACATGGTTGCTGTGATTTGAACATCTAATTCATCTATGATTTGCACGTTTGTTACAAAGAGACAAGCAAGCACATAATGGATTGATTCTCTGTTGCTTTTCCTCCAACGGTAAAGAGATGTACAATAAAAGCGTCAAATCCCTAAAACGAATCATTCTTCTAGAGCAAACGATCGTAACTGCATCTGTACGTGATCCTGAGCGAAGCCAACTTCCACCGAGTACATCAATCGTTCATCACTAACGCCCCACATTCTCGAACTCGACTGATCGGTCCCAGGAGTAAGTCAGTGGTCGCCATGGCTGCTAAACCCAGCATGTTTCCTCAGTTCAAAAAGAGCCAACCTAGTGCGCTCCCGAATATCCTGATCCGCATCCTGCAAAAGATGCTCCAAGGCCCGGACATATCCATAATCCACCATCTTCTGACATCTCTCCTTCCTCGTGATATCATCATTGACCTCCTCTACGCCAATCATGTTAAAGGCAACCCACACAACTCCCCTCCTAATACTTCCAACCGGACTGTAAATCATCCAAGTCAGCAACTTGAGCAAGTCACCTGCCTCGTGAACAAGCAAATCCTTCAGCTTTTTCGACTGCGCTGCTATGTGAACGACGGTGTAAACCACTTGGTCAATGGTCTCCGGGGAGCTGTCAAAGCAGATCCGCCATCTCTCATCCTCGGGAGTGCCGTTGAATGAGCTCCCTGGTGCACCAGCATTACTGGTGACGGGATCGCGGGCAGGCAAGGTGACGCCAGAGGGACGAGTATAACCGAGACCTTCGGACCTGGGTCTTTCGACTCTTGGTGCTATTTTTTCTTTGAGGAGGTTGACGAAGTGGCGAGTGCCAAAGTCATTGAGTACCGTTTCTACCAGCGCTTCCATGTGTTCTCCGGAGAAGAGATTTCGGAAGAAACCCATAATTTGCTGCTGAATGTACTCTCGTTCGCCTTTAGAGGGCTTGGTGTAGCTGGAGTTCTTGACACCTGCATTAGGTGCCGTGTTGGAGGGAAAGTCGAACATGTACGGGACGTTTTTGCTGCGTAGGTCGTCGGGACTGATATCAGTCTTCAACTGGAATGGGTCGTCATCTTCGTCTTCTTCCATCTCGAGAGATTCGTAAGTGTCATCAGTGTAGTCGATATCGTCGTCGCTGGCATCCTCGTAATCCTGGCCTTCGGGCTCTCCCATGCCCACATCCCCTTCGAAGTCCTTCTGTGATTTATGTCGCTGGGTTTCCTCCGCAACCGTGCCGTCTCTAGCGAGTTGATAGAGCCACTGTGGGCTGAGGGAACGATAGCACTTCATGCGAACATCCATCTCTGCGAAATAAACAACGTGCTTTAAGGCCCACATTGCGTTGACTCTCATGAACGGATTCGATGATGTGACATGCTCGCAAAGGATGTCGACTACACCGGCTTCTGTTAATGGCTGTATGCACAAGTCAGCAATCCTATCAAAATACAGGCCTGCAGAAACTTACGCCCTTCAGGGGACTAAAATCGAGGACCAAGTTACAAACAACCGTGGTGGCTGCAATCCTCACATCGATATTTGGGTGGGTAAGCAGCTCAAACAAGGGCGTTCCAATGTTTTGATCCATCAAATCGGTCCTCAGAATACTAATCGACCGGGACAAAGACCTAATAAGACCACAAGCGGCAATCAGCACCTGTGGTGGATACATCTCCTCCACGGTTCGGCGTATTGTACGGTTTGGTGTCTTTTCCACTGGGCCAGTTTCCCCGATCGGCCTCATGGCAGTGACGACTGACGGCAAGATACCCGTTTCGACGACTCGCTTCCTATTCTCATCAGCGAAGGCTGCAAGTGCCGCCAGTCCTCTCATTGCTGCTTCTGCCATTTTCAGCTTATGGTCGTTATATAGCAGCGTCGCCGTAACAAGACCTGCCGCTAGAGGAACGTTTGGATCTGCCGAATGGGATAAAGTCTCTTGCTTTAGCCCGCGTTCAACCAACTTTGCAAGAGTCTGCATAGCATGGCCATCGATTGCAAGCTTCTGTAAATCTTGATCGTCCATCACCAGTGCTGCCAGAATCTTTGGCGCGGTTTCCAGTATGTGCCATTCTGTACGGGTTCGGCGATTGATGCCATTTGAAACCACCTCGACGCCATCCTTCGAAGCACTCGCTGGGCCACCTTCAAATCCAACACCACCATCAAGAAGCCTCACAAGGGTAGGCAGAACAAGTAGCCCAAGAATCGTAGGAGTCTTTTTCGTAGTTGACCCAACTCGGACGAAATTTGTGAGCATCCCGATAGCTGCTAGGCGCGAAAAGCAATCTCCCACGGTGCTTCTGGCAATCAGCCACGGAACTAGAACACTTCCCGAGTATTTGCCTGCTGGGTGGCTCCCTCTCTTAAAAGGAGGCACGAGGGCTCTCAGGTAGTCGTTCTCAAAATCCGCTAGACGCGCCTCTCCTTCGTCCTCGTTCGTCTGACCGTCTCTCGGGATTGGTGTGTGGGCTTGTGGGGTTTGGAACGCTGAAGAGTCCGCAGATGCCGGTCCATGTCTATTTCTCAATGCCGTCAACTGTGCAATCCGTGCTGCCGCTGCTAGGGGCGGGAACGCAGTACTGCTATTAAGACCGAGATTTGTAGAGGACCCCGACTTTTTGATCCCCTTAAGCTTTGGCTCGCCCGGCGTTAGCCTCCTAGGATAGTCCGGTGCGAGCTCCGAAAGCCAAGTTGCTTGATGCATTCTTCGTGTGTTTTCGATTGAGTCTCTCGTGATGGCCAGGAGAGCCTCCAGGATAGGTGACAGACTTGCAAGTGGACTGGCCGGCGGCGGTGTATTGTGTAGCATATCCTCTGCATATCCATCTAGTTTGACGGAGTTGTCTGACTCCTCCCGTAGCCTCTCCTCTCTCGCCTTTGAATCCTCGGAAACGAACTTCCCTGTAAACAGTTCTGGATGATCCCTCTTATCCTTCACGATGAAACCGCCCATCCTATACACCAAAGCGTCCAGAACACCATGTTCCACCAATACCCTCCTACGTGCTGCTTCCGTTGGTAGCTTTGGACAGTGAGCACCGTCGCCTCCGAAATCGGCAAATTCGACCGTCTGCGTGATCAATTTTGCAGCTTCTGTGATTTGGTGGATGATAGTACGGTTGTCGGTTTCTTGCCGGAGTATGTCCAGTATATTTCTAATGTTCCTTCGTTTTCTGTAGAGTGTTTGAACGATTTTGCTCGAAGCAATGGGGCCCTGCGAACATGATGATGTTCTGATGTATGGCGTACAGATGTCCAGGATCTGATTCAGCAAGCGCAATGACTGAAGCAAAAGCTCCGGATCGGTTGTGTGTGGGTTCAGCGAGTTGAATAGTTTGGTGATAATTCCAGCCTCGGTAAGGGTTGTCAGGAACTGTGGGTCGCCTGTGGGAGCGCAGAAGACAATCACAGCAACGAATTAGCGACCAAACCATCTCACAAATGGGGAAACAAAGCCGTAACTTTCGGCCTGCTATGAGGAGAAGGTCAAGGCATGGCTTGCGTACCATAAACCATAGATCCGATTATAACACTTGCCTCCCGCCTCGCTGAAATATCCCCATGATTCTCAAAGATGTTCACCAGCGGTGGAATCAATCCAAGCTCCACATACAGTCGCTTCTGTAACTCATGTCCGATAAGCTCGTTCTTGACGTCTTCCAGGGTCTGTCGAGCATCCGGTGCAGTAGCCGAGAGCTGCTCGATGAAAGCAAGAGCTCTTACTTTGTCGTCATTGGCGCTCATTGCTGTCCTATGTCGTGCTGATGATGCAAACGGTTGGCGGGGAAGCAAAGGGTCTGAAAGGGCCGACTGCGATCTAGGAGCAACTCCCCTTAGGACGGTCCGGTGAGCTGATGGGCAAAGTTGAAGGTTCGGAAGCCGAAACGCGGTTGTAGATTGAAGTTCGTGGGGTATGGGATCGGCAGAGGTGTTGATGATGGCGACCTTAGATGGCGAAAGGATCGAGGAATTGGTCTGGTTGTTCTCGAGGAAAGAGCTGCAATACTTAATCGAAATCGGATGGTTGTTTTTTGATGTGAGGAAAGACGGAAATCAGTGCAAAACGGAACGAGCGGAAGGGTGAAGACAGGAATATAGAGCAAACTGCCAACTGCAATCAAAACTGGGCTGGGAACGTTGACGACGAAGAGCGGTGATGGCCGTCCCACTTGACCGCTTCCCCATTCGTTTGTCATATGTCCCACTGGCCCACGTAATCGGCACGTGATTTGCTGCCTCATTGGGGCGCCAGTGCCGTCACTTAAGTAGTGCACGCTTTCCGTTGACGCAGCCTACGTTCTCATCTGTACACCTAGGTAGTAAGAAGACTAGCATTGTCGTTACAAGAGTATGCCTACAAGACGAAATCAAAACGTTACTGCTGTATCAAAATGTCCATGTGACCAGCCGACTAAAGTACCAGGTACGAATAGTACTGCACGTGTTTTATATATCTACTTCTTACGATGGACAGGAATTGAATACGACAAACCAAGCAGATTTGATATTATTGAAGACCTTAGGTATTACATCTCGCTAATAATGGGCCATCTAGGCTTGCCTACTCCGCCGGTGACTCTCCATTCTATACCTACCGCCCGAACTCTAGACTCTAAAACAGTGAGTATCCCAATATGCATCCACCATCACTGCTCCCGGAATCAATGCTCTGTACACTTTTTTACTCATACCACACATTCATCCATAGTAATCATTACATGAATAGTATCATCCAGCCCCAGACGACCAGAGCTGCTGCAATAGCAAAGTTAGAAGCTTGCTTCCTACCCGCAAAGTTTCTGCTTTTGCAGCAATTTTCTGGTCGGAACTCCACGCCGTTGGCATCTGCCGCAACCTTGAAAACAGACCCATTTCCTGCCTCATAAAAGTCTACCAGCAGGTAGCTGGGTGCTCTTTGCCATATTTCTATGAGGGGTGTTAGCATCTTTAGCAATACGGTGAGTGGGAACACTTACTCGTGCAAAGTCTGGCATGGTCACCCAAACTCCCATAGCCAGTATCAGCGTTCGTGATATTAATGTCTACCTTGTCTGGAACTAGAACAGACTGTCCTAGTAGCTGAAGATTGGCGTTCAAATTGTGATTTACCAGATACATCCTGTCTTCCAATCCTTCCTTGTTTGGTGGACGCTGGATGTCACATGGGAAGTTGCGATCGGTAGGACTGAATGGTGTTTCGTAGATGTAATCGTACTGGGGCAACAGCCAGGGCACATGATCGGTGTTTGCATTATAGTCCAGGAACATAACAACTCTTTTGCTCATTATGATCAGGTCTCCGAGTGTCGGCCATGCGTCATAGCGAGTGGTAGCGTTTGTTGAGGGTGTAAAGGCCATATCTGCGATTCCGCTGCGTTGAAGCGGTCCATAAAATTCTTGAACAGACGTATAGTCGCCATTGGTAAGCAGAATAGTGATAACCTCGAAAGGATTCTGCTTCAACCACTTTACGACAACTCGTAAGTAATCTTCGATCGGTCCTGCATCGAGAAGGTCGCAACTCGTATGGCAAAAGTGTAAAACTCCGTTGCGAAGATGCGTTTGCCCTTGTACTAGGGAGGATATATTAGCATAACCCTCTAGAATGGTTGAAAGCAGAGTACTTATTCTACTTACACATTCTAATTCCATCATCAAGCTGTGACTTAACGTCCAAGTTCTGGTTTGATGCAGCATTCTTTTTCTGGACAAAGGGACTATTGTGTGCAGCAATGTGCGTAATGTTCCCATACGATCTGTCGCAGAACTCGAGATATTGATTACACGGTTGCGTGTTCTTTGGTAAGGGTGGTTGAGAAGGCTGTGTTCGAGTAGCCCCAAGCGTAATAGTGAGATCAGTGCCATTGCTCGCGGATATCTCTTTGACCACAATCGGGTATGGTACTTCGTTTGTTCGGATCTCTGATGAGGGTTTCCGGTGACCGACAATCACGACACCGGATGGTGGTGCCAGTGAGTGTGTGACAGAAAAAATTCCAGAAGTTTGACCTGCAACGAATGTTCCATCCTCGGTAGTAGTACTGTTGTTGCTGCCGTGGGGTACCTCAGGTTGTGGGAGTAGTTGGGCCGTTATTTGCGCATCTAGACTTGTTGCTACGAGATTGAGGCTTGCCAAAGGTTGGGAAAGTGTTGCTGAAGAAACAGTCGGAGGTATACCGGCGAAGATGCCCAAGCCAAAACAAAGAAGAAAATATGAAAGTGAAAAGATAAAGATGTTCTTGTCCGCCATTTGGGAATAAAGTATATGACGACGCACTCGCCGTAAAAAGTTGAGAAAAGATTCAAAATGTTGTTGAAGTTTGGAGGGATGTCATCGATATATTCCCATTATCTTGAAAGAACCGAGGCTCCGACTCACCTGCTTTTTTGGGTTCCTGGCTGCTGCTTCTGGTCGGATTTCCTTCACATTTGTCGCTTCAAACACATCCTCTGCATGCCGTTTGCTTCCCAGAGCCTGTGGTAGGAGAATTTTTTCCAACCCGGCAGGTGACAGTCGAGACAAAGAACTTTCTCAAAGACCCCGCCCAAACGTGGCCATGCAAGCACGGAAATTTCTCCGAACACGACGAGACCTTAATATTTCTCGCGGCAGGCCTGGAGAACGGCCATCACCAAAACATACTTTCCGCAGAGCCACATTTTTGTGTCCCGTTTCGCGTCAATCTTCTGATCTTTGCATCTCAAATCTTTTTCGAATACGATATATATCAGTTCTGGCGTGTTTGTTAGTTGATGTCCGGTCAGATCTCGTAATTCAAGCATCTTTCTAACACCCAGGCACTAGTCAAGCGGCCTTTGGGGAGCAGCATAGGAGATCACCGATACACGGATACCGTCGCATCATTTACATCAACGCGGTCTTAACAAACGGCCGACTAGCTGTCAGTCTGGGACCATGGAGCAGAAAGGCGGACTAGTAGGAGAGGAGGTTAAGATTGTAGAAGTCAGTCAGAGGTCTCCAATACAACATCTGCAAGGCAATCATCCGCTATCCAATAAAACTTCGAGTACACGCCAATTTCTCCTTTCGATACCAATATTCGCAGCTCTCCTTTCGTTGATTCTGTTGATTTTGGTCGAGATCGGCAGTATATCACCGCAAAAGGTTTTGAGTCAGCTCTACTTTATTCGTCTCGATCTTCGCTCAGTCGTTCCAGCAAGCGTTCCAGATGCAGGGTTCATGAACAGTGTCGCTCAAAGCTTGGGGTTGAAGGACTTCTATCAGGTTGGACTGTGGGGCTTTTGTGATGGCACCTTGGTTTTGAAGGATGGAGCAATGCACAACAATCTTGACGAATGCTCGCCACCTGCATTAGGCTTTTGGTTCAATCCAGTTGACATAATGACGAGCTCGCTACTGGAGGGAGCAACAAGTGAGTATTCCCCGCCCACTCGAGCCAGATGATAAGGTTACTAATGCTTTTTGATTAGTCGTTTTACCAGCCGAGGTGCAGGGTGCATTGAACATCTTGAAAGATGCCTCCTTGTGGATGTCCCGAATGTTCCTAGCAGCCACCGTTTTGACATTCATATCTTTTTTGCTTTCGGTATTTCCACTCCTCGTACATTCTCAGCAACTGGTCAAAGGTGGAGGCTCAAGCAAATCGAAGGCGTATAATGCAGCAGCAGCAAGATGGTCTGCGGTTCCCTTCCTGGTCACTTCTTTTGCCGCCTGCTTATGCACGTCCGTTGCATGCTTCACAGCAACGACGATTTATGTCATGGTGTTCCATGCTTTCAGGCTTTACAAGGAGGTGAACGTGCAAGGTGAAATTGGTGTAGCCATCTTCGCGCTTATGTGGACGAGCCTACTCGCTAACTGGGTTGGATTCTGGTGTGTCCTGGTAGGTGCGTGCTGTTTTGGAGGGAGAGGTTAGAGGTTTGGTAGTATATTGGGTTTCAACAGCGGCTGATGCTTAGTTGGTATATGAACCGAACAAGGGTGACGTCAAGGAGTGGTAATGGCTAGTGAGGGCCTTTTGGCCAGCTCAAGCGTTGGGGTAGTATCTTGCTTTAGATACCCGGCGCAAGTTTACTCCCTTGCTTTATTGTGAGAAGGCGGGATTTTTAGCAAACTCTAGTACTTCATAAAGTCAGAGCATGAATAATTCAGGTAGATTAGCATCGAGCCAGCACGCTCTGTGGAACTAAACTCAGTCACGTGTCATGATAGTCTGATTAGTTACCATCTTTACCGATTAACGCCACCTTGATCCTCTACTTGACTTATTAACCGCCAACTTAATCGTCCATCTCTCTACAATCCTCACAAGACACAATCTTTGATTATTGGTAACTCCGGCATATCTGAGGAGGTCCTCAACAGTAGATTCTAAGTTCATCACCGATCACACTCTAGCGGCAAGAGGCACCATGCATGGCAGTCGACAGTCACGGCGTGTTAGTATTCGAAGCGCGAAGTGGGCGAAGTCCGAAAGCAAACGGTATCGCCCGAGCACGAACAGTACATTCTTGATTTCACGAATAAGGACTTGAAAACTAGAAAACATTCAAGAGAGCCGTGTCTACGAGTTGCAGGTCATGTTATGCTTATTGCGATAGATAACTTCGAAGCTTGTTCAACTCCCAGGTTTGTCTTCGATACTCCCCGGACCAAGCTTGTCGCACACATGCACAGAGGAGAGTCTGAATACATTCCACAACAAGAACAACAAGAACAACAAGAAGGAGGGAGGAAAACGGCGAACTGCATACACCGGCACCTCTTCTTGCCTCCCGTTTCCGGGCATGATTGATTGAGCAACGACATCTGCCGGTGCATGCATCCGTCCGAGGTGGCTACGGAATTAAAAATACGACACTGAAATATGGTTTCGAAAACATGCGCAGCGCGACACTGTTACGTTGCTGAGCCGTATGTACGAAACACTCGACGTGTGGTGGGTAGCAAGAGACGGACGCCCACTGAGAGAGATTTCTATTATTATGGAGAAGTGTAGTAACGTACTCGGGTATTCACTTCGCCTCTTTTAAAGGCATTAAATACCCAGTTATTTCAGCGTAAGTCTCTGTAGTGAACAAGGCTTCAAAAGAGAACCTGAATCAATCTCAAGTAGGATTTGCGAGGTATATGCTGGTCTGAAACTTCTCTGTTCTTGAACCAGATTTCTAACGTACCTAGGTACTTACCGACGTAACTCGTAAACACCACCACGAGATATCTCGAAGAGATGTCAGTGTTCTTCCTTCTCTACCTTACGACGAGCCACTTCTCACGCTCAGCGACGCCGGCTGTGAGAGCTGCACCTCTTGGTCTCGGTGATACGGTCCCGCACGAAGGAAGACTTGTTGTTTACATGTCCCGGGCGGAAACCAGAAGCACGGCAGAACTCCTCACGACTTGCTACATAACATACTTCGCCTGCATCTGGAAATCGATCCATGCCAACCGCGTTCCTAGTCGATCTCGTCTCAGTCATTTCTGGTACAAGTTGTACTGGGCTATGGCTGGAATACTTGCACCAGAGTTCATACTCTGGGCTGCTATGAGCCAGTATATCCAAGCACAGATTCTCAAGGCAGCGTGGTGGAAGCGCTACTCGAAGAGAAAATGGAAATGGTGGGGTGTATTGAAATGGGAAGAATTTCTAGGATGGAGTACCGCAAAATGGAGGGTTATTCGAGAAAGACACATGGGCAATGAATCAGATTCTCGAAACTTGGCGATCCTTGCAACAAACTCCTCATCGAACGAAGAGACAGCCATGCCGAAGTCCCAGGCTGCCAGTGCGATGAAAGCAGTGAAGGTCCCCGAAACGAACATATGGACTGGTGCAGAATCGCAAGGGGAGGGAGCTATGATGCATATCGAAACAGCAGAGCCAATTCCTGAGAAATGCGTTTCTGGTCGTGGGTGCCTCAAGATCAACGAGTTGAAGAACAGTGGTTCGACCGACAAATCATACGACTACGAGACGTTGCCTATGGTAGTGGCACAGTTTGCTCTGATGGGCGGCTTTGTTTTGAAACTGGTGGATGTTAAGGATGAGGCCAGACTAAAGTGGCTTCAAGCGGCTGTAGCTATAGAGAATCCGAATACGTCAAACGAGATGGACTTTCTTATGCAGGGTCTGCGACTACAGGACAAAGTTGAGGGGCTTCTGGAGGACATTGGAACTGATTCCAGTTTTATTACGACTATCAGGGGTCGGGGCTTTTTCCAACTACTGGCCAATGGGGCATTCGATGAGCTCTGCATCCGTCGACGAATCGCAGAGAAGTACGCCAACGAGATTGTCGACAAATGCAAGGCCGACAGTGTCTCAAAAGCACTCGTTTGTGTCCAAGTCACTTGGATGGTGTTGAACGTTCTAGCTCGGAAGATGACGGGCCTCCCTATCACGCTTCTCGAAACCCACGTCGTAATCCAAGTTGGAATTGCGGTATTGACTTACGCATTCTGGTGGAACAAGCCCCTTGACGCCCAAGAGCCAATTGAGATAAGGGTGACGACCGACATCATTGAGCGTATAGAGAAAGCCAGGGATGCCGAAGCAGATCTATACATACGGACTTCTCAAACCTTCAATAACGAGGTACACACGCGGGACAAGGGTTTCTCGGAGGACAATATGAAAACCCTGAAAGCAATGAACCGAAAACCTAGGCTGGCGGAGTTCCGAGAGCGAGGATTGTATGCTTTTCTAAAGTTCCCACAATTTCACATACCCGACTTTATCACAGAATCCGACGAGCCAGAGAGTATGTTCGAAAGCTTTATGCGGGCAGGCTACGATATATCGGAGACCTTCTTCGATCTCTATTGGCACACCGGATTAAGAGCCGCGAGGCGACGATATCACAAAGACAGAAAGCAGAACAAAGATCAAGAAGATCCCGCTCGCTATTTCCTTTCTTCTTTTCACAGGTATGCAGTTGTAATCACTGCTTTCATGGGAGCCTTGGATGGAGGGTTGCATTTGACCGCCTGGAAGTCCTATTTTCCTACTGAGTTTGAGTCAATCGCGTGGAAGGTCGCTTGTTTGATAGGAGGAGGCGTCCCGATATTTTTGTTCGCCAGTCAAGGGAATCAACTGGAGTACTATCCTGCAATTCTATGCTTTGGGCCTCGTCGATTTGCCAAAGGCAAGTATACCTTCCTCCGGTGCATTGGAGATTTCTTCCGCACTTTTCATCGGATCGGTACAATGCGATACGGTCCTGGATTGCATGCACATTGGTACAGGCAACTTTATTTAACCTCCAGGCTTTGCATAGCCTATGGCCTACTTGCAGGATCCTGTGTTTGCATAGTTGCGCTGGCCTATATTACTTTCGAGTCTGGGTTTGCTATGAGGAGGCTTCCTGAGAGTTGTTATAAGACTCTTAATTGGGTGGAGTACGTTCCACACTTTTAGCTCAGTCACTGTGGTATGGGGCCGTTTGCTTTCTTCTTGTTTTTCTTTCGGCATTTCTTTTGTATTAAGAAGTATATGTAAGTCTCTTTTCTATTCAAGTTTGTGGATTCTCATGCAGATTAAGTAGGTATGACAAAGTAAGAAGTAGGTATCAACAAAACTTTCCATTAATGCAACTGAAAACCCCTCGAACTATCCGAGCCAAAAGAGAGACAAGTATAAACCGTAAACAATACCCCAGAATTACATCTTCCCTCATCCCTTAGTTTGCCATCAAGCTGTGGAATTTCCACTGGTACTGGAGCTTTCCACGTTCTTCTCTCCACTTCTGCTCCACTTGATGCCCCCCCATTTCTCCCCGTCACCAATACCCCATCCGGGATTCACGACCGTCAACAAGAATGCCGCGATAGCAACCATGACGCCCTCGAAAACGATAAAGTCCGTCTGGTTGCTCATGATCTTTCCTGACCATCCATCCCACAACTCGGCAATGCGGAAAATGCAACGAATGAGGATGAAGAGTGTCGCCACGGCCAACGAGACCAAGAATATCTTCAACTTCTTCCCCTGTTTTCCATTGTGCAATACACCTGTTCTTCCATTCTTCTTCACCTTCCAAGCAAACTCCGAGCACATGGCAATGAAGAACGTCAAGGTGACAACCTGGAAGATCAAACCGGCAATCATGATCCAGTTTCCAGTGTCATTGTTCTCCTGCTCCTTGCCCGCAGTCGCAGCCATTCCACCACCAGTACCCTGCAAGATCAAACTGATCAAATCCAAGCAAAGGAAGAGCCAGGTATAAGTCTTGGGTTGAATTCTCGACAGATCGGGACCAAACACAGTGACGACTTTGGAGAGCGTAACGTAGATACCGGCGGCGAGAAGGGTGGGCGAGATCGTCAAGGCGCAGATTTGTAGTAGGAAGTAGTCCATATTCCATGGATTGTTGTATCCCAATATCCGTCCAACATATCCAGCAACTTCTCCCAAGCAACCGACCCAGATGAGGATGTTGTAGTTGTATGTTCGGAACCGCCAGGCGTATATCGGACCGAGGACAAGGAAAATGCCGAAGATGGCCGCAAAAGCTGCGTTTGCACCGAGGCTGGGTCGGTAGTTGAAAAGAGATCCACGGGGATCACACGTTCCTATCGTACAGTACCAGATAGGCACTTCTTCTGAGGGATAGTCCTCCTGAGCACTCATCGTGATTGTGGTGTTTGAGGTCGAATTAAATCAAAGAAGCTTGCGTGGTAGACAGTGAGATTAAGGAATTCGGCAGTAGTAGTCGTAGAGTACCGATCGATCGATATGTCTTTTTACGTGTTTTCTGAGTTTGCCTGAAGTCGATTGCAATATTTGAAAGGGGTTGAAAAGAAAGTGCTGAAAGAAACGGGCCCGCGGAGAGCTGAAGGAGGTAACTCTGGAGGATCCGGGATGGCTACAGTGTAGTAGAGCACTGGCAGCGAAAAGGTGCAATGATGTGAAATGAAATATCAGCCACGGGAGAAGGGATAGAGGACTTATATATTCGGAGAGGTATGTAATTCGCAAAACAACAGCGATAGGCGTGCTGACAAGGGCGGAAACCGCAGCACAGCCAGTATGATAAGTAACTGGTCCGAAGTGTTGAATTTCCGCGCATGCGCAGCAAACGAACTCAACATACTTAGCCTTCCGACATGTATCAAAGCCGAGTCCCCAAATGAATCGTGGGGCCAAAAACCGTCGGACCGGTGGAACTTGAATTCATTCCCTTTACGTTGTTGCAATGTTGTGAAAAAATGGCTGCTCGCGGGCTCGTTGATGTTAATTACCCAAAGAGGACACCCGTTCACTGGTATCCGGCAGGTAACCGTAGGGGTTTCAGTCACGACGTGAGCCTGCAGACAACACAAGTCCGGACGGGAAGAGAACACCAGAAGCTGCGAGAAGGCGTCTGCTGCACATCACAACTTGCCATGCATGGTGGCAGAGACTGTAGCTATTCCTTTGGGAATCAATCACGCTTCAGAGTAATTTTGTGACAGGGCAGGATTTACTATGTTGTAAACGGAAAGTGGCGCAGGATCAACGCAACAACCACTTGATAGGTTCCTGTGGCATACATTATGATACCTACCACTGGAAACGACGGTCCGCTCATACCGCCCTGTCGTATTCCTCTTCCTGAGATGTTTAGAATGGTGAAATGCACAGCCCGAGTATAGCCTGGCACTTCTTTTACATACCAGATTCTTTCATCTGAAGGTAAGCCACGAGTGGTATGCAGCTAAGATGGCCTTGCTTAATTTGCACGCGTACGTTGGGCTTGTAATTTTGCTATATTTGAATACAGAAACAATCCCTTTACTCAGAGTCCATAAACTCCTTAGTTGGTGCTGACTACGGGCTTATCCGCCAGGTCTGAAGTAGTAGGCTAGAACGTGCAGAAACAAGCATAAGGCCGACGTTCCGGTTCCTCAAGTACTACTAGTACAGTAGTAGTAGCCTTACAATACAGCAAATCTCTAGCTGTACCCACCAGCTACAGCTACGTATACAGGGCATCTCTACTTGCTCAAGTACGTTTCCACCTAGTTTTCTGCTTGATCATAGAAGTTTTGATATCCAAGAAGTAGCAGCGTTCGTAGAAGGGGCTTGAGTGAATTCGACAGAGGGGCATTTGTGAAATTGAAAAAGCAATCGATGCAACTTTGCATGGGGCCATGGAGTACGGGCCCGTAAGCTGTTGAAAGGAGAATTGTCGGGGTAACGGGTACGAGCCAGCGTATGTACTACCATGGCCCATTCGGGACTCCCCTTGCTTGAGTGGTTGACTTCTCGAATTGTGGACGCATTCGGAACAATGTTGCAACCGACGGGCATATTGCATTGATTGGACAGCAACGGCAAAAGCCTAAAACTTATCGGTATCGGATTGCAGCTCACCAACACTGGCTCCTGAGCTGGTATCTGTTGAATTCTACACCGCACCATGGCCCCAAGCATCGTTCAATGCGTACATGCTACTTATTACTTAGTACATACTTCTAGTACACACAATTTCAATCGCGAGGAGGAAGCCGTGTGATGGATGAAGCTTTGATATTGGCAACATTGCAATTTGACCAAAGGTCAGGATGTTGCCAGGAACCCTTCATGAGGCATACTGATGCAAAGATGTTACAACACTGCTACTTTCTTATCAGACATCAACATTCATGCACATTTATACTTCACCTGGAGTTTTGTAACGGCAAGATCGTTGCTGGTACAACTTGAATTAATGTACAGTAATTCCGAAACGTTTATCGGTTTTCGCCTCTGTTGAGTATATATTGCCCGATGCAACCTACTGTCAGTACATAGCTCACGCTGTGGGAGATCCGCAACCGCATGCCTGCCATGGGAGCGTCAGTTAGAACTCACATTCAAAGGCGTAAGGTGACCAAGGCTGTGCAAAATGCTTACGAGTTACTCGATACTTCTGAGGGCCCTTGTATGTAAGATCGAAGCACACGATTCTATTCTTAGCCGAGCATATAAGGCTGCGTTATGTATCAGGTATGATACATAGTCCATCGACCAAAGAAAGAAAGTTTAAGGAGCTTGTCATGGGGGCGCAGTTATGCTCGTTACCGGTACCACGGTTCGATGGTGATTCTGGCGTCGTCGTTAACCTCCGAAACGCTCTATGAGTAGGTATGTACTACTAGTAGCATCCCACCTCCAAAGCATAGCTACTTACGCACGTACGGTACTGGGGCTCAGCACCCAGTGCAACTACAGAAGGCCAAAGTTAGTACTTGCTGGCCGCGCGTTTCTTACGACACTCGCGCCTAGTACGATGTTCGAACATTCCAAGTAAGAGCATGGCCAGTCAATAGGCTTGCATCCTTCACTTCTGGGAACATTTCACTAACAACAAGTACGTAAAGTGGCTGAGTTTTCGTTCGAGACTTCAGCCTGCAATCCATCGAATGGTTCGTTGGTGCTTTCGAGTGGTCATCACGGCCCCATTGCAATATAAAATCAATGTAATCAATGAAACGTTGCATGCAGACATTGAAGTATCGGGGAATTGGCAACGCTACCGGCGCTTACACAAGTAACGCCAGTGTTGAAACAGTCTGCTTACATACTTCATACTTCTCGTATGTGTTCGGAAATTAAGAACTTTGTAAAAGTAAAAGTGTGGGGGCAATCCTCTTCGTATCTCAAGTCACACGGCTGGGAAACGCTCGGTATTACTTAGCATAGGAAAAAGAAGGTCAAAATGAATCGACGAGAGCAGGATTTGAACCTGCGCATCCAGAGGATAACAGATTTCTAATCTGTCGCTTTAGACCACTCAGCCATCTCGCCTTTGTTGGTGACAAGTTAGTATCAGGCAATATACTCTTTCTACAGCGCTATGACGTGCTCGGCAAAACCTCATCGCGAATCGGGAATCCGATTTACTATCATCTTGATTTGACGTCTGGCGATCCAATTAGGCCAACTTCGCCGAGTGCGCAATGGACAGTGGCTTCGGGCATGGCAACCATCTTCACGTTCACCATCTTCACGTTCAACTTTGTATAGTAGATGAGTTGACCATACCATCTGGTAACAGTTTTTTTATAGGTACAACGATTCTCTATTGCTAGTACTAGGCCGCAATGATACCATTGGCATACGAAGAAAGGTAGAGATTTTAAGGAAATCGTGTAATGTCGTGAAAGGAGAAAGATGCAATGCATTAATTAAGACCCCAAGCAGAAAACCCCAGAACAGAATGAGAGAGAAAAAGGAAAAGGAGTTAAACAAAAGAAAACAAACTAGTCAAGCCGGTGCCTCCCGTCTAATTCGTGATGCTACAGCTCTAAACCCCAAACCAGTCGTCTAGACATCCTTGCCCCACTTGTTCCATGTGGCATGGTGTTCCTTTGGAAGTGTGACGTTTGGAACGACGACGGCGTGAAGAGCGGATGGAGCCTCCTTTGGTGTAGCGTTGGTGTCGCCCTCTGGGTAGTACTTGTACCTGAAGTGACATATTGTTAGCGATGCCATTGACAATAAAGAGAGCAAACGTCAGGCGAATGGGCGCACTTACTTGTAGTTGCCCTTTCCAGTGGCGTTCTCCTCCCACGGGGCAGATTTTGGTACAGCCTTAACGTCGGTGGTATCGTTCTCGGTGACGGACTTGGAGCCCATCATGTAACCAGCAACACCAAGGATGGAGACCATGATACCGCCGAGGACCTACAGTTGAAGCTGTCAGTTTACCGAGCATGGTGAAGGCGAAGCGAGCGAGTGCTTAGAGGGCGGCGTACCATCAATTCAGGGTCCTTCTTTCCGGCCTTCTTCATAAATTGCTTTGCTCCGACGTTTGCAGCCATTTTGATATGTGGTGATTGATGTAGTGGTGGTTTGGTTGATTATGGGTTGTAAATGGTGGTGAGGATTGTTGTTTGAAGCTTTGTTGACTGATGAAGGAATGAGGAAGATGAGGCTTCTAATAAGAGGATCCGTCCAGCACCTCCTCCATGGATCGTCGCCAAATCCAGCCGGCTTTCCCTGGCCGTCATGAGTGAGTAGTGAGCGGATAATCGGATATGACGTCAACTCCCTCTTGACCATGGTTATGTTACACAGTCGCGTAATCGTCCCAATCTGTATCGTTTAGCGTTTGGCTCACAGCTAAGCCTTTCCGGATGCGGAAAGGTGTATCTAGTTACTTGTCTTAGATTAGATTGTTGACAACCCACAGAACGCAACTGACACTCCCTGTCTCTACTTACCAAGAAGTCTCACCTTCAACATCTCAACATCCAAAACCCCTCCGCTCTCCCCTTTGCGCCACTTCATCACCGGTCTGGTGAAGACGCCTCGGCAATTTGAAGGACTAGCCACTGTCAGAACGAATGGGAAACGACTTGCTCTCGAGAAGATTCAACGTGGACTTTCTCAGACTTCGACACCACCGCTCTTGAACGCGCCACACCAAGTCGATCCAAAGGCCGATCCCAACGCTTTAGTTCATGGCTATCGAGCCCTCGTTCCTGCCGGAGTTTACTCAGACGACAGCAAGCGCGATTCACACCTCGATACCCACAGCCAGAAAGGGAGCGGTACAGGCAGCAACTGCGACAAAAGGGCTCTTTAGAAGAGCCTTGGAGAAGAGCTTGTTGGGAAGAGCATTGGGGTATGGGCTTGGGAAGAGTACGCATGTTGCCGGCATGGAAAGTTCAGGCTCAACATCTTCGATGAGTGGAGTGGTTGAGGCGGGTGCGGAGACCGGGAGTAGTGCTGGCGGTATTCTGCGGACTTCCGGAGAGGGCTTTGGTAGCTTGTTTGCCTATGCCACCAGCTCGTGGGCTCTCATGTGCGTTTTCATGGTGGGTTTCCGGTGGCCTTTTCTGACGCGAGCTGCAGATTCGCTCTGTTCATTGTACTGACGGCGATACTGCAGACTATTGTCTTGAATAGGACAATGCTCTATGCTTCCTTACGGCGGCCCTTACGTCCACCATTTCGGCTCCGGTTGGTACTCAGAGGTATCCCGATTCTACTCCTAGCCTTTCACGTTCAAGCGTTACTCTACTCATTACGCTGTGAAACGTCGCCAAACATCACGACGACCCAAATGGGCTCTCCGCAATTCTCGAAAACTTGGAAGCGTGGTGAGCAGGGAGGGTTTCTGTATTGGGTGGCCAGGGCCGGTACATTTTGGGAAACCAGTGATGCTAGAATATGCGTTGCTTCTGGGATGTTACCAGCTGATGTTATATTTGGAGCCGAGGCGACTAGTGGTTTGGATCCGGAAGAGATTGGTGGTTTGAATGGGAGTCTAGACCTACTCTGGCCGCTCTACACGACTATCGCCATGTCCCATTTTGTTGAAACGCTCTCTTGCGCTCTGCAAGGCTCCATACCGGCCGCAGAAACCGGAATGACTTTCTTCGAACACTCGTTGGCCTTTGCACAGGCGGAGGCTATGTCTTACTACAGTCCATTCGCAAAGACGAATGTCAAGCCACACCCCAGGAATGTTCCCCCTGAGGTTCTCTACATCGCCCTAATAAGCGCTGCCGGACACCTCACCAGCCAGATTGCCGGACTCGTTGGACGTCAGTCAAGATATCGATTATATACAACAGGCTTCTGGGGCATTGCGACGCTGACTGGGTTTGCTTGGGCTGTCTATGGACCTTGGTCGGATGCGGGAGATCTCGCAGTACTAAGGCTCAGGAGATTTCCTACAGTTTGCGTAGTCGGGTTTGTACCGCATCTTATAATCTCCATGGGGATCCTCATTTGCACTGGTATATCCGTCATCGCACTCGGATTCGCATCGCTACATCCGCCTCCCGAACCTGCTCTCGAACCTGGTCAACCTCCAGCTCAGCCTAGACCATCTCTCGCTGCTGGCTTTCGAAATCTCCAAGGCGCCTTCACTCTGCAATCGCATTCTGTTACCATGTCGGAGGACTTTTATACAGCTCTTCTGAAACTAGGCTTAACGGCCTTGACTGCTGCTAGCGAGGCTACATATCTCCAGGAAGCTCAGCCTATTCAGGTTCCCGGTCTTACGTGGCTCGAAGGTGAAAGACTTCGATTTCTTGAGAGAGAGAAAAAGGAGAAGGGTGCCCGAGCCATTTTCGAAGGGTCCTTTGGGGACTATGGAAACACAAATGGCGAATGGAATAGCCCGTATGCGGTTGAGAGACAGGAATTCAACAAGGAGATGGCAGGCTTGAAAGGTCATCGGCGGGGAAACAGCCGGTGGCGATCAGCGGGTGAGCTCATGCGTGGAACCACCCTAGTTGTTGTTCGATGGTTTGTATGGGCATTTCTCCGTGTCTTCAAGCCGGACGCCATCGGATCCGCAAACGACGAGGATGAGGCAACCGATCTCATCATCCGTCGCTCACGGGAATCAACTTCCACAGAAGACAGCTGGGACGAGGATGCCACCGAAGATGAAAAGCTTTACCGTAACTTCCTCCTGGGTAGATCCGACGAGCGCGATCAAGACTCCGATTCAGATTCAGAATTCATTCCCCGAACGTTCTCTCGAGAGTCGACATTCGACCCTTACGACTCTGACTCTTCCACAGCTTCTTATTTCGACCGTTCCCGCTCTCGCTCTATCACTCCAACCCCCGAAACATATCGCCAGAATAGCGCACTTATGCGCTCATCCCCCTCCGATTCATTCCCTACCATCTCAGACCCCACCTCCTTTGCGAATCTCCTCGACCCCAAGACACCCGAACAACGCCACATGGCAAAGCTTCTTGCTCATCATCTACGCTCAGAGCAAGTCGTCACTCGCTCCGCCCACCGCAATGAGCTTCGCCGGAGACAACGAACACTCCTCGGTGCAGGTGAGCGCGTAGGTAAAGACGATGAAGAGGATGTTTTAGAGTCCATTATTCTTGAGGCTCGAAGCAAGTCCACCCATCTGGGCAAGGCCCATGCTGAAGCCGAGATGATGCAGGGACCAATGTGTGTTGTTTGCCAAAGCTCACCTCGAACTATAATGGTCTGGCCGTGTCGTTGCTTGAGTCTTTGTGAGGAGTGTAGGGTGAGTTTAGCGGTGAATAATTATGCCACCTGCGTCTGTTGCAGAAGTGAGCTCTGTGGGTTTAGTAGGATTTTCGTGCCTTGATCTTGCATACTATAGGCAGACTAATTGCCACATATATGCTTCCTTACTTCGTCGAAGTTTAGTTATCGACTTTTATATGGTTTCCATAGATAATATTCTCCTCTTGTATTTAGTTTCTAGTAAATTATGGGTCTTGTTGGTGGGCGGCTCGCGTTTGTTTCTCGGTTTTTGTCCTTGGTTAGAACATGGTATAGTCGTTAGAGTATTAGTGTTGTTTATGGTCAGGCTTCAGTACCTCCCTTTCTCTCCACCCGAGAGCCTTCTGTTTGGTACCCTTCAGCTTTTGTGGTTTCGTTCAATTCTCATCAGCAGCAAGGGTAGAGCCCAATATTGGCGTAATTTTTAAGTGATTAAGCAAGAGACGGCGTGATGGCGGAGTGGTCTAACGCGTCAGACTTGAATTAACTTTCATGTTATCTGATATCTTCGGATGCGCAGGTTCAAATCCTGCTCACGTCGAGTTTTTGGCTGACAGTCTTCTCCATACTTTTAAACCCGGTTCACAGACTCCGTGCAAGTATTTGTAGATAGCAGCCAGCTCCTTGTTATTGTAGGCTTTTGGAAATTGGTAAAAGTTATCTTTACCTGTCACGATGTCGTTAGTCGACGACGGAAGGTTGTTATATCACATTCTGGCATGAGACACATTCCCAACTTGCACTGGTATATGAGGGTGTCTGCTAAACTTGTTCAATTGGACGAATTGAATAGAGCAGTCAGGTCATTGAGACCCGCTAAGATTATGATATTGACTTGGTCCCATAGGTCGGGCGGCTTAAGCTCAGCTTATGCTGGCTGTAGAAGATGAGGGGTGTCTCTGACCCTATCGACCTCGGTTCTCCTCATTCTTCTGCCTCTCCTTGAACTCCTTCTCCTCCAACATCTTGGCCTTTTTGACTACCCTCTCAATACCATCCATTGCCCGTTTTAATGTCTCCATTTTAGGACCATAGCTCAAGCGAACATAGTGATGGCAGGGACTGTCAAAGAGATCTCGACGGTGAGCAGGATTGAGATCGAAAAATATTCCAGGGACGACTATAACCTTCTCTTCTAGACAGGCTTCGAAGAATGTGAGACCGTTGTTGATCTTTGACGGCAGGCCTGACACTGTTTATCGTTAGTGTACTTGTTCTACCCCAATGGCCCATCCAGTATAACTTACAGTCCAGCCAAATGTAAAAAGTGGCTTCTGGAGGCGTCTTGATGGTAAAGCCAATTTCTCGCAGCCTTCCTACCACAAAGTCTCTCTTGGTCATGAAATGTCTCTGCAGGAACGCCATTTGCTTCCTAACGCGCTGTGGCTCCAACATCTCGATAGCCGCCTTCTGCAACGGCACGTTTGCCCCACCATCCAAGAAACTACCGCTGCTCGACAACGAATGAATAAAGTCCTTTGGGCCAAGAACCCAGCAAACTCTCCAGCCCGGTAGTCTGAACCTCTTGGTCATACCATCGACGATGAGGACATCATCCTTATTGACGTCCTGAACGTATTTGGCGCTTGAGATTGTCCGTCCGTCACAGTTGGTGGTGTACTGATATCCGCTGTAAAACTCGTCCATGACTAACGTTGCCTTGCCTCGACAGCTGTTGTGGATTCTCTCAAGCTCCTCGTCTCTAGAGACATTACCGGTGGGATTTCGAGGGTTGGAGGCAAGGAATACGGCGGTTCCACGCTTCAGGTCTCCCTCGACTATCTCTGGTGTAAGATGGTAGTTGTCGTCGCGATCAAGCGGAGTAGGAACAGCAGAGAACTTGGCACATGGTCAGTACTTTAGGTGGGAAACAGAGGCTGGTGTGTAGACTTACGTTTTTGAAGGTGCCGAGCATGTCACTGTATGCTGAGTAGTCCGGGATATAAAAGCCAACATAGACGTTACCCAGCACCGCTCCAATTCTAACCAGGCCAGCCCTTCCACCAGGGACAATGCAGACATTCTCCCAGGTATATTGCGACTCCATACCCTGCCTGTGGTCCTCATTGTACAGCTTTGCGACGGCCGCTCTCAGTTCCTTCAACCCAGCAACAGGCCCATACTCCAAATCATCCGAGGTCATGTCGACAGAAGTCGGACGAGGAATCGGCTCATCTTTACCATCGGCTGAAATTGGAGTCGTCTCAGGCGCACCCTGTCCAAGGTTACCCCAAAGGTGAGGCTCGTCGTAGTATCCCTTTGCTGCGGCTTGATCGGTCGCCCAAATGACACCTGTGCTGGTCCTCGATTCGTCTAAGCCCGAGTGCTTGTGGCCTTCGTGAGCATCTCGAAAACGCTGATGAACTGAAGATTCGCGCTCCGACTCTGGCCTGATGGTTTCTGGAAGGTCTTTGGGTTCTGGTGTCTCGGAAGAATTCATGTCGATCGATGGAGTGCTGGGATTGTTTGGTTGATGTCTCGGCGGTGGGAATGCAGCCTTATAGGCAGGAGTTTGTTTGGAGCAAGCTTTTGCTAAGAATTGGAGTTTCAAGGTCAAGATAATAGCTGACCAAGGACAGTGTAGCAGAAACGGGGAGGAGCATTCATCATGAGGCGTAATCGACGTCATTCCAAACCCAACTGTCTCCATGGTGATAAACATGCACGTGATGACAACAAATGCAATTGCTAACTGTGCTTGTGAGCAGCTAATATGTATTTAAGTATGTAGCCTTCTTTCCCAGAGCGAAGAATGTGTAAGTTATAATCATGTTTGCTGGGGCTTAAAGACTTGCTGAGCTGTTAAATAAGTATGAATCTTGCACAAAGAAACAGTGGGGTTGATATTGGGATGGGCTTGGCATCCTCTGCGCTATCGGGCATCTCCGCCTTACAACCTTCCCCAACAACTCTCCTCACCCGAACAACCAAAAGTTTGTCTGTCCTCAGCGTCAGGCTTCCCTTTATCTATACCCAAAAATAAGCGCTAACGAATTTACAGGAGCTTCTTCACTTGTCCTGATGGAATGGTCTATTCTCAGCAAACTGGTCGCTCTTTGTTTGCTCACAATTGTCCACTGTAGTCCCCATGCATGGCCAGCCTCAGCTTTTAGCAGTGTTGCACTCCGGGTCAATTTTGCGGAAGGCCAAACATGGAGGTTCGTTGCTACTGGAATACGACTACCAAAACATACACCCAGCTCCGGAGCACTACCGATGCCTGAGTCGACAAGGGGTCCTGAGGATCCTACTAATGCCGCTACTACAACCTACAACAGGGAGGGCGAGCGACCCGCTACCGACACGGATTTACCCGCCCCCAATCCTACCCCACTTCTGCCTCCATTCTCAAGCGGAAACGATCAACCAAACTCCGATCCGATCATCCTCGACAACGAGGGAAGCGGCAATTGGAGCAGTTCACCGACGATCAGTATGGGTATCTTCCCAAACATTACCAGAAGTGCGGAAGATGCAGTATCCGAGGGACGAATGATTTCTCTAGAGAACCTTGTACACCATAACAATGGATACTAAAATGCCCGAAGCTGCCTTATATGCTGTACAGTTATTCCCAGCGGTTCCTTGCATCGGAGTTACTGACGGATTTAGGTTGAATCTTGGTACAACTCTAATGTTGGATCGATTATACTGGCCATATGTTATAGGATGCGAGGGAATTGATGCCTTGCGCACAAATTGCAGATAAGTAAGCGCACCATTTCGCTACCTTATAGTAAGTGTAATACAATCCATGAACCAATGTCGGGCAGCGGCTCACCTCCCAATCTCTAGAATTGCAAAGACCCATAGTAAAAGGGATACATTGTATGCTTACCTCCTGAATGCTTGATCATCCTCTATATATATTGGATTAGCTAGTAATCTGTATGCAGTTCCCCGAAAGGTAGATGATTTACCATACTCCATACATACTTCTTATACACAATAGGGCGTCATTTGCTTTCATAGATGATTCCGAATAGATCTCATGCTGTTGAGAATACTATACTAATATAAGGCTGATGCCTCGATTAATCACTTGTTTCTTGCGATAAGCAATGGTGATACCATAACTAGTGTTTGAATTACCATAGGAGTCCTTTAGCAATTGTCTACTTCTTGAGTGTGCAAGTTCCGAGGCAGAGCAGGAACTGTACAAGGAAACAATCGGAAATATAGTCTGAGCAAGCAAGCCAAGTAAGTACTTTGGTATTTCTTACATACGACAAGCCCCAAACCGCCAGACAATCCCATCATACCAGATAAAGCATCTTAACTACTTCGTACCTGAGATACTACTTCATACTATTCATTACACCGGTCCAACACCAATGGACCAATCCAGTTCATTACTTCTTTAACAACCCGAAGAGCCATAAAATCCCATAAACACCCAAAACGAAAACCAAAAAGAACACCCAGCTGTGACGTTAATCTAACAGCGAAAACAAAAGAAAGTGACATATTAAAGAAATAATAACAATCAGCAACAGTCCGAAGTAAGGCTGGACCGGCAATAAGCAAAAAGAGGAGAGATAGTACGAGCTGCGAGTGGAAGCACACACTTTACTCGACAGTGTGAACGGCAGACTTTTCGTGGGTGCTACCGTTGGTGGACGACTCGTTGCCCATTCTAGCGATCAAGTCATCGAGACCAATCTCTTGGTTGATGGCCGCCTGTCTCTCGAAGTCTTGAGCAGCAACACCGACGGAACCGAAAATGTGATCCATCTCCTCAAGAGAAAGCTGCTTGGTCTCTGGGACGAAGAAAGCAATGAAAAGAGCACCCATGGTGGTGAAAATACCGAAGAAAATGTAAGTTCCGTACTTCAGGTTCTCGAGCATGTCTGGAGTGACCTGGCCAATGATGAAGTTACACATCCAGTTGGCAGAGGCACCAAGAGCGATACCCTTAGCACGGTTGGAGAGTGGCCAGACCTCAGCAATGAGAATCCAAGCACATGGTCCCCAAGAGTATCCAAAGTGAACAACGAAGAGCCAGACCATGGCGACGGCTCCCCATCCGGCAGCCTTGTTGGTGTCCCAGCGGTCCTCGAACTGAGAGAAGATGATGGCAATGATGAAATGGCAAAGAGCCATACCGATAGCACCGGCAATCAGAATTGGCTTACGACCAGCTTTGTCAATCCAAAGAACGGCAGGAATAGTGGCGATAAACATGACAATACCGACAACACCAGTGGCAAGGAGGGAGGTTGTGTTGGAATCCTGTCCAAGCTGCTTGAAGATCGATGGTGCGTAGTAGAGAATGGCGTTGATACCGGTGAACTGTTGGAAGAACATGGTGACGGTAGAAACGATGACACGCTTGAACATGGGCCATGTAGAGAAGAGAGAACCAAAGTTCTTGGCCTCAAGCTGGATTGTGGCAGACCAATCGGTGCGCGAAGAGAGGCCGGGGAACTTGGCCTCGAGAGTGCGCTTCTCGAAGAGAGACTGAGATTTGATTTCGAGGAATTCGAGGGTGATGAGCTCGTGATCCTTTGGAAGAGAACGGAGAGATGCGAGAGTGTTGACGGCATCCTCTTCACGGTCGTGATGACACAACCAACGTGGAGAGAAAGGCATGAAAATCATACCAACACCGAGGAGAACGGCTGGGGCGAGCTGAAGAGCCAAAGGAAGGAGCCATGCGGCATCCTTCTGGGAGTCTCCAGTTCCACCAATATAGTTGGTACCGTAATCAATCCTAGTAGGCCGTTAGCATCGAAGTTGGTCAAGCAGATTAAGGTATACTGACCAGAAAGAGATCATAATACCGGCAGTAATAGCAAACTGCTGAAGACCAACCAATGAACCACGAACCTCTGGAGGGGCAACTTCGGCATTGTACATAGGGACAGCCATGGACAGGGATCCGACGCCCATACCGGTAATGAAACGACCGCCCAAAATGCACGAAGGTCCACCCTTAACAGAGGCGAGTTGAACAACAACACCGATGATGAAGATAGCGCAGTTGACGATAATGGTGTACTTACGGGAAATTCTCTCGCAGAGAATTCCAGAGTAGAGAGTTCCAACCCAGGCACCAAGCTCCAAAATGGCAGTGAGCCATCCCTTCTGTGTCGAGTTTGTAACAGCTTCGCCCATCTAGACAAAAAAGTCAGTTAATATGATCTAACGAGGGAGCAAGGCCGGCTAGGACGTACATGTCTCTCAAAGGAATTCATTGCCAAAACACCAGAGAAGACACCCTGGTTGTAACCGTAAAGGAAGCCACCCAAGCAAGCAAAGACTGCAATACCAGCAACTTTCTTGTTTGCAACCAAACCTGCTGGACCTGAGGGACCAGAAAGTTTCTGCCTCCGAATCATCGCGGCCTTGTCGGAGCCGACACCGGCTTCTACTGCACCTCCCATTCTGATGGTGTGATCTGGGTCCTCTGTTACTCGGAGATGTTTGTCGTGTGCTCAATGAAGAGAACCGTGGTCGTGAATTCGAGTACTTGAGTAGAACTCGCTTATTGGAGGAGTGTGCAAAGGAGATGAGGGAAAAGGGAAGGATGGTTGTGAGGGGAAGTAACAAACAAAGTATCGGGGATCTGCTCCACGTTATATATTCCGGACGGATTGCAGGGCTCTTCATGAGTCCCGCCTAATTGCGGCTGCATGTGTGAACGAAGGTTCATGCATCTGCATCGGAGCAGGCTGGCTTCTCGTTTCCTCTCCTCGATAGAGGAAGCGGTCCAGAATACTTTGACTGACTTTAGGTATTACTAGCCATACTTGTCGTTAGTGTCAGCTTTTCATGGAGCACCCCATATGGGGCCCCAGTTTCTCCGCCATCAGCTAACATGAGCCGAATCCCACTCAGGCCCGGAGGAGAGAAGACTAGCATTTTCTGGCCCGAAATGGCATGTTCGGTAAGCAAGAAATAAACGGGCCAAAAAACACCTGAAAGTCCCATTAGTTTCGAGGTGTGTCTCAGGTCCTTACGCATCAAGAGGCATGTACTTGTAGATATCATACTTGACTTCACTTGCCTGCCGAAGCTTAGGTCTAGCCTTCCATTTTTACGCCATCCATGGCAATATCAAGTGGGTAACCAATATGATCCGGTTCTTGGATGAAGCACCAAAATACAAATCAATCGAAGGGATTGACTGTAATACTCTGCGTGCACACCATGTATGCCTCCATGCCTTACCAATCTCATCACAACAACTGAATTTGTCTGATTCGTTTCAATTTGCCAGAAACTGAGAATCGAGATGTTGACGTCGTTTCTGGACATGTCCGACGACTGCAGGCGAATTGCCTTGCTCCAATGCCGCTAAAGTAAAGTTCGGGCATTGCAAATTAATCCAGGCCTGACAGAAGAAAAAGCAAAAACCTACGCTCAGAATTCCTGGCTCCGGGTAAATTGAGCAACGGTGAGCGTAGGTTGCCAGGGGGGGTGCTTGGAAAAAAGGCAAGATGCTCTCCAACTTCACAACCACAACACCGTTCCGTCCACTCTTTCGGTGCTCTACAGGAGCCCGGAGGCGGCACACATAGGCAAAATTGATGTCCGGCTGGCCTAAGCACCTCCGTACGTCCGATTTGCACGGCATTTCCCGCGAATTTGCGTACCGAGAAATGGTCCAGAAGCCGACGTCTCGATATCTAGAGGCCGTATGGTGAACTTGCAAACAGCATTTTTTGGTTCAGAAAAGCCAATTGAACAAAGCAGATGTGCATTTGTCCGGACCACCTCATGGGAGTGGGAACAAGCGAGACTTGGACCCATCGGTAAATCCACGTTATATTCGGCCTAGCCCTTTCTAACTTCGACATCTGATGCCCGTTTGACGATTGAGATGTCAGCAGCCGGACCGTAGCTGGTGCAAACTCTATCTCCAGATCTTCCCCGTGGGGATCAAACCCCACATCCGGGGTACTCGAATAGACGATAAGCCGACGTATATCCCTCGTTCGGACCGAAAGAGTTCGAGAAACAAAGAGGTACATAGCCCGTCGGTATAAAAGTCGGCATGCGCCTTCGGAGCAGCAGGTCGAGCTGGGAGGCCCTGGTGGTTCGAATTCGTCTTAGCAACAAGCCTTCTGCAAATTAATTTCCAGCCATGCACGTCAGGACATTGCACCTTAGGCTAAATAGCAAAACAAACTTCCGCCAGCCTGCTAGTACCATGGTTAGGCAGGCCAAACCAATCTGCCCTGCGTTTTCCAAGACACCTCCAAGCAAACAGAAGTACATAGTACACATGAGCTTGGCTCGATAAAATGCTCTAGAGGAGGCAAATTGCTCACCGACTCGCCAATCCAGCCCTCAGAATGTGAGCCTGTGCACGTGTGCGAGCTCCACCAACATAATCCCAGGGGCTGTTTGAGGGAAACAGTCTGGGGAGAAGGAAGTAAGAAGGTGCATTATGCTGTGCGAGTAGGC
The DNA here is from genome assembly GCA_003788565.2 of Ascobolus immersus RN42. Lineage (NCBI taxonomy): Eukaryota > Fungi > Ascomycota > Pezizomycetes > Pezizales > Ascobolaceae > Ascobolus > Ascobolus immersus. The sequence continues at coordinate 286,064 of ML119669.1, read as the reverse complement.
CAACGTGCCCTGAATGCCTCGACACTGACCCGCGTGAGGGACGCGGACTAGCCCGTGTCGTACTAAAACGGCGTTGGCGCAGATCCATTTTCCAGGGAGAGCCTTACCATACCGGCAATTAACTTCGGCCACAGATGGATTAACGTCATGGCTTGGCGACTGTCGAAATCCCAAAACATCAGAACCACAGGGCTGCGAACCTCGTGGAGCTCGTATTGAAGATCCTATGCTACAGTACAGTATTAGCGCGGGTCGTCCTGAATCTGTGGACCTTCGATTCATCATGCACTCAGCCAATTGTACATACGAATAGCTAACAGGGCTCTACCGCAGAGGAAGCGCAAAAACCTCCGAGCTGCAGCGAGTATCGGACATCCCACGCAATCCAAATCTTGGGAATGGCATATCCATGTTCGAAATAAGGTTTTGATAGCATTATAAATAAGTCGTTCCAGCCGTATGGATACTGGGATACCGAGGTATATATATTACCTGTCTGATTGGAAACTCTTCCACGAGGGAAGCACATGTCCCACGCAGAGGCAAGGTTGGATGGAGTTTTTAAATCCAGCTGCTCCAGGCGCAGTTGTTACATACTTTGAACGGGGATAGATTGATTAGTAATGAGCCACTCACCACTGATGGTCTTGCAAGAGTTCGGCACCGAGCGGTCGGCCATCTGGGGGACGGCGGCGATTGGAGGAGCAAAGGGGCAACTTCTGTCGGCTCCACTTCTCCGCTTACATACAAGTACAGAGCTTGTAATTATTGCCGGAAGCCTAAAGGCGAAGCAAGAGCCCAGGCCCGACCCCAGCCTTCGTTCGAAAGGTCAAACCCATGTCGCACGCGGCTGTTATCCGAGTTTTCGGCAAAGGATGAGAGACCGAGAAGCGAAACAACCGGCCCGAAAGAAAGGCGGGGTAGTCTATGCCATACATACTAAGTATGTACGAACCTACATAGTTCTCGGTTCGGGGCCACGGGGAAGCGAAGTCCAATTTGTCCCTTCCTTTAATTATAAGCTTGCGGTCATATGTATAAAATAGTGGTCATGCCCGAGCATGAGCAGCATGCAATCGACACACCTCACATAAGAGACTTCCTGGGTACCACGTCAAATGCCTTCATACAATTTTGCACTGGAAGCAATACGTTTGTCGGAGAGGTGAAAGCAGCAAGCCGAAGTACAAGTATGTATCATATGAGAAGCTCGGCGTTCGAAGCGCACTGTCGGTAATCCAGCTTACATAATCACAAGCTGCTCCCCTTATGTACGCGGCTCAAACGCAGCGCCCACGGACATCGTAACGACTCACTAAGCTCCGTAAGATGCCACCTACTACTTACAGCCATACTTAGCATTCCACGGATTACCTATATTCGTAGAGGTATGATAGGAACTCATTCCGGAAAGGAGTTGGAGAAGCAAAACCCTCTTTGAAAGCAACCCCGGTAGGAGGAGACCGAAAGATAGTATGAAGGAAAAAGAGTTTGTAAGTACGTACTCTGCAATTGTTCAACGGCACTGTTACATACGAAGTAAAAAATAAAGAAACTCGCTTCCACTCGGTGATGCATCGTCTTTAAGACACCCACGAAATGTTAATATGTTGCAAAAGTTACGACGTGAGCAGGATTTGAACCTGCGCATCCGAGGATATCAGATTTCAAGTCTGACGCGTTAGACCACTCCGCCATCACGCCCGTTCATGCGAAATCTGCCAAGCGCAGCACATAGATACAGCTCTTGTTTATGCGAATTTCGTCAGACAACGCGTTTCGCACATCGAACTTTGCACCTGGAGGACCATAATCATGCGCAAACTTACAGACACAAAGCGAAAATAATGCTCACCATACAGTCGTTTAGTTGTATGATCTAGTTCATATCGAAGCAAATACATTGTCGTGAAAGGTCATTGTAAGTCTGTTTTGTCGAACCGGAAAAGCTCTCCTCCGATCAACGAAAATGGCAGCAGCCACGGCGCCGTGTCGAACTTGCAGTCGGGCTCGGGACGTAATCATCTTCCGAGTCGTCTTCCAGAGGTTCTTCCATCAAGCTGTCATCATCGTAACAAAACATGAATACCAAATCTCGCGACGGCATGTCCAACTGCCTCGATATCTCCTTCTCACATCCATCTGGGCTGGAAAATCTGCATTCCGCCAGCACCCGAGACGAACCATCCGAAGCCGTTTGCAAAAATGAGACGGAATATCTCCCGTCTCCCAAGTTGCTGATTGAGGTTCTGCTTGTTCCTTCCGGCTTTCGAATGATGATTTTCTCGCCCATATTAAGACTGCCGGTGGTAAAACCAATTTGTGGGATTGTGGTGGTCTTTTTCGCTGGAGCTGGAAGAAACGTCTTTCGATTCGACGTGTGATGAAGCGAGCGCGTGACGCGTGGAGGGGCTACGGTGGCCATCGTGATATATCAAACTGCGGGAAGTTGCGTGTGATGCTGAGAATTCGTGTATGAAGAAGGTTGCCGTTGATGTGATGGACGGTGCAGCTGAGTTGCAGTTAACTGAAAATTTTCTGAAGTATGGAAGAGAAGAGACGACGGGTCAGAGTCTTTATACTCCTGCAGGGCCGAGAACAGCCTACTCGAACATGATGGGCATTAACCGTCCTCTTGTGCTCCTCATTTCGTAATTGCTCATGACTTGAACCCTTACCTAACCTGTACTCCAGCAGGATGTCGTAAGGATGAGGATAACCGACTTCCGACAACCCCCTTTTGATCACGTGGACTATTCAACGGCTGATAGCCAAGAAACCAACTAGACTAGTCGAACTAGCGGGCTGCTGTATCGTAGTTCTCCGCCCTGTCCGCCCCACCATTCGCTCCCAAACACTAAACGTCCCAACCCGAATACCGCAATGTCGATACCCAACGAAGCCCTCCAAAAGGTTTGCCGAACTCCATACATGGCAGGAGCATCTGTTTAACAGGCGACTTACAGCTCATCCAAGAGATCGAGTTGCAAGCCAACACCTCCCTTCAACAAATCAACGTCTGCAAGGGCCAGATCCAGCACAAAGTACGAGAGGTCAGATTGTCGCAACTTACGGCAGATGAAGTGAGAAGGTTGGGGGATCACAATGTCTACGAAGGCGTTGGTAAAATGTGCGTGCACGCGGCATGAAGTTCCATTGCACTCCTTTCCGAATACTGCTGCCGTACGGACTGACACTCGGTTTTGGAAATAGGTTCGTTCAGAATGACAAGAAGAGCGTCCTCGCCCGGATAGAGAAGGAGGAGAAGGACCTGAAGGATGAGAAGCTCAGCTTGGAAAAGAAGTTGGAGTACTACGAGAAGACATTCGAGAAGTCAAAGGAGAACATCGACATGATTCTCAAAGGTCCCCAGAAGTAACTCAAAAAGCACACTTCTATCATTATTTGATTACGTCGAGCAAGGGTGGATGCCAGTGTTCTCTCTATATCGCGGTGGTATACCGCCCGAGACCCTTTCTAGAATATTGAAACCACGAACCGATTCCACCCTCACCCTAGGAACGATACATCCACCACCATTCGCGTTGCCCCTTCCAGTCTACCAGTCCCCGCCTATCAATCCCGCCGCACCTTGTATTAGGGGTATTAAGCGCCGCTGATCATTCTCGCCAATCCATCTTCCTCGGCCTACACAAATCTAAATCAGACCTGCTGTTCCGAGAGCTTCGTCGACAGCCTACGAGAAGGGAAATATTCAGGAACAAGAACATCAAAGGGACCAAGTGTTGCCCGGAGGCATCTCCTTTTCCACTCCAACCCGCAAAATGCAAATAAAAGCGTTCAAAGGGTACTCACCTCAAGATCCTCCAAGCTGTCCTGCTGCATGATACACCTTAGGACGTTCTTCTTACTGCTCTCCTGCAACTCGCCTGCCAGTAATATCTCATCGAGAATAAAGTACGCCTTCTGGAAGTTGAATATGATGTCCAATTCGCAAACATTGCCGTAGTACTTGTCCATCTGTTCGACGTATCTGTGAACGATTTCGAGCGTAATGAGTTCGTTGTCGGTTGCGTCGATGCCGGCGACGAAGAAAAGCGAGGCGTATCTTCGGTACACTACCTTCATGTCTATCCATCGCATCATAGTCAGCACATGGACCATCCAATTTCCATCTTCAAGTGCTTCTGGGTAGCACCCTTGACGTACCCTTATACTCCAAAAAGTTGCACATCCTAGTGCGTCTTGAGAGAACAAGCTGGGAGGTATCCTTCACGATCTTGGCTTTATCTTTCGGTGCGAGTGTCGTGAACCATTTTGCGAGGCGCTTCATTCGCAGTCAGTTTCTGGAAGCGGAGGATGCGGAGCAGTTGAAAGGAGGGGTACCGTACCACTTTGCCCTGTCGGGAGAGCAGTATCATAAACCTAGAGATGTTGTTAGAGCTGCTCGCAGTTGACCACCGAGGCGGCCGAATACACACTTGATGGCCATATTCGGTTGCTGTTGAGGTGTTGTTAAGGGCGGAAGTTGCGGCGTGCCTGAGAGCTGGGATGCCACCAAATCAAGATAAGATTGGAAGCTAGCTTATCGTGGGATCCCAGAAAAGGCTTGGGCAAAAATAGAAGCAAACCGCTAGCCGAAGTCAGTTAAAACCTGGCAGGGTGCGGCCACTGGCGTGAGGTCATAATTCAGCTCGATTATTACCTTGAAAGCGTTCTGTAGTACACCACGACTCATTCAAATCCCATTGCAGATTCTTGTCCGCTTTATTTCTCTGCTGAACTTGACCCCGCATCTCGCATAGCGATTCTTGTTTCCCACCATCAATTGAGGAGGATTCTGTCTTCAGGATCTTTAAAACCGAGACCAAGCACCCCACCGAACAGTCGACACAATATCTATTTAGATACCCGTTAAACGGTTCAACGCAACACGACCACCACATTTTCCACGGGCTAAAAGCACTCACGAACTTTGTGTGCGAGACGCAGCGGCACCACGATGGAAACCGATCCATTTTCAGAGACACCGAATGAGAATGTTGACTATGTCATTCAGTTCAAGTTTGCCGGGCCAGGTGAGACAAGCTCTGACAGAGGAGGAAACGGACGAACCGGTGGAGCTGCGCTCTAACATGATATTCCGCAGGCATCGATAAGAATGTAGCAGAAGATCAGTTGTCGAAACTACTTCGAGCTCTGGACTCCGTCGGATTGCGAACAGAAATTCGAGATAACGACGACACCAGTTTGTTTGTCTTTGTACGGGTCAAGTCCCACCGTGGATTTGTTGCAGAGGTTTACAGGTCGAGGTAAGGTTGCCCTACAATGGGGGGTGAAATGGATGTCTAACCAGCCGGAATGTGAAGAATCAAAGACTGGCTTCACGGCATTCGCCCAGCTGCACCAGAGAAAGAGACTCAGAAGTCGCTCGAGAAGGAGCCCGTTACAGAGGCCGAGCGCCTTCGACTCGTCTATCACCTTATCACACTCCCAGTCGGGCAAGGAGGAGCTGGAATCACACCAAAGATTGGAGAGTACACCCTAGTTGAACAGATATTCGCCCTACACGACAGGAAGTTTAATTCTGTGAGTGCGCCTTGCTTCGTCTCGTTTCGTCAGCTTGCTAACTCTCTCTAGCAATGGCTCAAGACATGGTCAACTACGTGGAAAGTGTCTCCAGAGGAGCTCACTAATCTACGGGACCGGTTCGGAGAAAGGGTTGCTTTCTACTTTGCATTCCTTCAAACATATCTCGTCTTCCTAGCATTCCCCTGCATTGCTGGAACTTCCGCCGCCCTCCTACTCCCGGCTTATTCCAAGTTCTTTGCGGTCGTCAACATTCTCTGGGCTGTTGTCTTTTTGGAGTACTGGAAGCGGAAGGAGGTGGACTTGGCTGTCGCGTGGGGGGTCCGAGGATGCAGCAAGCTCAACAACATTCGCGCCGCATTCAAGTTTGAACGCATAGACACTGATCCGGTGACCGGGGAAAAGGTCAAGTACTTTCCAGAGTGGAAGCGCCTTCTTCGTCAAGGTCTGATCGTCCCTTTTGCACTGGCTGCCAGTGGTACACTATGCGGGTTTATTGCCTGCGTCTTTGCAATCGAGGTCTTTATCAGCGAGGTTTACAACGGTCCATTCAAATCCGCCCTGGTAGGCAGCACACGGTAATTATTTCACGTCGTATAATACTAATGTGCATCAGGTTTTCCTACCTACCGTCCTCCTCAGTGGAATCAACCCAATCCTGTTGGGATTCTTTACTACCGTCGCAAAGAGACTCACAGATTACGAGAATCACGCTATTGACGAGGCTTACGAGGCGGCCTTCACTCGAAAGATCTTTGTGCTGAACTTTATCACATCTTATACGCCGCTCTTCCTCACCTCCTTCGTCTACGTCCCATTCGCCAAAGTTATCGTCCCTCACTTGGATATCCTCGGTTTGACAGCACAGGAGCTTACCGACGAAAAGCAGACCCATACACACAGCTTTGAGATCAACCCCAACAGATTGAAGAAGCAGGTCATATACTTCACGGTTACCGCTCAAGTGGTTAATTTCGGTCTCGAGATTGTCCTCCCTTATGTCAAGAGAAGGGTATTCAAAAAGGTTGAAGAGTTCAAGGACTCGGCACCATCCTCTCCCGCCCTTGCTGGGTCTGAAGCTGAAAAGAAGTTCCTCGAGAGAGTCCGCGACGAGTCCAAGCTTGAAGTCTACGATGTCACTTCCGACTTGCGAGAGATGGTTATGCAGTTTGGCTATCTTACCCTTTTCTCGATCATTTGGCCTTTCACCTCCGTCTCTTTCATCGTCAACAACTGGCTCGAGCTCCGTGCAGATGCTATCAAGATTTGCGTCGAGATGCAGAGGCCAGTACCGCTACGCGCTGATAGCATTGGTCCTTGGTTGGATAGTTTACAGTTCCTCGCCTGGCTGGGGTCGGCTACTACCTCTGCCCTCATCTACCTCTTCGCTGACGACGCCAACTTTGGTCCTGGTGGGTCACCAAAGCCCCTTACAATTGCTGGAGTCATGACGGCGATCGTTCTAAGTGAGCATATCTTCTTTGCTGCAAGAATGCTTGTTGGGATCGGATTTGATGCCGTTGAGAGTGTTGGTTTACTCAAGGAGAGAAGGGAGCGATTTTTGGTCAGGAAGAGATACCTCGAGGAGAGTATGGGTATTGAAGCTGATGAGATTGATACCGATGTGATTACACTTGGTGATAGTATTAAGGACGTGGGCGGCAGGGGCGGATTCTGGAGAGCTGGGAATGTGGCGGAGACTTACGGCATTGGTGCCGACATCATCAGAGGGAAGCTTGAGAAGAAGGAGCAATAATGGATGTATGATGGGGCATGTGCTGGGGGGGGGATTCTAGGTTTTGTGGTAATCAAGCGGTTTATTGTAGCGGAAAAGTACAGCGGTGTGGTTCTTTACCGGTCGTCAAGAAGTTAAGTAGTCAAAGTACAAATGTATCTACACAAGCGAGTTTGACAAGCTTTCCCATAAGTAACTCTTCAAGTGCGTCATAAGTCGTACATACATGTGTGAAGAAGTATCTACAGTATGGCACGTACATATTTTGCTGCATTGATGAACACCAATTTCGGTGACTGTTTCATATTTTGGTTTTCATTCCGCAATGGATATCGGGTGATGTTCTCATTCAGACCTTAGAAGAAATCAACGTATTTCCGTCCAATATCAATTTACTTACATACGAGTACGGATAAGTGTCCTGCCCGCCCTGGATCATAGCTTTCCGGTTATCTGGCGCTTATGTAAACTACTTATCGCTACACAAAAGCTTGGTTACTCAGTCAGTGCTATGTAGGCTAGAGCTGTAGCTAACGGCAGGTGGATGACCGAAGGGATGGCCTGTTGGTGTCATCACCTTTTCTGGTCACATTTGCATTATCTTTCAACGCGACCATTCCATCTGCTCCTTCACGCCCTTCTCCGCCCCGCTCTTTTTTTCCCCAGTCTCCTCTTGTTGTTTTCTCTTTATAGATTGCATAGCCGGTTCACATGAGATCCCTTCTTTCGGACACTTAAAAAAGACCAGGCCTGCCCCGAGTCAACTGTCCCCAAACTCCACCGAAACGCTCGTTGGTTCTGTTCAAGATCCCTGTTGTTGGCGTTCACGTTCGGAGGTCGCCAATACCAAATCACCCGGCCTAAAACCGTCCGATAAGGGAGATGCCTGACCAACAACGATCACAACTTCTTCCCAAACGACCTTCATCACAAGGTGGAGTACAGCAGCCAGGTCTATCGAGCACTCCACCAAGAACTATACCTGCCCCCGTACGCCGGCCATCTCATGTTTCTGCAGCGACAAGCAGCAGCCAGAGTTCAACAGGCACTGTGAGACGGATAGACGAAAGAATGGATTACGGAAGTATGCGACGCCATTGCATTCTCCCCCAACTCTTTTGGAAGGCCTTTAGCTAACATATTCACCTGGGTTGTAGCCTCCTATGGATCCCAGCAAGGGGAATCCAGCCATGACCGATACCAATCCGAATCACAACCAGAAACCTCCCGTGAATCCTCTCGACGCTCCTCGACTGCATCAACAACACGCCCTACCATCGCTCCTGCACCTCCACCAACAACCTCCGATAGACCGAAACTGGCCCGGAGACCGACTGGAGGACTGCGGTCTGGCTCAATAAAAGGGCGACCTGGATTCAGTGTCGACGACGACGAGCACGAAATCAAGGAGGATATTCTCCGCGATCGGGTCATCCCTTCATCAAGCGGCCACGGAACCACCGGTTACTCGACCTTTAGGAGACACACACAAGCACTACGAAGACGAGGGACGGCCCTTGGGACGGAACCTTCGAGCGAGAGTGAAGAAAATGGAGAGCGATCGGAGGAAACGGACGACCATGATGACGACTCGCCTACAAATGAGGACAACACTGTCCGGGCGGGCTCCTACCCACCAAGCGAGGCCGATAGTGTCGAATCTTTCACGTTGAAGGCCCGTCAGGAAGCAATCAACGTCACCCATCCCTTTGGCATTCGCATTTGGAAGCCCGCCATCTACAAAAAGCTTCGGTCCGTTCAAAAGACAGCAGAGAATGAGATTCACTCGGGTCCTGATGTGAGTGTTGGTCGAGGACTGGCTCTCGTGAACCTGTTCTGGATCCCGCTTTTCGGTATTTGGCTCTGGGCCGTCATAATGGTTGCCGGTTGTACCTGCTATCTACTTGGGTTCACTGAGAGTGGTAGGGCGTATGGTGATACGTTATTCGGATTGGCGAGCTATTTGTTTTATCCCTTCGGCAAGTTTATTGAGCTTGTTCAAGAGGAGGCATATCTGGACGAGGATCAGGGCGAAGGAAGGACCATCGGAGAATACGAAAGGTGGCAGTCGGGAGACCTTGAAGAGGGTGGTAGGATGTTTTTCGGCCCTCAGACGCCTCGATCACTGGTTGGAAGAAGAAGAGCTAGCGTCGATTCAACTGGTGAAACCGCGTCTTTATTGGGAAGAAGCGAGAGAACCGGTGAGAATCTTGAGGCTCAGCAGCGGGCGAAGAGACGGCTTTTCGGGCGTGGTCAATGGAACGTTGGACGGGTTCTATTCTTTGCCTGGTTCCATGTTATTATTGGTAAATCCTTCTGCTTTCATCCTATCTGTCACCACTAACTTTTTTGTAGCGCCTCTTCTGCTATTGACATCTTTGATATGTTGGTTGCTCGTTTTCACCATCCCAATGGGTAAGGTTACGGCTCTGCTTTATTCACATCTGCGAAGGCATCCGCTTGCTTTGTCCTTCCATGCGGATTCGACATATCATCGGGGCACAGAAAACCAGGGCTCGTCAATCCTGCTCTGCACGCACAAGGCAGCTGGTTGGAAATACTACAAATATACCATCGACGGAACGAATATCTTCTTCATCAATCTTATGAGCGTTGTTGTCTTTGTGATACTCGACTACTTCCTTTTACGAGGACAATTGGGATGGGACACTGCCGTCACCGCACCGGCCGTGATATTCATGCTTGCATTGGCATCCGTCATCCCATTGGCATATTTCATCGGCCAGGCAGTTGCCTCTATTTCTGCGCAATCATCCATGGGAATGGGTGCCACTATCAATGCCTTCTTTTCGACAGTCGTGGAAGTATACCTATACTGTATTGCTCTTCATGAGGGCAAGGGACGACTAGTCGAGGGAAGTATTGTGGGAAGTATTTTGGCCGGTGTTTTGTTTATGCCCGGAATTTCTATGATTTCAGGCGCCTTGTATAGGAAAACACAGCGCTTCAATGCGAGATCTGCTGGTTCGACCTCCTCTCTTCTGCTATAGACAGTATCTAACAGCTTAGGTGTCACGTCCACCATGTTGCTCTTTGCTGTCATTGGCGCATTCGCCCCTACGTTGTTTTTCCAAATCTATGGAACTGTATGTTTTCTAATCCATCAAAAAAAAACCGAGCTAATTGTTGTAGTATGAATTGCGCTGTGGGCATTGCGGTCCAAAGGAGCTTCGCATCAGTGCAGATTGCCAAAAATGTTCTTTCCGTCAGCAACCCAGCATTCACGACAGTTTCTACGTGAATGCTGTACAGCCCTTCTGCTACATGTCTGCGCTCTTCCTGTTCGTATCTTACCTCGTCGGTTTGATGTTTACGCTCAGAACGCATGCCGCCTCTATTTGGCAGTTGGAATTGTCAGGAGTGGGGCCCTCCTCTGCACCGGCCCAGCATACGAGTACGCGTCCTTCTACCCTTCATCTTCAACACCTATCGCATCTGCACGACGGGCCACCTACTGGTGCGGAGCGTGACTTGAGGGAGTCTGCGCTCTACAAGAGAGTTCTCGGAGAGACGGTTCATACAGCCGGAATCAACAGTGACTATCTCACTGGTGCCAATGTGCAGCATATCACGCCACATGTTGTTCCTCCTAGAGAGCGGGACAATCTTAGTCGGATTCCAGAAAGTCCCAAGCAAAACGCCCCAGTTACCATCCCTGGCCTGTCAAATGAAGCAAATGCAGAAATCACTAGAAGTGTCGCCGAGGTTGCAGCCACCGCTGCTACGGTTGCCGCTCAGGAGATAACAAGACATCGTCTCTCATCGAAACAGTCTACTGCCTCTGCTCCTCGCTACCCGCCTGTTGAAGTAGTAGTAGCACATGATGAGGCCGTTGGAAATGAGGCGCCTGGTCATGATGCGCCAAACTGGGGAAGGAAGAAGTCCTATGTGATTCTTTTGGGTGCTACTGTTTTGTACGCTATTATTGCCGGTATGTTCATCTTTCAACTTTGCTTTAACATACTTGTTGCTAACATATTTTTCAGAAATCCTCGTTAACACTGTGGATGTCGTATTGGAGCACGTTGATATTGACGAGAAGTTTTTGGGCATGACCCTCTTTGCCCTTGTCCCAAATACGACTGAGTTTTTGAACGCCATTTCCTTCGCCATGAATGGAAACATTGCACTCAGTATGGAAATTGGCTCGGCATATGCTCTACAAGTCTGCTTGTTGCAGATTCCCGCCCTGGTCGCTTGGAGTGCCTATCTCGTAATCAACACCAATGAGCAGCTACAGACAAACACATTCACGTATGCATCTCTATTTACCTATCCTGGGCATGTTTCTGACAGTAAACAGGCTTCTTTTCCCACAATGGGATATGGTCGTTGTTATCCTTTGCGTCTTCTTGCTCTCTTACATGTATAGTGAAGGGAAGAGTAACTACTTCAAGGGGTCTATCCTTATGCTCAGCTACTTTACTGTAATGCTTGGCTTTTATTACAGTGAGTTTGCTATGAGTTCTGTTGATACATCCGAGTTTCTTGTCTTGGGGAAGGGTACTAGGGGAAACCGAATGGTTGTGGAGTAAAGAAAAGTACTCGGCATACTCTCTCTCTTTTTTGCGTTTGTCAATGCACTGGTGCTGTTCTTTTTTTCTTTTGGGAAGTTTGTATGTTGAAGGTTCGAGATTCACGTCCATTTATCTGATTGCTTTTGTACTGTTGTGTGGTTCCTGCCATGTTCGTCGCTTGATTGCTGGGTTTGTTCTCACTTCAGGGCAGTCAAGACTTGTTTACAGAGCATGCATGGGTACCTTTTATCGGCATTGCTAGCTTGGGATGATCTGCTAGTTCGGCGTTGATTGATTAACATTGTTATATCTTGCTCTCTTTCTTTCCATAGTTTTTCTCCGCATAGTTCATTGTCCCCATTTGTCCCAAGTCTTGTCCTATATCGTTTCCTTTTTCCCTTTCCTCATTTTCCCACCCTGCCCTCTGACCAGCAGTTTGCGACCCGAATTCTCCGCATATCATATCGCGTCCTTCATATTGTATTGTCATCCTATTGAGGTTCCATTCACCGTTTATATAGCCTTATATCCATGTCGTTATTAGCGATTATTACTGTGTAAGTACTGAACTTAGTTGCACTACCTCATTCACGTCGATCAAATGCTATTTCCTCTTTGCATCTGGCTTTAGACGCACTTTGGTGGGTATGAGAAATGTGTAAGCCCAAAAACACTTGAAGAACAAACCCAAACGCCATATATGCTATTGGGCACGTAGTACTGCTACACAAGGAGCGATCATACACTCCACGTCTACAGAATACCATCATGCTCACCCTTCAGTCTCTCAACCCTCTTCTGTTCCCAATCATCCAAGTCCTTCGCAGCCAGTCTCTGTCTCACAAGTCAGATTACCATTCGCGCACTATACAAGGCTGTAGCCCCTTCCGCAAGATCTTTACATACATAGTATTCGTCCTTCATGTCAACCTTTCTGCGATCCGCTCCCAATCCCATAGCCTCCTCTTTTGTCATTCTTCGGACCTTCCTATCGTGCTTCTCATAGCGGACAGCGGTAGCAGGCGTCAAAAAGAAAGAACCAGCGACTATTGTGCCCAAGAATGGGAGACCAAAGAAGAGGAAGGGTGACTTTGCGAGACGGCGACGGTAGACAACTCCGATTCGGTAGAAGAGCGAGTTTTGCTCGGCAGCAGAGGGAAGATGCTTCGATTGAAAGCCCATGACGATGAAGGGCGCAAAATTCCGGAATGGTAACGTTGGACTGGATCTATGCAGCGGCTTACAAGCGAGGGATGATTGAGTGAGCGGTGAGATGAATTCGGGGATTGCCTTCAGCGGTGGTGCGGTTGAGGCTTCTGTCGACTGATTTCGAAGTTCGGATGCCGGCGGACGTACTTTGGTTTAGTTCATAGTTCGCTTCATCATCTCCGACCTAAAGCTCGAGCCGCAGGCCCTCCCTGCAGAAGACCTGCCAAGATATTTGTTTTTTAGTGTGTCTGGGCGCCACGAAAATTTGTACTTAAATTGACCGCTCCGGCGAAGACATTTCAATCCTCAGCACAACATCACCCGCCCACAAAACAACGACACAGAACACGACAACCTTCAATCGATGGACAGCTCCCTTCTGGCTTGCGATCCCTGGCGGATAGCAGAGTCTGAGTGAGGTGGACATCGATTGTAGTATGATTTATGGTAAGCTCACACTCCCAGCTTGCACATGCCTTTTCCATTCTTTCGTTCTTCTATGATGAACCATTCGTGTCGCCCCTATCATACCGAGAAATAACTCCTCTCACTTGTGGTGATCGACCTGACCTAGCCAAACGGTCTTAATCTGATTTCTTGTTCAAAACACATCTTTTGCTACATGCGCATTGCAAAGCTGGTTGGTCGGGCAGTTTGCTAACTTGCTTGATAGATTTCACCTTCTTCTTTTATGCACACAACACACGGTACTGCATTTCGACGATGGACTGTTTGCACGACTTCTCTCTGGAGCTTGGGAACTCAGAGTCTGTGGATCTGAACTGGACGTCTAGACGCCTGGGTTAGGTCCACAGTGCATCACAATTGGTACGCTTTCCTCACATTCCACTGCGAATGCCCATCTTTTTTTCTCTTCATTGGATGATCTTTTATGATGATCACATCCATGCTAATCCTGAGTACATTCACGTGTGCCCATGATGAACAACTTTTTCACCTTTCGACTGATTTTGCTTCCAATGAACCGTTATTTTGTTTATTCTCAAAGCTTCTTTTGGGATGTAACGCTAACTGTCTGAGAAGATACTTCTAGGATTCCTTCGTCACGATAGTCAGTTGCGGTATTAGTCTAGAGTACATAGTGCAATTTATGAAAATTGAATCTGGAAACTGTCCAATTCTGGTGAATTCCAACTGTTCATTGTTAGCAATCTGTGTATACACGACAAGATTTGATTCATACCTGAGGAACTTTCCACTCAACTCCTTTGGTGCGCTGATGGCGAGATTGGCAATGACAGTTCCTGGCTGTTCAGGCTTCAAAAGCTTTCCTGAAGCATGGAGTTCGGTGAATCTGCTGTGTCCCTCTTCTCCCATGCCCTCCCTGTGTTGTTCTCTGATCTCGACCTGCATGCCAGTGTCGACAACGCCGGGACGAATGGAAACGGTGGTGACATCTGGCTCTTCACTGCCCAGGGAGATGGCGAGATGGTTCATAGCTGCCTTTGTTGCTCCGTATGTTTCCCATCCACTCTGATGCATGGTTAGTATCGACAAGTTCTGCTCATGATAATGCCTTCCAAGTCAACTCACATAACCCGTTGTTGCGGCTCCACTGCTAACAAACACAATCTTTCCTCCAAACTCGCTCTTCTTCAGATGTGGCAGAGCCTCAGCACTGAGTCTCAAAGCCGAAAAGTAGTTGACATCCCAGCACACCTTGCTGTCCTCCCAGTACTTGATATCGTCCTCACTTCTGGCCCCAACTTCATCTTCGCGGGCTCCCTTGTTCTGATGGAGATCTCCAATTTTCCGAACAGGACCGAGAATGCCGTGGTTGATGACCAAGCCATCGAGACTTCCAAACTTCTCAACGGCGAGCTTGATCAGGTCGGCTTCAATGCGAGGCGAGGTGATGTCTCCGGCGATGTGGGCAACACGGTCAGGATATTGCGCTTCGAAGCTCGTGAGTGGGCCGGCGGTGCGAGCGGTGAGGACAAGGTTTGGCTTCGAGGGATGGTTGAGGAGAATATGGGCGATGCTGTGGCCCAAGCCGCGCGATGCTCCAGTAAGGATGATTGTTGGTGATTTAGCTGACATTTTTGTGATGTGTGGATTCGGTGGGATTGGATGGAGATGGGGGAGCTGTGGGGTGGATGGTTTCTTTTGTTTGCATCGTCACGTGGGCAATGATGTCAGGTATCCCGACTTCTCTATCCGTACAAATGACTAAAGGACCCCACTGGAATTACTATGCGAAGAGTTTTTTTTTAAAGGAGCTAGCTATTCGTATTCACGCATCACGCCTTGCTCTCTTCTGCGCTGGACTTTGCTGCAGCATCCGCCTTCTTCGGTCGAAGTCCAAAGATTGTACTTCCTACCCTGACGGTGGTGGCGCCGAGTTCAATGGCCTGCTCATAATCCTCACTCATTCCCATGCTCAACTCCAAATCTTCGGGGCCAGGGCAACCAAGCGGCTCCCAAATCTCATCACGAATCTTCTTTAATGTAAGGAAGTCCTCGTTTGGATTCTCGGCATCCTTGCTTCGCGCGATTGCTCCGATGGTCATGAGCCCGACAAGCTGCAGTCCGGGACATTTCTCTTGAATGTGTTTAGCGAGCGCTAGTGTTTCTGCCGGCTCGACTCCTGATTTACTCTCCTCGCCGGAGGTGTTGACCTGGACGAAAACCCGTAGCTTGGGGAAATCCGGGAATGAAAGACGGGTTTGCGAGAGCTTGTTGGCCTTCTTTTCGCTGTCGACCGAGTGCACGGCGTAGAGGTTCGGGATAGCGGCGACCTTCTTGCATTTGTCGGTTTGCAGTCCTCCAATAAAGTGCCAGTTGATCTCTTGTGGAAGCTCCTTTGCCTTCTCCATCAATTCTGCAAGGCAATCAGCAATGGCCACGGCCACGGCGGTGGCTTCTCAATCCTACCTTGAACATAGTTCTCGCCAAAGTGGGGCTCTTGCTTGGTTTGCTCGCGAGCATTGTACAACGCAAGGATATCCGACGATGGCTTCAACTTTGATACAGCAACAAGTCGCACCTGATATGCCACTGTCAGGAAACCACTGTGATCCTCCTTCTTCTGGTGTCGCTTACGGGACGGGTTGGCGAAGAGGCTTTGGAAATACGACCCAGAACCGAGGTGATGTTGGCGATGAGGTCCTGAGCTCGCGCTTTCATTTCGGAATCACTGGCGGCTTCGCAGTTTTGCGGAGTTGACATTTCGGGCTGTGGAGATAGAGATAGATACTGGGGTGCTTTCGAGATGCAAAAGAAAGTAACGTTGGTGTTGGTGTTCGTGGTGATGCTGTGGTGTGCCAGACAGAGGCGTGCTATGTAGCGTCGGATAAATGAGATCATTCCAAGGACCGGATGCGGCTGAAGTTAAGCGAGCGCGCAAAATAGTTATTCCGGCACTACCCAATTAACGTTAGGCTTGTACGACGCAAATCATCCTTAGGGTTGGCCCTCCACCGGGCCACAATTGAGATGCCGAACACGAACGAGCAAAAGTGAATTTTCGGCCAGTTTTCGGCGTTCCTAACCATACAAACCGTTGCATATAGCACGTCCCACGAATCCTCCACTAGACTTTCCCTGAAAAATCCGCACTTCATTACATTAAAGAAGCGATGGGGGGCAAGTCCGAAAACAAGGCCGCTTACTTCGAGAAGCTGAAGAACCTCCTCGAGGAGTACAAGAGTATCTTCATCGTTGAGGTTGACAATGTGAGTAGTCTTAGTGGGGCAACATTTGGCTGGCGGGGTAGCGAGCGGATTGGCTGACTTTGAACAGGTCTCTTCCCAGCAGATGCACGAGATCCGTATCGCCCTCAGAGGCGAGGGTATCGTTCTCATGGGAAAGAACACCATGGTCCGCCGTGCCATTCGTGGCTTGATCGCCGATTTCCCAGACTACGAGCGTCTCCTCCCACACGTCAAGGGCAACGTCGGATTCGTCTTCACCAACGGTGACCTCAAGGACATCCGTACCAAGATTCTCGCCAACAGAGTCGCTGCCCCAGCCCGTGCCGGTGCCGTCGCTCCAGATGATGTCTGGGTTCCAGCTGGAAACACTGGAATGGAACCAGGAAAGACCTCTTTCTTCCAGGCTCTCGGTGTCCCAACCAAGATTGCCCGTGGTACCATTGAAATCACCAACGATCTCAAGCTCGTCGAGGCCGGTGCTAAGGTCGGTGCCTCCGAGGCTACCCTCCTCAACATGTTGAACATCTCTCCCTTCACCTACGGTATGGGAATTGCTCAGGTCTACGACCAAGGACAGTGCTTCGCCCCATCCGTCCTCGACATCGATGAGGCTCAGCTCCTCAAGGTCTTCCTTTCCGCTGTCACCACCATTGCCACCATCTCTTTGGCTGCCAACTACCCAACCCTCCCATCCGTCATGCACTCCGTCATCAACTCCTACAAGAACGTCATTGCTGTCGCTTTGGGAACTGAGGGATACTCTTGGCCAGCCATTGATGAGCTCAAGGACCGTATCGCCAACCCAGACGCTTACGCCGCTGCTGCTCCAGCTGCTGCTGCCACTGCTGGCGAGTCTTCCAACGATGCTGCCGAGACCAAGAAGGACGAGTCCGAGGCCGAGGAGTCTGAGGAGGATGGTATGTTTTCTCTAAGCTTTCTTTCACCCATGTTTCATGCTAACACACTCTGTAGGAGGATTCGGTGGTCTCTTCGATTAGAATCTTTTAATATCTTCGGGAATTTAACGGCGCATAGTGGCGTTTTTTTTTCTCTTGGGAATTTTTTTGTTTAGGTCCGTCTAATTTTCACTGTGAAATGATTCTGTGTGTTTGATGTGTATCTGTGTAGAGATGCAGTTGTTTCTCTCGATAAAAGGTTAGTCTATCCTGTTTTGTCCTTTCATTTTGATCTTTACTTCTTCGGCGGAAGATTAATAACTTTTAACCCTGATGTTCATCGATGAAGAACAAAAATGCAACACAACTCTAATTTTTTCATGACGCCTCCTCTGACACGCCCGTTGTTTTACGTTTTCTTTTATTGGACTCGAAGCTAACTCGAAGAAAAGTGGTTATTACTACCGGTAGCAATCTTCGTTGTAGTTGCGGCCTTTCTTCGGATTCCCTTCAGCATCAACCACGGCCACGGCACCGTGTCAATCGTGATTGTGACATCTGTTATCTAGTTGAAAGTGTCCCTATTCTAGAGAATGATTATACCCTTTCTGTGATATCACTTATCTCTTCTGGTCTGATGTTCTCGTATCTGGGTTGCCTGTGGTCCTATGTACAAGAGGTAATTGTAAACTTCTCGCGATTGCTGCATAACCAAGTTGCAGGAGATTTATATACCAGTACGGCACATGGTATATTGTGACAACTGGTTGTACAGTGATTATGTACACGGATCTTCATGAGACACTTGCTATGTAGCAAATCACGAGCTGTGGTCTCTTGACAACGTGCAGCACACCCCTCAACGATGCAAATATTATGACGCCTTCACTCATATCTCTCCGGCTCGATGGTGCACATACATCATACGTCGTTTCAGCTGAAGTGCGTGGACAGACACGAGAGTTCTGGGATGAAAGCAACTGACCGGACCGGGACAGGGACGTCTTGTGGATTAGGCGTGGCCAGCTCATCTACATACCTCAACCCTGGAAACTTTTGTCAAATGTGATCAGAGTTGTCACAGCAGCAAGTAACAACTTCCTCAGGACTGAAATAAAACGAAGATTGAGCTCCACCTTCACGAAGTCAAAGATCCGAGTTGTTGCATAGGGCGTCGCCGGTGCGTAAAATATTTCGGGCTGTGCAGGGCAGAACGAGGCGTCTCTTCCATTGATGTTCGTTACTAACTGGTCTAGCGATTTCTTGGAAACCTGCCAAAATTGACTTTGCGAACGCACGAAACCGCAACGTTCGCATTCCTACATGAGGCCTGCATAGTTATGTACCGAGAGATGCACCGCCGTTCGCATTTACATCACGGCACATACAGGACAGCTTTACACTACCGGCTTGTTTACGAACATCAGCACGTCCAGCATATACATTTCTCTCTTGCCGGACTTTCTAGACCAGTGTCAACATGCAGCGGATGAGAGCACCAATGCAGTCATCTCTCGTTAGTACTTAAATTCGTTTGTCCAAGACAAGTAAAGTAAGTACTTGTACTTTATGGTACATTTTAAGTTCCGTTCCGCTTCGGCACCGACTCGGACAAACTATTCGGATACAGGAGTTGGACGAACGGGACCTATCCGTACAAGATGTCTTGAAGTAATGCCGGTTCTTTGTTTGCTCGTGGAGGCACAAGTCTGGCAATACGCAGAGAAAGCGACATGGGGGGATGCATATGCTTACCTTGCATTCCAGTTTCTATTGTGGGCGGTGTACGTGTAAGTAGGAGGGGTCAGGCTTACAGGCGTACAAAGTGCTACTTAGATTGATACCGCTAATCGCTCTTTGGAACGGTATTATGATATGTGGTATCATAAGGAATGAGATGCAAACGAATGTCCGCAGGGATGGCGAGGCAAGGCTGCGAAGTCTTGACAGACTCGAAGCCACGATCTGGCGAGGGGTTCGAACTGTCAAGGAAGTAAAAAAGAAAAAAGTAAGTAGATGATGTGCCTCGACGCCCACAGGGTTATAAACACGAGCCTCTCACCCCTCTCGATCATTTGGCTTGTCTCCAGTGAATCTTTCCTTCCTTTTTCAATTCTACAAAAGTGGCACTTTTTTCGAGCGCGAGCCCTTTGTAGGCGAGAACCCTGCATTCACCCACCGATTGCATATTCCCACGATTCCACCTTTTCGATCCTTTGACTCGGAGCATCTTCGTTTACAGCCTTTACGCCTCTACTCTTCAACCGAGACTCGAGTCTCTGATACTTTCAACATCGTCAAAAAAATTCCGTTGGACAGCTTCAAATTTCAGAAGCGATTTCTACAGTCCCTCGACCTCTTCAACATTGTATTCATCGCCCCGCATCTCACCCACATTCCAACAACTTGAATTTCCAGAAGCCGGATTCCTTACAATTACACTACATAAGCGCCGTGCTCGCCCAAATCCCACCATCCCAGCAGCCGGCACACAGCCCCAGCACTCGTACCGATAAATGTGCTTCAGAGTAATCATCGAAGAAGAAGACGTCCCACCCCGTCGCACGACAAAGTACAAAAGAACCAAAGTCCCCATCCCCTACAGCTCCGTTGTAATTCCCTACATCCCACCACCACCACCAGAAGTCCGCATAATCGACGCCTCTCGACCCTCCCCAAAGTCCACTTCTATTCCACCACCACCACCTCCTCCTCAAGGCGGCGATATGTATCAATTTCCACCACCACCACCACCTCCCCCACTTGGAGGCGGATTTGGCGGTCGCCCAGGTGGAATGATGGCACCTGGTCCTCCCCCTCCCCCTCCTCCAATGGGTCCAATGGGTCACATGGGCATTCCGCCGCCCCCACCTCCAGGCGGTGCCGCTCTAGGCGGCATGTTTGGCCATGCGGGCGGAATGATGGCACCACCACCTCCTCCACCACCTCCAAGCAGCAACACAGTTGGTGCCGGCTACTCCGGTCCTGGCCAGCGAACCCTCGACATTTCCAAAACACTCGAGGAATACACCAAGATTGTGCAGGCGGACCTAAAGGAGTTGGATGCGAGAACGATCCATCTCCATCGGGATATGGAAAGGTCCAAGAGAGAGGCCGAGGAGAAGAAGAAGAGGGAAGAAGAGGATGAGGAGAATGAAAAGAATCGGAGAAAGATTTGGCAGTTGGAGAGGGAGATTGAACATAATAGAAGGAGTTGGGATTCGAGAGATGATAGACGGGAGAGACGGTATCATTCTAGTGGTGGATATCATGGTACCAGGGAGATTAGACCTGTTGGAACTGTTGGTTCTGGGGGGTTTGGTCAGATGGTTATTGCTAGGGGGTATGGATCTAGTGATAGGAGGTACAGAACCTACTATTGAAGAGGGGAAGGTTTACGGGTTTCATGAGTATATGATGGGTCTTTATGGGCGTTCTTTTTTGGTTTTCGTTATGGTCTCGCTGATGGTTTTGGGCTATACCTTCTTCTCGACTTCTTGTTTATTATTTGATACCTTGCAGTTCCTTTTTTGTCTCTTTTGCTTTGCTTTGTTGATGGATGAATAGATGGTTTGGGGATGGGTATCATATATCTTCTTGACGCACTCCTTTGCTTTCAGATGATTGCTTCCAAATGTAGTTTGAATTGCAAGTGGTAACTTTCCTTCTAAATCTATGCGCTAATGCTACCAGTGCCTGCGCTTCCAAATGATTTCCATCATAAGTGCCCGGGTATGCTGAGATAGTAAACAAATAAAGAACGTGTACCCCTCCTTAGTCCTTGTTGACAACCGATCTTCCTCCAACCCAGACCTGCCTGGTGCATCTGTCGTCTCCGGTGTAAACCCACTTGGCTATCCTATCAGCCCAGTCGGCAGTCTGTCCAAAGACGTCGACAGTGCACTCTGGCGTTCCAGCAAACTCAGCGGGATCTCCACCATCCTCCAGATTTCCGTCCTCATCGAGCTCTGGCACCAGGTTGAGACCAACCAGTTGCACATCCCAGCTCTTGCCAACCTCAAATCCTCCAACCTTGTCCTCCAACCCCAAGCACTTTGCACCACCCCTAGTAGCAAGGTATAATCCCTCTTCCACGCTCAAGGCGTGGTCTGGGCTCTTCTCCAAGAATGCTACACTTCTACTCACACCGAGTGCTTGTCGTACTGCATCCAGGATACTTGGGCTGTACCCACCACTCACGTCTGTCCCTAATCCGACATCGACTTTCTTGTCGAGCAGCTTCCTCACTTTGCAGAATCCGCTCGTCAGGTTGGTGTTGCTGTTTGGACAATGCGAGATTTTTGATTGTTGCTGCTTGATTAGGTCGATTTCCTTGTCCGAGAGGTGAATAGCGTGGGCGAGAACGGTGCGTGGAGTGAGGAGCTTGTGGCTGTGGTAGACGTGGGTGTAGGATTCTTCTTCGGGGAAGAGCGAGGCGACGAGTTCAAGCTCAGAGGTGTTTTCAGAGAGATGGGTCTGGATGGGGAGGTTCTTGTCGGCAGAGAGCTTTGCGAGGGAGTGGAGGAGAGGACGGGAGCAGGATGGGGCAAAGCGGGGAGTGATGATGGGCGTGAGGAGTTCGTTTGTAGGATCAATCTTCTCGATGTGGGCGATGGTCTCTTCTGTTGCGGCAAGCGATGACTCGGCGGATTCGTCAATGTAGTATTCAGGGCCGAGACAGTCCATACAGACACGGCCGATGAAGGCACGCTGGCCGATGGTTTGGCATAGTGTCGAGAGGAGGTTGGTGGCTGGGACGTGGATAGTTGCGTAGTATGTTGCAGTTGTGGTGCCGTGGGAGAGCGTGCGCTTGATGACTTGCGAGTAGATGGCCCGGGCCGTCTTGAGGTTCTTGAAGGACGACTCGGTGGGGAAGGTGTAGGTGTTGAGCCAATCCAGAAGTGTTGATTTGCCAAAGATGCCAGTGTTTGGGTACTGAGATGCGTGGATGTGGGTATCTAGAAGGGAAGGAACGAGTTAGCGGGTGCCGTGGGAGAGGGGGGGGGGGGTTCGCCAGGGAATTTTGGGTAGGCGCACCAATGAAACCCGGGAAGAAGAACTGTCCCCTCTTTGTCCTTGTTATGGGCGCAGAGGTAAATTCTTTGTGTTTGTTGAGGACAGCCTTCAAGTCATCCACCTTCTCTTCCACAAAGGCGATGATGCCATTCTTGTCAACTCCAACCGCTGCATTCTCGAGCACTTTGAGCTCCGTCAACGACCGAGAATGGATGAAGGTTCCGAAATAGACTGCGAGCTTCGACATTTTATTAAAAAATAAAGAGAAGTGGAAAGACACAAAATTATGAAGATAATTTCTTTAAAGCACGTAGAAAGAATAAAAGTCAAAGCAAAGCCAGTCGAAGACACTCCTCTCTTTCGAAAGTCGTGATGGCAGGAAGATGGAGGTCCTTTTAAGGTTGAGCCCAACCCCACATCCCACTCCCCAGCCGATCACATATCCGGGCAAGTAAGACCGCAGGACAGAACTCAAGACATCGGCTTTTCCGCTTTCTTGCTTCATCCTCGTTCCCACCTGTGAACCTCAAGATAAGCTTGCTACAATTGGCAATGGCGGCATCCGAATTTTGGGCGGAAGCCGCCGAAGAATCCACTGGACTCTCGATTCTATCAGCCGTAACTATGCGAGCTTATCTCTGGTTGGAAATATCTCGATCACACTGCCTGTCTCTCCTTGACTTTGCGGCTGTTTGCCTTTCCCGTTTGTTTTGTTTGGTTGGTTCTCACTACGTGTCGAGGTCACTTTGTCTGCGTTTGTAATCCGCAGGTCCCAAGGGGGGCCTGGAAGAAAAGTCTCCAGGAGAAAAAAGACGACATTCAGGGCATTGCATCTCCGATAAGATGATCATCAGCAACGTCTGATAAGATAACTGTCGGCTCTGACTTTCCGCCTTCAACTGCGCTGGGAAACGTCCACATCAAAACATCAAAACAATCATGTCGACAGATAGGAGAGGACCGCGAGCAAAGCGCCAGCACTTGTTTACCAAAGACTGCAAGTTCTGTCCGTAGTCACATGCTACACGCTGACATGTTTCTTACAGTGAGAACTTTGATGTATGGCTTTGGTGATGATCCAAATCCTCTCAACGAATCCGTAGCTGTCCTCGACGAGATTGTTACAGAGTGAGAGGCCCCACCACGTTTCTTTTCTATGACAAATGCTAACTCGCTTCTGCCAGTTTTATCGTCGATATGGTGAGCATTCTCTTCATCCTTCCAGACCCATGTGGTTGGACTCTAACCTCTCATCCGCTAGTGCCACGATGCTGCCAAAGTGGCAACCCATGCTCGTAGAAACAAAATCAAGGTGGATGATTTTAAGTTTGCTCTCCGACGAGATCAGAGAAAGCTTGGTCGTGTAGAGGAACTCTTGGTACTCTCCAAGGAGATTGCAGATGCTAGAAAGCAGTTCGACGACAAGCCAGATGCCGTGACGGAGGATGCAAAGTAGAAAGTAGAAGATGGCTTCTACCAATGTTTCATGATGTTTCATGGCGGGGCGTTATGGGATCCTGACTTTTTGTGTCTCTATTTTTTACATTCTTACAAGCTCCAACTCTATTATTACGGATACTTTAATAATGATATTTCCCAAGCACCCATTCTAAAAGAAATACCATCCGTACCTGTTGAACCAGCCCATTTTGATGCTAATAATGTACAAGATTCTCAACTCCCAACCCCAACCGTCAAGCCTTCCTTACGCTGTCTCAATCTACCTTCCAAAGACACCGGCCAATGGAGTGGCCTCCTCCACTTCGGCCTCTTCTCCCTCACCCGAGTCCGAAATCGCCGACGCCTTCTTGTTCATTCTGAGGTTGAAATCGGCGAGAGCCTCCGTTCTCCATTGATCGATAATCTTGCCTTCGTTCTCCAAAGAAATCTCCATGTACGAGAGGCCAAAGTTGGCACCGACGGCAATAGCTTCCTCACGAGCTATCCTGCGCTGAATGTCCTGCTTCATGCGGAGTCTGTAGAACTCCTTGCGGGCGACGTCGTAGGCATCCTTCGAGTTGCGACCCTCAACCTCCATCATGTAAAGAGCGCGTTGAACAACACTACAGGCCCAAACTGTCAGCATAGCCCACCCCAGTTGCAAATGGCCCAGTATCCAAACGTCCGCCTCTCAAATGGAACCTCCAATCGCAACTAGACACACCAGAAAGATTGCCAATCCATACCTCTCACCATCCAACTGCTTGTTCTTCTGCATCAACTTGCTCCAGTCGTAGTTCTTTCCATCATTTCCGTCATTCTCCACGAGAATTCTGGGTCTGGCCAACTCCCATGGGTGGTCCTTGAAGAACCACTCTCTGATCGCATCTTCTGGATACCAAATCTTCTGTGGCTTGTACAACGAACTGCTCTTCTTCTTGAGGGTCTGTCTTCCATTGTCGATGATGGGCTCGAGTCTAGATCCCTTTGCTGTGGATCTGGGTTTCTTGGGCTGAGCAATTGGGAGGGTCCGGACGAGGGTGGTCGAAGGAGGATATTCGGCTACGACCCGATACCATGGTGGTTCGGCTTGGAGGGCGCCGGTCTGAAGGCGGGCGGAGGCGGTCTGGTGAACACGGAGGGCGCGGAGGGGGTCGCGGAGACCGAGGTATTTCGGCATTTTTGGCGGTTGGGGGGTGGTCCCGATCGGATGGGAGGTGCCGGTCGGGGTGTGGTTGGTTGGTGGGGGTGGAGGGAAAGGGTAGGGTGGTGAGCGGAACTTTTTTCGGATGTGGCTTGCCTTCTCTCTTTTTGGTGGGATGGAATTTGGCGAGAAGAGGGAGGCTCAAACGCGAGCGGATTATGTAAGGTGCTTGAGGATGGTCATTGGTGATACGAAGCTGGGGAACGCATTTCAAGGTCGAAACAATCAGATTGTCTCTTCCGAAGCCTTCAACTTCTGCCACCGAGTTCTTTGGTGATTTCGATGCAGACGGTACCAGTCGCCAGAACCCAACAATCGCACAGTGGCCTTCTTTGATCACCTTCTCTACTTTGTTTTTGTCGCATTGTCGGCCGTTTTTAAACGCTTTGCAACAGCGCAGACCAGCCCCAGCGAAGGTGTTAGTTAGTGAGAGCTTGGACTTTGGTAGAACAGACCCATCCCTGAACTGCTACGGAACGCTCTACATACCGACAACTCGACGCGACCAGGGAGGATTGAGTGTGGAGATCTGGATATACAGAGTATGTGTCACGACATTGCACTCCCGAAGGATGGAAATATGGAGGAGGGGTAGTTAAGAGATGTCCTGTGGGCTAAGGCGCAAACTGTAGGAGCAAGCCACCGCCGACCTATCCGCCCATTCCCCTTTACCATCTTTTTTCGCCGTATCAGACTTTGACACCGCAATCGCCATCACCAGCACGAACGACTGCGCCAGGCCGTAATTCGACACTGCCGACACAATGACGTCTATGCGAGGTATGGCAACACCGATGGAGTGGGTCCGAAAGGGGTGAGGTGGACGAGATGGGAAAGGAAGGGCTCGGGATTCAGAACGATTGCTAAGACTACGGGGTTTACCGCAGGATTGGTCCAATTCATCGCAGACTTGCGTAATGCGCGAGCTCGAGAATTGGAAGAGAAGAGAATCAATAAGGAACTTGCAAACATACGGTTCGTTGAGTCCATCCTTCTCATGAAGGGAAAATAACATGATGGAAGGCTGACAGATAGGTCAGGCAGAAGTTTAAAGGCATGTCTCTCTGGACCGTACCATTGACTACTTGGATCTCGGCTGACCTCAGGGTGAAGATGGCGGTTTGAACGGATATCACAAGAAGAAGTATGTGTGCAAGGCAAGTTGTTCGCTTTCTCTCCAATACCGCTGTTCTAACCTCCCACAGCTATTGTACATTTACATTCTTGGCTGGAACGTGGACTTTGGACACTTGGAAGCTGTGAATTTGATCTCTGCCACAAAGTATTCGGAGAAGCAGATTGGTTACCTAGCGGTGACACTGTTTCTTAATGAGAACCATGACTTGCTTCACTTGGTGGTGAACAGCATCCGGAAAGATTTGTTGGATCAGAACGAGCTCTTCAACTGTCTGGCACTGCATGCGATCGCCAACGTTGGTGGTAGGGAAATGGGAGAGGCGCTCGCAGATGATGTCCACAGGCTTCTGATATCACCGTGAGTTCTCGATGATAAGACGTGCGATTGAAGGAAGCTAACCGTTGCAAACTCAGAGCTTCAAAGTCGTTCGTCAAGAAGAAGGCTGCCTTGACATTGCTCAGACTTTACAGAAAGTATCCGGGAATAGTGCAGACGGAGTGGGCGGAGCGCATTATTGCAATTATGGATGATCAGGACTTGGGCGTAGCGACGTCAGTTGCTTCGCTTGTCACTGCCCTTGTTCAGGATATGCCAGACCTCTACCGGAACAGCTACGTCAAGGCTGCCCATCGTCTCAAACGGATAGTCTGTGATAACGAGTATCACGTAGACTATGTTTACTACAAGGTTCCAGTTCCATGGTTGCAAGTGAAGCTCCTAAGGCTGTTGCAATACTATCCACCCTCTGGTAAGACCCCTTTTGGAGATCACCGAGTCCTCGCTCTAATAGTGCCGATTAGATGATCAGAATGTCCATAAAATGGTCAGAGATTCGTTACAGAAGATCCTTGACACCGTCAACGACTCGCCGAAGAATGTGCAGCAAAACAATGCCCAAAATGCCGTCCTCTTTGAAGCAATCAACCTTGCCATCCACATGGACTCTGAAATCGGATTGATGACACAGATTGCCGTCCACCTGGGTAGATTTATTCAATCAAAGGAGACGAATGTCCGCTATCTGGGACTCGAGGCAATGGCACATTTAGCGGCACGATCAGAAACGCTCGAACCTATCAAAAAGCACCAAAAGACAATTATCGGGTCGCTGAGGGATCGGGATATTTCGGTTCGAAGGAAGGGATTGGACTTGCTTTACAGCATGTGCGATCCTTCGAATGCTAGGCCCATCGTCAATGAGTTGTTGCGTTATCTTCAGAGCGCCGACTATGCCATCCGGGAGGAGATGGTATTGAAGATTGCTATTCTCACTGAAAAGTACGCTACCGAGTATCAATGGTATGTCGACATTACGTTGAAGCTCATCAGCATGGCTGGTGATCATGTCGCAGATGAGGTCTGGCAGCGTGTTATTCAGATTGTCACCAACAACGAGAGTTTGCAGGTCTACGCCGCCCAAACTGTACTCGATTACCTGAAGGGACAGCTGTGCCATGAGACCTTGGTCAAAATTGGCGGTTATATCTTGGGAGAGTTTGGTCATTTGATTGCGGATAACCCTGGGTGCAGTCCGATCGAGCAGTTCATTGCTTTGCAATCAAAGTTCAATGGCACTTCATCGCAGACTAGGGCTATTCTGTTATCTTCGTTTGTCAAGTTTGTCAATTTGTTCCCTGAAATCAAACCACAGCTTCTTGCGGTATTCAGGGCTTACAGTCGCACTCTGGATCCGGAGTTGCAGCAAAGAGCCTGCGAGTACTTGGCCCTTGCGACTATGCCCACAGATGACCTTCTGCGGACAGTGTGTGATGAAATGCCACCTTTCCCAGAGAGGACATCTGCACTGTTGGCTAGATTGCACCAGAAGCACGCTGGTACATCTGATAAGCGTACATGGGTTATTGGAGGAAAGGATGCCAATCTGGACAAGAAGGAGTTCAATCTCACCATCAACAGTGGCGTCAAGCGATCATTTACGAATGGGGCTACTACTCCGAACCCCGCCAATGGAAACACCAACACTCCTGGAAATGAGTTGGCCGGTCTCGAGTTCAGCGAAGACGCCAGTACCGCCGGACAACAGTATACCCTTAACCTTGCAACAGACGACCATCTCAGTCCGGATTGGAAAGTTGGCTACTCGCGTATGCTTCTCCGTGCCGAAGGTGTTTTATACGAGGACGTGCAGATCCAGATCGGTCTTCGTTCTGAATACCGAGGCCACATGGGTTGCGTGATCCTCTACTACACCAACAAGTCGACAGCCCAAATCACCTCCTTCACATCGACAATCAACAATCCCTCGAAACCTGAGCTAGTCATCAATGTTGCCAACATCCCAGATACAACGATCGAGGCGGACTCTCAGACGCAACAAATGGTCATGACTGAGGCTCACAACATCTTCACTAAGCCTCCTACAATCCGTATTACTTACCTGGCTGGCGCTCTTCAAGGATTGACTCTTCAGCTACCGATTGTCATTACAAAGTTCATGGAGCCTGCTAAGCTTAGCGGAGAGGATTTCTTCAAGAGATGGAAGCAGATTGGCGGCGAGCCCAGAGAATGTCAGCAGGTATTCGGTCTGCTCAACCCGAAATATAGGAAAATCGATGCTACGCGGATTAAGAGAATTGTAGATGGCTTCAAGTGGGGCGTCCTGGAGAATGTCGACCCAAACCCTCGGAATTATGTCGGTGCTGCTGTATTGCATACACAGAATGGTGGAAAGTTTGGATGTCTGCTGAGACTAGAGCCCAACTATGATTCAAAGGTAAACTGCTCCTGGAAACTTGCTATATGATAGAAACTAACAGCAACCCATAGATGTTCCGATTGACGATAAGAGCTACGGATGATATGCTTCCACCGATCCTGGCCCAACTGATGAAGGAGAGATTGGAGGTCGGAGCGCCAATGGAGAATCCATTGCAATATCAAAGTCAGGCGTAAAAATGTTGGGCGACGGGTATATGTATGATTGGGGCTGTGGGTAATGGTGGTGTCTTGCTACGTTAATATCTTATATTAGTACTTCTTTGTCTCTCTTTTTTGTAGCTTTATGTTTTTTCTCTTTATTTGTTTAATAATTTGACAAGGTTTGAGGCTGATACGGGTCCTCAGGCACTGAGAAGGACTGCGCATACGGCTGCCTCTCCTCTCTTTCTTGCTCTGTCAATCAGGAGGCATGGTTCAGTAGTTTTCTCTAAATAGTTTTCTCTAAAACCGATAAAGACTTTTGACCGCTCGTTTGTCCAAGTTTTGAAGGGACAATCGCCTGGATTCTTGAAGTCGAGGTTCCTGACTCGCCTAGCGTCGGATAAGGCCTAACTAGCGCACTTGGCAACGTTCGGCTTTCAGGCTCACATGCGATCCCAAAACAACGACGTCATTTGATCAACAGGGCGGCGAGATTACCTAACTCTCGGTTCCTTTTCTTTTTGAAGGCGGCGATCCCTCATCTACCATTGATCAACATCCCGCATTCTCAACACCAAATCATCGTTTACCATGGACTCGTCGGTGGCCGATGCAGCGGCAGACGCAGTCATCTCAACTGTCACATCCATCCTCCCAGCAGAAACTACGCCCGCAGTCGTTACCGCAGCAGCGTCGTCATGGCCGATATTCTCCTTCATCCGTTCAGCAATCTTCCAATTCCTCAAGTTCTGGACATACACTCTTCCGACATTCGCATTCGGCTGGATCAATACGACATTGACATTCACGATAAGTCTTACGACGTTATGCACCATCTTTGTCATGCTGGCATCGTTCGTCCTCTGGGTCGTCAGATACAGGGTCCTTAATGTCCAACCAGACGTTGCGCCGGAGCCACAGCGACAACAGCCAGAGGTTGAACTACCACCGGAGCCTCAGGAGGGGGATTCGAAGCCGGGACTTTCGAGCTATCTGGACGAATTCTTGAGTGCAATCAAAATTTTCGGTTACCTGGAGAGGCCAGTGTTCCATGAATTGACCAGAAGCATGCAAACTCGGAAGCTTATTGCTGGTAAGTTACTTGAATATACCCTTCTTAACTGTCGCATACTCAGGGCCCCAGACTAACTGGACTATGCAGGCGAAACGTTCTTGTTGGAAGAGGAGAAGGGCTTCTGCTTGGTGGTCGATGGACTCGTGCAAATCTTCACCAAGGCCAGTAGGGAACGCCGAGAGGACTTTCAACCCGCAGGATTAGAGGGCTTCGGAGAGGACTCAGAGCAAGATGGAAACGCATCCGGATATCAGCTACTTACGGAGGTTAAGAATGGAGCACCCATGTCTTCGCTATTCACCATTCTTTCGCTTTTCACGGAGGATGTAACATTGAAGAGGGAAGATTCAGGAGACGAGTCGGCCTCTAGAGAAGGCTCTTACATGGCTTCTGGGGAGAATGACTTTGAAGAGGGAGAGTCATTCAACCCAGCGAGGGCAGACAGAGGGGGATATCAGGATGCAAGACCCTATGGTGCTGTGCCACCAATGTCTTTGGCTAATGAGTACCAGGGGGAATACTTCCCGCCAACTCCCGAGAAACCTACTAGGCCACAGCGTCCAAAGCTGAAGAAATCGCATTCGGTTCATCCAGACATCATTGCCCGAGCTTCGGTTGATACGACCATTGCTGTCATTCCTGCATCAGCCTTCCGTCGTCTCACTAGGGTGTATCCCAAAGCATCTGGTCACATTGTGCAGGTCATCCTTACTCGCTTTCAAAGGGTTACCTTCCTTACTGCTTACTCCTATCTCGGATTGACAAGTGAGGTCCTAAGAACAGAGAAGCTTATGAGCTACTACACCAACTATCAGCTGCCGAATCATCTTCGTGGCACGCCCTTGGACAAGCTGAAGAAACGTTTTGACAAGGAAAGGGAAAGACTAGGACCCGATGAGGACGAGTCAAAGGGAATTGCACTCTTGAAGAACGATCATAAGCGGAGAAGGTCATCTGCCACTCTACGCAAAGAGGTTGCCATGCACGCCAGGATGGCTGCTATGTCCAAGGAAGAACCCGCAAAACTGGAAGGCGCAGTCGGCATGGTAAAGTCTTACTCTGGAGAAGGCGAGGCCCCTTCGGAGTCTAGTAGGATGCCCTTTTCACATAATACTCCACCTTTCTCTCAAGGATGGACAACGTCACAACCGAGCGGCATCAACCTCAAGATCAACACGACTCCACCGGAGCACCATGCAGATCTCCCAGAAGGTCTCTCAAAGGGCGCGGATAGTCAGTTCAAAGAGGCTGTATCGGGCTGCTTATTTAAAGCTTTGGGACTGAACCAGAGAAATAGTTCTATCGCGGCTCAAGCTCAACGCACAGGAACCGACTCTGGTGACCATTCGCCAAGATTGG
The DNA here is from genome assembly GCA_003788565.2 of Ascobolus immersus RN42. Taxonomy (NCBI): domain Eukaryota; kingdom Fungi; phylum Ascomycota; class Pezizomycetes; order Pezizales; family Ascobolaceae; genus Ascobolus; species Ascobolus immersus. The sequence goes on along the minus strand of ML119669.1, from coordinate 254,350 downwards.
TGACCTACAACAAACAGAAGGCCATGTTCAGCAACGCGTTCGGCTTCATTGATCCCTACGAAGGCTCGCACGATGGAGACACTGAATCGGTTGCTTCGACGGGAACTGGGCTTCACAACTCTCCTAACGTGCATGAGGAGCTGAAGCGAGATGTCGACATTGTCTTTTTCCCCAAAGGGTCAGTTCTTGTTGAACAAGGAGAGAGAACTCCTGGAATCTACTATGTCATTGATGGTTTCTTGGACGTTGGAATCCCAGTGGATGAGAAGGCCTCTGACAAGAATGTCATGGGAGGCTTCGATGCGGCGGATATGGTCCAGCCGGACGATCTACCACCCCTTACGCGGACTACGACTACTGGTTCGACTGCAAGTGGGAAGAAGAGAAAGACAACAAGAAAGAGTCTCTACATGGTCAAGCCAGGCGGTGTTGCTGGTTACATGGGTAGCATCTCGGCTTATAGGTCGTTTGTTGACGTAAGGGCACAAACTGATGTGTATGTCGGGTTCGTTCCAGCCAGTGCGCTGGAGAGAATAGTCGAGAGGAACCCAGTAGTACTCTTGACTATGGCAAAGCGTCTCACCAGTCTACTGCCTCGTTTGATCTTGCACATTGACTTTGCGCTAGAGTGGCTGCAAGTCTCTGCTGGCCAGGTTGTTTACCATCAGGAAGAGGAGAGTGATGCTATTTATATTGTCCTCAACGGAAGAATGAGAGCAATACTCGAGGATAAAGATGATGGTGTCAAGGTCCTTGGCGAGTATGGTCAGGGAGAGAGTGTTGGTGAGTTGGAGGTACTTACCGAGACAGCCCGACCTGCTACTCTTCACGCCATTCGAGATACAGAGCTGGCAAAATTTCCAAAAACCTTGTTTAACAGTCTTGCTCTCGAACATCCCGGCATCACAATTCAAATCTCAAAGATCATCGCGTCTAGGATGAAGTCACTCATCCATGGTCCGAACAGAGAGAAGAGCAGACGCAGTAGTGTTGGCATGTCTTCATCTAGGAAAGGAAACAATGTCAATTTACGAACTGTCTGTATCTTACCTGTCACTGCCGGTGTCCCGGTCACGGAATTCGCTCACAGACTCACTACCGCTCTTCACCAGACTGGAGTGTCAGGAAACGTTGTTATGCTCAATCAAGCAACAGTTTTAAATCATCTTGGTCGACACGCTTTCAGCAGGATGGGAAAATTGAAGCTAGCCGGCTACTTGGCGGATTTGGAGGAGAAGTACGGGATGGTTTTGTATGTCTGTGATACCAATGTCAACTCGCCGTGGACGCAGACTTGCATTGCCCAGGCCGATGAGATCCTCCTCGTTGCTCTTGCTGAGGGTGAAACTGGAATGGGAGAGTTCGAGAGAGTACTACTAAAGATGGGAAGCACGGCTAGGAAGAGCTTGGTGTTGATCCATGGCGAGAGGTATTGCAAAGAAGGTCTCACCAGGCGTTGGTTGGAGGTACGTTTCCCCGTGTCACATTGCTCTTTACTGTTGCTAACTCTGCATAGAACCGTAGATGGATCAGTGGCGGTCATCATCATATTCAAATGTCCTATAGACCGGCACCTGAAGAGCCGCTTCATACCTTCCACCACAATCCTGCCAACAAAATCGGATCAGCCATCAAGCAACGGGTGCAGATCCTGCAAGCTGAAATTTTCAAGTACACTTCACGGCGTGTCAGAACGGCCCCACAGTATGCCTCAGAGACTCCTTTCAAGTCTGATTTCCACCGTCTCGCTCGTCGTCTCTGTGGAAAGGCCATTGGACTTGTCCTTGGTGGAGGCGGGGCCAGAGGATTGGCACACGTTGGAATTATCCGGGCAATGGAGGATTCCGGTATTCCCATCGATGTAGTTGCAGGAACCAGTATTGGCGCTCTCATTGGTGGGCTATACGCTCGAGATGCGGACATTGTCACATTGTACGGTCGAGCAAAGCAGTTTGCCTCCCGTATGGCCTCGACATGGCGCATGGTTCTTGATCTTACGTACCCTGCTGTCTCTTACACGACCGGTTATGAATTCAACCGTACGATCTTCCGAGCCTTCAACAACTCTCAGCTTGAAGATTTCTGGCTTCCCTACTTCTGCAATACCACAAACATCACGCAATCACGCATGCAAGTTCACCAGTCTGGAATAGCCTGGCGACCTATCCGAGCCTCCATGTCTTTAGCTGGGCTTTTACCGCCACTGCCAGATGCAAAAGGCGATCTTCTTCTGGATGGTGGTTATGTCGACAATCTTCCGGTCGATTCCATGCGAGACTTATATGGAACCACTACTATATTTGCCATTGACGTCTCCTCGATTGACGATAATTCGCCGCATCACTACGGTGACGCACTTTCGGGATGGTGGGTCTTCCTCAATAGGTGGAACCCATTCAGGTTCAGCCCCAATCCACCGACACTTGCGGAGATTCAGCAAAGGCTGGCCTACGTTTCGAGTGTAGAGGCGCTGGAAAAGGCCAAGATAGCGGAGGGAGTAGTCTACTGCAGGGTCCCAGTCGAGAAGATTGGGACCTTGGAGTTTGGAAGAATTGAGGAGGTTGTGAATATCGGGTTCCATTACGCAAAGGGTGTCATCGATGATTTGAGGGATAAGGGTGAACTAGAGGGCATTGTGCCTGGTGGTACCGAGGCGGTTGGCGGAGGGAAGACGGGATGGAGGGGAAGAAGAGTGGGTAGACGAAAGAGTATCTAGACGTTCGTTTTCGTGTCTTGTTTTGCATGGCGGGCTTTGTTATATACCGTGTTCTCTTTTTGCATTTTTGATATATCTTACCGTAGCATTATTATTTTGGATCTCATTGTTCCGATATTCCATCGTTCTGGTCCCCAAGATTGTGTAATATAGAATATATGCTTACCTGCTAGAGCATTCCAGTGTTTAATGTATCGTATATTTCTTAATAAACAGCCATGCCGAGTGAGTACTTAAGTAGAGTATGACATGATTGGAATTTGGAATGCCTCTTTGCTCAGTCAAATTCTTCCTAGCAAAAGTACTTTCGAAATCAATGTTAGCATCCGCTCGACGCTATAACAAAGGAAGCCATCTACGAGAGCAGGATTAAAGAACCTACGCATCCAGACGATAACGGATTTCTAATCTGTCACTTTAGACCACTCGGTGGTCTAGCCTCGTCCCCAATCGCCGCTCACAGGTTTGTTCGGAAATTTAACGCAGCCACTCGGCCATCTTGCTATTGCACGATCTTTTCATGCCTCTATAAGAGGCGAGATGGCTGAGTGGTCTAAAGCGACAGATTAGAAATCTGTTATCCTCTGGATGCGCAGGTTCAAATCCTGCTCTCGTCGCGCATCCTCACTGGTCCAATTGCTTTTTCTTCTACATTAGATGATAGGTTCTATTTTTCATGAATCGATTGGAGAATTAGGCAACTGGACCTAAAAGGGGTACCAGAGAAGAGGATATACAAGGCAACGTGGCTGAGTGGTTAAAGCGATAGACTCGAACTCCCGTTTGTGAGAGATATCTATTATCCTTTGGATGCGTAGGTTCGAATCCTGCCGTTGTCGAAACATTTTCTTTTGTTCCTGGGACGCAGGGAAACTGTTTGAATAGTGCCCGCGCTTTCTAACTCAACTCATACCTGCCAGAGCAATCATTGTAGTTATTTTCCAACTGACACTCGGTCGACGTATAACTCGCAAGACCTCAACCCCATTTCAATACAGACAAGTACTTCAGACGAACAATTACATAAAGGCGAAAAGAAAAAAAATTCAAATCCATGGTATCATAAACTCGTACGGTCGGTCGAGGCAAAACTTAAATGGCTACCTGTTCAAAGCTTGAACAGAACGGCAACAGAACCCCTTCCGCCATCAACACCACCCCCTGGCAAACTGAGGACCAAGTCTTCTTTCCCATCACCATTAAGATCACCTGGCAAGATAACAGCCGTCCCCAATCTCGAGTTGGGATACGTGCCCTCAATAACCTTGGAGAGGCCCTTCTTTGCCCCAGGCAGTACAGGCACCCTCTCAGCATCCCCATCTGACCCTAGGGAACCCATCGACATGGTAACTTGTGCCTTATAATCCTGCGAGTTGTTCCAAACATTCTCACTTTCCTTCTTGGGCACTTCCTCCAGCCACTTTTCAATATCCACCTCTACCTCCCACACAGCTCCACGGTTATCGGAGGCCTCGGGGGATGTGATGATGAGTCGTGTCTTCTCATCCGACTTGAGAACAAGGCCAAAGCGTGTGAACTTATCACCATGCTCATCAAAGAGGCGCTTAACCAACGTCGTCTTGATTTCGCCCTTAGCGGTGGTGTAGGAGATGGTGTAGACGTAGACGGCACCTCGGAATCCATCCTCATTGGGAGAAGAGACTGCAATCCACTCTTTTTTCGCCTTTTCATCGAACCCTGCAGCCATAGCATAGCCAAACTCCGTCTTGAGAGGCTTGGTGGAACCCGTGTCAGGTGGGGAAAGTGTATAGATCGGTTTCTGGAAGTTGTCGATGGCTTCGAAGTCGTACGCAAAGACGCCTGTTCCGGGGGCAGAAATGAGGAGTACCTTGGAGCGAGGAGTAAAAACGATGGCTTTGGAGAACTGGGTGATGTTTAGGCCTTGTGGCGTGAGAACACGGCGAGATTCAACCTCGAAGGTTTCTTCCCCGTCGACGAGAAGCTTGGAGAGCGCTTCAGTGGCCTCGATGATGATTTTGCCGTTGCGGTTCTCGGGATCTCGGTGATCTTTTGGTAGTTCGGCCTTACGAGTGCTGGTGCTTTCGGTGTCCCAGGGACGACCTCGGAGCCACATTATGAATGCAGAGCCTTCACGCATTTTGGTGAAGTATTTCTTCTTGTCCTCATCATAATACCAGTTGTCTGCTTCTGTGCTACCGATAACGAGGGCTTCCACTCCTAGCTGTGTAGCGCCCAACTGACCAGCCGCAAGCGTTGAGCCAAAGTACTTTACGCCGGCTTGTCCCATGAAATAGCCCATCATCTTGTAGGACCAAACTTTGATGCCTCTGTAGAAGATGGTCACTGCTCCACCCGAGGCGTCTTCGTAATCATATACGTCTGGGAAGGACATAGGGCCTGGTGATGAGATAACTAGGAGGTCTTTGAGAGGCGCAATTGGAGACCAGGTGGCTTGGGCATATCCGAAAAGGTTATTAGTAACAACATCAACCCATTTTTTGTTGCTTCTGACGAAACTCTTTGCACTGAGCTTGTTGTGTTTTGAGACGTTATCGGAGGAGGATAACTCGACTCCATCGAGGGGGATCTGGTAGGCGCCTCCGGAGTGGGGTAGCAGGTAGGATTCCGACTCATATGGTGCTGCGACTGACAGGATTGGCGTGTCCCATCCTTCTTGGAACATACCGTAAGCAAGAGATGAACCGAAGTGAGAAAATGGAACGTTGGCGGTGAGATAGACTGGTTCATCGTAACCGTCTGATCTTAGCAACCCTGCCTTCTTTGGAGGTGCGACCCTGTCCGAAGTGGTGAGGTCAAGTGCGAGGGTAAGCCGACCACCATTTGTCTCCTCTTTGATCTGCCCAATCACACTCGATAGCTTCTTTTCCACGCTCGGTGAGAACTGTGTCTTGAGCGATGGGAGATCCTTATGCCCGGCCTCCTCAAATCCAACGAACGCCCTGAAAGCATTGCAATACTTCCAAGTCTCTTCCTCCGACTTTGGTGTTTTGTGCTCGATCCAATTGATGACACCAACCCAGCAATCAACAGCATCAGCCACCATTTCTCTGATTCCACCAAGATAGTAGGTCTCCAGGTTGGCAACAGTCGTAGGACTCTTCAGTCTGAACTCAGCAAGTGCCTCTTTTCCAATCACCAATTCCGTCTGTAGGGCAGCCAGGCCTCTCGAAGCACAGAATCTCAACTGATTCGTGGTGACCTTGTGCCCAAGAGCCTTGTAGATCTCGATCAAGTCCTGATTTGGAATTGTCCAATCCCCCTTGTGCCAATCGATAGCCTCCCAGTCCTCCTCCTTAGAAGAACTTATCAAGGCTGCAGCCAACGCAAAGTCTGCCCCTGGGTCGACAAGATTATGAGCCGTGACAAAGTCACCATCGAAATCCTCTGTTGCAACCAACTTCAATAGTCCACCAACCATGTTGAGACTGTGCCAGGTCACATCTGCACTACCATGACCTGCGATTCCGAGGATTACACCAACAAGGCTCCATGCATCATCGCTCCAATTCTCAGAATCCTTACCATAGGTTCTGTGGAGATGGTCGACGGCGGCGCGAACGAAGGGTGGCCAATGTGCTGCTTCAGATGCGTCGGAGGTGCCCGGCAGACAGTTGTAGCCCCAATCTGGGAAGAATGAACCAAGTCGAAGAGACGGGAGAATCAACTGAATGTTGTCGACGATATCCTGGTAAAGGGCACTGGAATCTTCTGCTGGCTGAGCTATGTGGAATAAGGCTCTTCGAGTAATCTCAGAATGTACCCTAGTGGATCAGGGAAAGTTAGAATTGCAAGACGAGGGATGGAGAGAGTGGCGCTAATTGGAGGGGGTACGGGTCTTACAGTACTCCACAGCCATAAGTCAAGGCAGGAAACAGCGCCAATATCGTCTGGAGCCGCATGCTGAATGACGCTCGTCGATAGCCGGTCTGATGAACTTGTTGAATTATCGAGTTTTGGTGGTTTTATGGGTGGTAGAGGTTGGATGTGGTATGTAGCATGGTACTAAGACAGTACCTGGCGATGGCGATGGGGAGAAGCGGTTTGTTGTTGTTGACGGTGGGTATCGTAAGACGGGGACTGACATGGCTATTGTGGGGGACGTTCAGCCAACACAATCCTAGACGCATGCCTTGTATCGATCGGATTCCTTGCTGCCTTCGCGTGTAACGCTTTCCGCTTTAGGGACTGGGCGACGCGCTTCGCCACTCTATCAGTATGTATCCAAGTGCAACAAGCACACTGTGTTTGGAGGATTCCAACGTTGTTCTACAAGTAAGGCTCGGGAAGCGTCAGCGAACTTAATACCGGTCGTCCCATTGCCGGGGCGCCTTTCACGGTCAGAGAAATGACTACACTACCTAGTCAGATACCGTGTAGCAGCCATGATTTACGAGTGATGTTCAAAAGTCTGACCAAATTCTTGGGTGGTGATCGCCACGGCTTTTGGCCAAACTTTTGAACACCTCTCGTACTCTACTACGTACGATAGTATACACCATGATATCACCAGGCCAGTACAAACAGACATTCGTTACACGGAACGCCATAGTCAAACAATGGTATTAGTTGCTCCCGCTCTTTCTAAACTCCCGAAACTCCCAGCAAATTTACGGTTCGAGCACCTGGCTCTTGAAGACCTTCAAGTCTGCAGACTGCTCAGGCCTCAAGATGTCCATGACACCCTGAACCAAACGCAACTCTCCAGCCTTCATCTGCTCAATCCTGTTGCCCTTCTGCTCTTCACTCAGCTTCCCTAGCCTCTCGGATCTAACCTTCCTAGTTCTCTCCAAAAGTAGGTTCATGCTAAGCAACACTTTCTCAATCGCTTTTGCTAGAGGCAAGTCGGTTGGGACAACATCATCAGGACTGACCCACGACTTGACCTCCAACAAACCCGGTACCAGTGACACCTGCTCCCTGAACCGAGCCAGTGTGAGAGCGGAAAACATATCGCCAGTACCACGGTAGTGCCCCTCGATAACCGGAATTTCGATAAAGAATGGACGGGACTTTCCCGGGGAGGTTATGCTGCTACCCGCACAGATCATGGTCGACGATGATGTTTCGGAAGGAAGGACTATCGAGGTGATTATGACGTGAGGTACAGAGAACTTGTCGTGGACGAGCTGTAGGGCAGCATGAATGGAAGCGCGATCGGTAATAGCTTGACCTGTCAACCATCTTAAAGCACGTTAGACACTAACCGACTATTAGATAGAGACAAGAAGACATACTCAATCTCATACTGATTGGGTGTAATCAGATCAGCAAACCCGACCAGGCTTCTGTAAACTGGTACAACACTCTCACTGACGTACAGCTTTCCCTCATCTCCCATGACCGGATCCAAGAGCCAGAAAAGCGCCTTCTTCCTACCCTTCAGCTCCCGGATGATCTGCCCAACTGCCTCAACACCATCATCACCTGGCACATATCCGGTGATAGCCATGTCGAACTCATCATCCAGAGTGACATTTTTCAGGCCCTTCCACAATTGCAAAATTTCCTCAGCAGTGACCTTGGATCCCGTCCATTGATGATAACCCGTATGGTTGCTGAATTGTACGGTATTAAGGGCCGAAACTTCGATGCCGAGTGTCTGAAGGACGAAGGTGACTACGTTATTGCCGACAAAGCTGTGACGTAGTTAGTGTCGATTCTCTCGATGCTGCTCGTTGGCGTCGTCTGGTAGAAGGAAGAAATGTTGTCTGTTCGTGTTGTCGGGGAGAGGAAGTGCGCTTTACCCAGAGACGACCTAGGAAGTACGTCAGCGCACATGTAGAAGGCTGTCGGATCTTGAAAAGCGTACATGGCTTGCAATAGCGAGTGCCTTTCCGGATGAGCTCATCTGTGGATTGTAGAGTTGTGAACGGTGTCGACTCGGAATGTTGGGTTTCTTGCGGTGCGAAGTGATGATTTTCGAGTTTGGGCGAGGTTATGGAATAGAAGGTCCAAAGGTTGGAAGGTTGGTGGAAGGTTGGAGCGACTGTAATCTAGAAGAACCAGTCATCGTTTAAATCTTGTGAAGGAGAGTGACAGTCGCATGCTATCGATTGCGGGATGAACCAGCTTTAACAAGTTTAGTTTTCTGGAGGTTCTCGCCTCTTCCGCCCGCGGCACAGAATTCGGCGCTGTTGCCGTATGGAAACGACGTAAACAATATCACGTGTCTCTTGACTCGGACTGAGGTGAGAGCTTTGATAGAATCCCACAGTTAGGCGTGATGGCGGAGAGATCTAACGCATGAGACTTGGATTGGATTTCAGGGTATCTTACCTCTACGGATGCGCAGGTCAAATCCTGCTCACGTCTATCTTTTAGGACCCATCGAGGCTACAGTTAAAAGAATAAGCTGTATGTACTTAACTTACCCTCATCAAATCTTGATGTTTGTGGATGCCAGAATAGTTGCTCATTAAGTTAAGTACTACCTACTTACTTAGTACACATGGAGGTTCGGCTCCAAGTGCTTTTTAATTCTGGAGGCATCATTATAAAAATGTTCCATTGTGCCTCCCTCAAGCAGGTACTCCCACAATAGTAAAAGGACGACGAGAGCAGGATTTGAACCTGCGCATCCAGAGGATAACAGATTTCTAATCTGTCGCTTTAGACCACTCAGCCATCTCGCCCTTTTGTGTGGTTCAAATTGTACCAACCGTTTTTGTCGCGATTGTTTGTAAAGAAAATACTTAGTACTCTTGATTATCAGTACTTGCACGCCAAGGCAACTGTCATGAATCGGCGTGATGGCGGAGTGGTCTAACGCGTCAGACTTGAATTAAATTTCTCGAAATCTGATATCTTCGGATGCGCAGGTTCAAACCCTGCTCACGTCGTACCTTTTTGGCTACGAATCCTGTTCGATCTTTCTGTCGACTGGTCTCATGGCTCCTTAAGTGTGGGTAGAATACCACTTATGAATTATTTTTCTCAGTGATAAGTACTTACTTGTACTCTGTGGTAAGAGCGCGGGCCAGAGCGACCACGCGAGAGACACCTGCTAGTTACATTTGCGCACAGTGGATGCTGAAGTTTTTGCACTTGTAGTCTGATCCGGACAATGTATTACATGATGTATACAATAAAGTAGATGGCATCGATGGAGTAAGTAAGTACTTTTGTACGAACTGGGCGGACACGCAGCTATCTAGCAAAGTGTGGCTTCCAGCGTGTTTTCGGTATAGGTAAGTAGTTATGTTTTACTGAAGGGGAAGAAAGCTAAGAAGTATTTACACGAAGTGCTAGACTACAGGATGGTATCCTAAGGAAAAATATGTACAAGAAAAGTAACTGAACGGTAAAAAGAGAAGAGGACAGAAGGAGATATAACCCGGCAGTGCAAAGTCCCAAAACGTCACGCCGAACCCAATAAATAAACGCATGACTCCCTGAACAGAACAAGATATCGCAAAGAATCCCAAAGAATCAAAGAACGAAACATTACAGCGAAGATCCAAACACCAGTTTGCAAAAAGAAAGCAGAAGAACCAAGGAAACCAAAACAAAGCAACATGCTGCGCTACGTCTATGACTGATCGTTCATCATCTCGATAAGTACTTTTACAAATCCCGAGAGCAAAAAATCCCTAATGTAGCCCGAAAAGAATTCTGGAAGATAAACAGAAGAAAGAAAAAAAGAAGGGAAAGAAAGGTCAATCTAATATGGGAGGAACAGTAAAAGGAAAATAAATGCCAAAGTAAGTAAACTTTTGAAACGAACTTTTGTGGAAAGAGTTGAGATATTATACAGTTGATGGGCGGATGAACGATATGGTGCGAGGGTATGAGCTGTCGACGTCGGTGGATTGTGAAATGTTGTATGGTTGTAGCTTGACGATTGAAGGTGAATGAGGCGGGCTAAAAGAAGTCCGGCCCAACATGGGGTAGTATATCGGAGTGTAAGCAGTATGGTGTATGTATAGAGAGAGTTGGGGGTATGAGCAGCGCGAGGTCTCGACAAGAGATGTGTTAAACATCAAAGTGGAGGGGATTCTAACCATTTTAGTTAGCAAGGTGCCTGGTGTTTGTAGCACGATATGCGAATTACTGACCTTTTAGATCTGCTGTTGCATTGAGACACTTCTCTCCAACTGATGCATGGTTTCAGTTCTCTCCAGTGTGGCCATCGCGGTATCCCTATCTCCTGATTCAATCTGCGCCTCCAAGTCTGTGGTGTCTGATTCATCATCTGAGGAGTTTTCGCTGTGGAAAATGCTTGGAGCAGCGCTCTGAGTCCAGGCGGTATCGGTATCGTTGAAAACCTTGGCCTTTTCTACAGCTTCCTCTTCTGGTCTTCTCTCATGGATAAACAAGAAGGAGACAAAGCAGAGAAACATCATTGGAGTTGCAAGACTGAACACAACCTTGAAGGCACCATGTCTAGCCATGCGGATGGCCTCCCTCTCAATATCCGTGAGGTCTGCAATCTTCCTAACAACACCGCCCACATTTCTGAGTCTCTCGAAGAGTGCAGGATCAAGCTTATGTGCCAGAATATTGTTGATAATACAGTTGGCAGTGATAAGTCCTACAGCTCCTCCAATCGTTCTAAAAAAGTTCCTGAGACCTGTAACAATGGCCTTGTCCTCCGGCCGAGTTACTGCCAAAAGGGCAAGAAAAGCAGGCTGGAAAGTGAAGCCAATACCAACGCCCTCAATTAGCTGACTGAAGATAATCAGTAAGATCGGAGCGGAGAGCGTAACCTCGTGTTCCTTTGGTAGCTGAGTGAAGCAGTAGACGAAAGGGATCTTCCCACTGGCGCCGATAGACCACAATGCATATCCAATGAGGATGACTGGCTTTGTCCTCCCAATCTTCTCGATGATGACACCAGCGGTCGAAGCACCAATCGAGAAGGCGAGTACCATGGGAAGAACCAAGCAGCCGGACTTGAACGGCGAGAGGCCAAGAATGCTTTGGAAGTATACGGGGATGAGGAAGACATTGATGAAGTAGAGAATGCCCATGACTAGGTTGTGTGACAGAATGATCTGCACGGGTATCTTCCGCATAATTCTGGTCGGCATGACTGGGTATGCCGAAATACGCCATTGTGAGAGAATGAATAGGCTACCAAGAATACCGGCAGACACCAGCATCGCAATGACAGTAGCGGATGACCAAGCATGGAATACTCCTCCATAACTTACGGGGATCTGATGCAGTGATTAGCGATTGCGAGCAAGATTTGCATAACTGAGATGCAAAGTCAAGGGATATACATACAAGAATCAAAAGCATGGCTCCGATGCTGGTGATAGTTCCAACATAATCGATCCCAAGCATCTTCACTTTCCAATCTCCATCAATTCTCACCCCTGGCATTAGAACCGCTATGACGACGCCGGAAACGACAGTCATTGGAACTAGCAACCAGAAAGACCACCTCCAGGATGCTCTCTCGGCAACCGCACCTGCGATAACCGGTCCAAGACCATTACCCATTACAACCAAGGTCTCAAGGCAAGCTTGACATTTCCTTCGCCTCGAATCTTTCATGGTAGATGTTAAATCTCCAACCATAATGAGTACCAAAGCGTTGATTCCGCCGGCACCCATCCCAGAAAGTCCTCGCGAGAAGAAAAGCATACCAGTGCTCGTTGAAAATCCGCACATAAGGTCGCCAATGGCAAGGACAGAAATAGAAAACAAGAGAAGGGACTTTCGACCGAATATTTCAGCGAGACGAGCGTATACCAGTAGGAATGCCGTACTGGCAATGAAGAAAGACGAAGCAGCCTGCAGACACAAAAAATTAGCGTAAATCCATGGCATCATCAAGTACCAAGCTGTGACCCACCCATGATATTTGAAATGAGGCATTCAATGCTTCTCCTGCCGAAGGTATCGAGGTGGGAATCGAGATGGCGTCCAACGTCGCGATAAAGAGGGTGATCGAGAGGGTAACGAGTAGAACTATCCGACGAGCCTTGCTCATTGTCGGGGCCTCGGGCTGTTTTGGTTTCCTAAAACTAAACATGTCTGTCTGTGTTGGCAATTTGTGTGGTGAAAACGAGTGTGGCGGTAGTTGAAAGTCGAGTCCGAGACGTCAGTTGCGATGCATGCAGGCTGGTGTCGTCAATCACTGCAAGTTCGCGAAGAAGCGGTGGAAGAAGTGTCTAATTCGTTGCTACGTACTGAAATCGGTATATAAAGAGCGAATCCAGTAGGCTTGTCCTTGAAAAGATAGTGTTAGTTCTATGGAGTAGTGAATTGAGTCATTCCGGCTTCCATGCGGGCATTTATAAAGTGGAGTCTCGATTCCCTACAAGCTAAGGGCAACGCTGGCCAATTTCTTCCTGAAAACGAGACCAGTCCGTTTCGGTCCCTTCCACTGCTTCTTCAAACCTTCGATGTGCCTGCATCTTCCAGAAATGTCTTGGATACCGTCAAAACTTGCATAGTCTGTGCGAGAGCGAAGCGGCGCTCCCGGAATTTAAGGTTTGAACCGTCCCATCCCTGCCCACTGGCAACGCGACATGGAAGCTCCTGAGAAGCTTCAGAGAAGCTGCCTGGTTGACTCAGATTGCTGCGACTGTGGAAGCTGAAGAGTGTCTGACCAGTCTTCAACGAAGTGCATGAGATGGTTGATAACGAGCATCTCATCTCCTTGCTGCTTGGCTGTTACTTTGCTTTGTCCAGTGATGAGGTAAAAACGCAGCTCAAAGTTGCCACTTCCCCTCCTCACACACCGCTCGAATCTCGATGTCCCAGTCAGGAGAACAAGAAACGTTATGGATTCCGTAATCATTCGAGACGGCTGAATTTGAATTTGCACGAGTCGTACGTGGACGGTGGAACTTTTAGTCTCGCTTGTACACTAGCGGCGTTGGCCGACTTTGAGGTCTCAAGTTTTCAACCATCTCGAGGAGTCGAGATGCTCCTCACTTGCTACATATCATTTTCAAGTAGCTTACGAAGCAGAACTTGATATGAGATGGCAAACATACCTATCCGAATCGCTCAACTGGATCTGACATGTCATCCAACTCAAATCCTGAGATATCCGTTAACGTTCTTCATCGAGGTTTTCGGTAATCATGATTGACGTCGGCGAGCGATGATGTAACAAAAGTGGCCGCCAGTTTTTCCGAAAGTTGTTTCCGCGATCCTACTTCGTATTTGGAACAGGTAAGCCGAAACCGCAGCTAGAGCTGATTCAGAAGTTTCTTCCCACCCGCTGCACCGCTGAAAGCCGCCTGATCCCGATGGTCAAAACCCGGTGCATTGGTACAAGTAGCCTCTAGTGAGAAATTAGTATCGAAACGGGCAAGCTCCCATATTTGCAGGAACAAGTCAACGTCGCAGCGCATCTGGGGCTCGAGTGCGAAGCATATCCAGCCCAGTCCTTGCAATCTATCATTTGCCTTTATGTCTCCTCCTCCCGCTGGATGTACTTGTACATAGAGTACACACCGCAAACACTATGACTGTACACATAGACCAGGTCATCCTGAAGTTATTGCGGTGCAATGGTTCTGTAGTTGAATGAGTCAAATCTCTAGTGATCAGGCTCAAGGACATAGCCGCCAGGGTCGTGTAATGAGCTCGAGAGCCGACCAGGAGCTCTCGTTTCAACTCAAAGCGGACCTTGAGTGCAAGGTGAATATATTTCTAGATGCCTGTTCGCAACGGGCCCTGTGAATGATTAGTTGATTGCCCATTGTAGTGGTCCAGGATGGGTCTAACGAACTTCATGGGGCTTTCCATACTAAAACTGTCAGGTACCTATCAAATGAAGCGGAGCTCTTAGTAACTTAGGTGAAAAGGCAACAAACAGTGCTCCGCCAACAAGCTGGAAATTAAGAAGAAAAAGAAAGTCAAGGTGTTGGTCGTGTAAGAACAGCAGATAGGGTTATGGCTTCCACATGCGGGCTCCAACGTGGATCCAAACGCACCTGTCTGAGACTTGTCGCCAGGTATCCCTGTAAGAGAAGTTAGACCGTGACGGTCGTACGCGCAATGGAAGAATCTTCCGCTCAAGTAGGGGTTACCTGTGCTTGTACGAGTACAAGTACAAGGTAAGTACTTCATTTGCCCAGGACCTGCAAACACACCTGGTCGCAGCATACAAACAAACAAAACGACAGTAGGGCAGAGGGTACCATACCTGTAATGTTGATGCGACGTACTCGTAGTACATCAAGACCAGTTGATTTGCCTACTTTCCAACAGCTGAAACGCCATACTTGTAGGCTAGTAGTGATTGGCAGTTAAACCGAACTCGCGAAGCGCAGCCTGTTGTCGTTGTGGAGCAGTGCTTGACCCAGAAAGGAGGCCAGCCCTGTAAGGCAGTTGAAGTTCTAGCGAGAACACCACGAGAAAGCGTCAAACCGTTTATGTATGCTAGTTGCCGTGAAAGCGGCGCGCTATCCAGAACGGTTCCCGCGCCAGAATTCTTGCTGATTTTGAAATGCCAAGATAAAAGACAATCAAACACAATTTAAACCGCCTAGTAGAAATTCCCGTCGATGGGATTGCCGATCTCGGTATATACTTCGCATCACAGAGACATTCGTCCTCCGTACATACGAGAACTCTACTTAAGCCCGCAAGACTGTAAGAGGTAGAAAGTATGTACAGAATTATGAGCCGGACATACTTATTTCCTGATTACTCGACATAGATAAAATGTAACAATACTAACTATTAATTGGCGAGATGGCTGAGTGGTCTAAAGCGACAGATTAGAAATCTGTTATCCTCTGGATGCGCAGGTTCAAATCCTGCTCTCGTCGTTTTCTTTTCCTTTCTTCTTTTGCGAAGAATCAGCTTCTTCTGTTGTGGCGCGAATGTAGGTACTTGAACGTCTTGTACTTAAGTACATATTGAGGTGGGATTGGAAAAGCCGGCTCTGCAATGAAGTATTTCAAATTTGATGGTATGATGAAGTATCCGTACATTCGCTTCCCTTTCCGTTCCAGGCCTTTGTTTACAGCGGCGCTATGATTTTTCTTTATTGTGTGGATATATTATGCTGCTTTATTCCTGGGCGGTCTCCAGAACAGGGTAGGCGTACCGTACAGGTGCATTGCGATGACATATTCCAATGCGGGACCGCTTTGCAGCCTTTGCCATCAATGAAGTTTCCGATCTCCATCTGATCTCATGCACACGTTCATCCTCTCACGACATCGTCGATTCCACAAACACTGCAACAATGACCGACTCACCAGAACGACCAAGCTCCCCGCTCTTTGAAGATCCGAAAGAAGCGTCAAAATGGGGAGAGAGGACATTCGACATTCTCGGGACGAAGCGACGGGTGGTGTCTGCTGGTATCCCGGTTGATACTTCTCAAGGCTTCATAGACCTGTGTGAAGCTTGTCGCAGGTATGTACCTGCGCTTGAAGTTTGCCAATCCTCAGGTTGATGGATGTGGAAGTGACTCGTTGCGACGGGCAGAGGCGACTTGGATGCAGTTCGGAGAGCGATTGATAATGGGGTCAACGTAAACGCTATGGATGAATGGGATTATCAGCCACTGGCTCTGGTTGGTACTTTGCATGGAAGGCTCGATGCGAACTGCAAAAGCTAACTGTACGGTTTGTTGTAGGCAAGTTTGTGTGGTCATATCGATATTGTTTACCTGCTGCTCGAGTCCGGCGCCATCTGCGACCGTGATACGTTCCAAGGCGAGAGGTACGATCGCTCTTTCCACTGCATTGTTCACCGAGGACCAGCAGCTAATCTGTACACAGAGCGGTCATTTCCGCGTTGAATCTACAAATTCGAAACCTACTATTGAGGTATAGGTACTCGAAATCCGAGGACAAGAAGCAACCTCTCGCCAAACATCTCGTCTCAATGCTGGCCGGCGTTCCCTTCAAAACCTTTGACGTTACGCTACCCGCAGTTTCGGCGTCAACCGGTGTCCAGTACGAGCATCAGTTGCACAAGTTCATTTTGGCGGCGAGAAGTCCTTTCTTCAGAGAGCACCTCTCGAAAGGCTCCCAGATACCGGTATTCGAGTCCGATGCGTTCGCTATTGCGGTTCAGTTCTTGTATCTCTGTGAGATTACAGATGCCTTCAAGAAGGAAGGCGTGAAGGATGTTGCAAAGGTGCTCCAGGTTGACCGACTATGGAATTTTGCGGATTCGAGCGATGACGCCAGCAAGAGAAGGGAGATTGAGAAAAATGAGATTCAGGTGGCTCAGGATGAACTCTATAAATGGCTGGAAGAGATGGTCATCGGCCGTGCCATCCGACTATCGCCAGAGGAGGCTGATTCTTTTGAGATGGCATCCGAGAACCCTACTTTTGCGGACATAATCCTCCGTGCTGATGAGACAGAAGACGACGTACCAGAAGGCTCGGAAGCCGAAGCGCAAGCTGTGCTGTATCCAGTACACAGGGCTATGCTAAGATCCAAGTACTTTACCACTATGCTAACCTCAGGCTTCGTCGAAAGTATACAACCAGATGCGCATGCACCTTTGCAGATTGTGACGATTGATTGTTCCCCTGCGGTTCTGGAGGTTGTCTTGCGGTTTTTCTACACGGAGAACGATGATGTTCCTTTGGAGCATGCCTTGGATGTTCTGTATCTCTGTGACTTGCTGTTTATCAAGAGACTTCCAGCCGGCTGCGTGGCGAGTATTGTAAAGTATGGAGGGGGGCAAGCTGATTTGCCATTTGAGATCTGGGACGTTTTACGCGCCGCATGGGAGTTTAAAGATCGAAAGCTAGAGCTGTTTGCAGCAAAATACATTGCATATCGTCTGGAGAGGTACATCGGAATGAAAGAATTCCGTGAGGTGGTTATGGAGGCCTGTATCCCCATCCGTATGGAAAGAGTAATCAGTTCTAACAATATCACAGAGCGCTGCTATGATTCGAAACCGTCAGGAAACAGATACCATTGAACTCATTGACGAGTATGTTCCCTGGACGCACAATTATACATATTTACATAAACTAACCTGCTTGTAGTATTCGGTATCATCTCGATCGTCGATTTAACCTAAGGATGGATGAGTCTGGTTTAGGGACTATGTTCGTCAGCGCCTTCAAGCATGCCAACGCAAAGAAGGTTGCAGAGGCAGCAGCACAGACTGCAGAGTTGGGTGCTAGTTCCGATCAGCAGCCATCCAACGACACCTCTACGAAGCAGACAGACAGTGTGGCCCCGAATGGATTGGAAGAGTCGGTGTCGAACTTGCGAATTACAGAAGAATCTAAGGATATACCTGGGTCTGAAGAGGTTGTTTCTGACAAGGAAACAATCCTGACTACTGGCGAAGCGATCAAGGATTTAAAGATCGAGGATATTGATCCCTACGATGTTTGCACAATCCAATCGATTCAGTATGAACAATTGATGAACTGGATTGATGAGCTGCTAGACAGTCTGAGCTTGGAGGCATAGGTAGTACGAGTCGAAGTTGGCAATTTAGAGAGCAGCAGTGGTTGCGTACTTACAGTACTTGGTATTTTTGTGCGCTTCCGCATTCTAAACACCGACAACTCGAGGCTTAAGCCATGCTACTTCTTAATTTCATCTTCCGACTTGTTTTAATAGAAAGCTTATTTTCTGATAATTATAATACAATTGTGTGCACCACCGGATGCTGGGAACGCTTGGCGCGTCACGTGGATCATTTTTCACAAAAACCACCCTCAACAAGGGGTTGACATAACAATCCACTTGTGCTCTGAGCGGCTACACGCTGAATCCATTCCAGATCTCCCACCCCCCTCCACCCACTACTCACCCCCCGTCGCATCCCAGCTTCCTTCGAAGCTCCATCCAACACCATTATGAATGTTAATCCAAATTCTCTCGATCTTCGAAAACAACACGGAGTCCTTCAGTTTCCACAGCTACTGGTACGTATGGTGCTTCTGTCTCTCTTCGAAATCATCTTCTCAACAGTTCCGTTCCACAGACCCCCAACGCGCCGCCCCCTCCACAGCATCAACAAACATCTCAAGATACCCGTCAGAACCAGTCCCCTCGACTCCCGAAAGACCTTCCACAATCACCATCGCTGTCGAATGCCGAAAATGGAAGCTCTACGACAGAGACTGGTCAACTATACCAGATGGCGCCTCCTCGTCACTCGACCTTCCCCGACCTGCCATCCTTGAGGTCGCACATCCAGTCACACGCCCAAAACCACGGCTTTGCCATCGCTACCCACAAATCCGACAGCAAAAAGATCATCATCATCTGCGATAGGGGAGGAAACTACAAGGACCCCTTCGCCGACAAGGAAGAACAGCGAAAACGGAAGCGAACGAGCAAAAAGCTGGGGTGTCCTTACCGAGTCACTGGCCGAAAATGGGCAAGCGACGGTCTCTGGCACGTTACTGTTACGAATCCCGCCCACAACCACCCTCCCGCCGAAGAGCTGGCAAAGGCCAGGAATCTGAGTCGCTTTGAGGAATTGTACGGGCTGATCAAGGTTAAATTTCCGAATTGGACTGTGGAGGAGCAATTGTCGGTGCTCGAGACGGTGGAGACGATAAACACAACAAAGCAGCCATCAGAACACACATCGACCCCGCCTCTTTCGACAGACATCATCAATGCCCAACCAGCAGAACAGACACAGACGCAACTGCAGCAACAACCACCACCACCGCAATCCCAGCAAGTCCAACAGCAAGTGCAACAGCAGCAGCAGCAGCAACAGCAACAGCCTCCTCCGCATCATCAACACCAGCAACATTCACAACCACAGCATCACACGTCATCTCACCAGTCGCAACAGCAACAACAGCAGCAGCCACCTCCGCTTCAAGAGCAACCTTCATTAGCCTCTTACCAACAGCATCAACCACCCTCAAGTCAGCCGCCACAGTCACAACCCCAGCAGCCGCAACCCCGCCAGCCGCAACAGATTCACCAACCCCAACCACAACAACACATGCCACAAAGCTACTTTTACTCTCATCCTATGGGCTCAATCAATCCACAAATACTACCTTCCCACTCACATCAGCATCCTCACCAACCTCCACCCCGTCTAATGGGACAGTGCAACCGTTGTGGTGGAGACCATAGTGGACGGTCATGTGGTCATCATTCATCAGATCCAGGCCGTGCTGCTGTCGAACTGCTAGAGGATCACCAAAACGCAGTGGAGCAGGCCTTCATGGGTGGCGGTTCTCAACAGCAGCACCACCTGAGACAGGCTCATCCTCACATTCAACAACCACCTCCGATGCACAGAGGCTATTCGAATCCGAATATGCAGCCATCAAACGGTGTTGGAAATATGTCTATGGGTCCGAGTAGAGGACATCCTGCGAGAGCGGAAGAGGTTGTCGAGGCTGAGAACCGTTTGAGAGAGGTCTTTGGTGTTCCCGTTCTGCACAGCTAGAATTTGTGCGACAGTGAATCGAAACCTCGGCCAAAATTCGAAGCGGCTACTTGAGCGTGGATACTGTTTCTTGCTCTGACTTGAAGGTGACTTGGGCTATATGGAGGGCGTTTCCGGTCTCATGATCAAATGTGATATTTACACGGTTGCGGTGGGTGTCCGGGACGGAGAGGTGGCGAGGCTTATTTCTCGACATCTGCATAGTTTCCACATTGTATGCATATATGCTCGTGGTATCAGACTATGTCTGACGGCCTTGTCGAAGAAGCATCCTACACCTTCCTATCGCTTTTTTTTGTGGGTTTTCATATGTCCTGGGCGGCGAAGTGGGAGATTTGTTGCTTTTATGTCTGGGATTCTTTGCTTTCTATTTTTACATGGCACTTGATTGATGTTTATTGCCCTTCTTTTCCTTTTATTTTTCCCTTTTACGTTCCGATTTCATTCTTCTCTTCTCATTTCTGCTCTCTTTGTTTCTTTCTTTACACTGCACTGTACTTACTGATTAGGTGCTTTCTCTTTGTCCTTTTCTCGCGGATACTTTGTCATGCCTCTTGGGAGTTCAAGTACTTGTCAGCGTTTTGCACGGAGTTATCGTCCTGGGTGTAGTCTATTGAGAACAGGCTGTTTGTTTGGCTTCGAGCTTCTAGATCTGTAGGCTTATTGTATTTGAAATGTGTTGATCGTTTACGCAAGAAGTATAAGCATGTATGGTATTGTGGTTTATTTCTGTCCGAGTTCGGGATGCTATGTAGACGTAGATGAACTACCACTTTGTGCTTTGGGATCAAGATACGTCAAGACTCAGTCATGCGGGGTGATTTAGGGCATTGATTGGAAGTTGTAAGAATCACCGAAAGGTTGCATGTAAGTACTTCCTCGTATGTACATTGTTGAAGGTTTGAAACCTCGTTCGTTGGCCGTAAGATAAGAACCATAAGAAGGGTACATCTACTACTTGCTAGTATCAATGGTATAGCTATCCCGATATCGCGGAGCGGTGTCTTCGACGTTGAATGTTCCATCTTGGTCCAGTCTAGACCCCAGAATGCTTAGTACGTAGTATTTTGAAGAGCAAGTGTCAATACAACTTTCGGTACATATGCAGTACATACTTTTAACAGCTGGGAACTGCAGGAAGTCTTATTGAGACTTACTACCTGTAAATGAGGCGGGGTTCCAAAGTTATAGCTCTTTGGTATGTCATCGAGACTCACAAAGCTCTGCTAGATCACTTATTACCTAAAGCATGCTCTTAGAATTATTAATTATGAACTATCGACGCCGGAGCTAGTAGGGACGAATCGAAATGTTCAGAAGGAATCGGATCGAATAGATCATACATGCCAACGGTACAATTCGATCATGGAGATTACACGTTGGCTTCCCATGCGTGCGCCAATACAGCAAGTTAGCCTTGCCAGTGGTGCAATATTCTCTCAGCTCCCCGATTGACAAAGTTTAATAGACGTTCAGCTAAACTCGCTTCCTAAGGCTATCAGTTAATTCCCATGCTATAAGACCCACCGTGACTAGACGCATGTGCAGTTATTCATTTAGAAAAGCCAGTACAGTTCAAGCTTTCGATCTCGTAACTGAGTTTAGATCTGCAGATGATTTGAACTATATGCCTCTAGAGCAAACTTACTGTTTAGCTTTCCATGATAGCACACAGCGTAGATAGACAGTAAAAAGTACTAAGCTTATCAAATGCTTCTGTTCACAATAGTAGTACGTACTTCTTCTCGTGGTGAAAATGATATGGTTTATAAATTTACTCTTCGAAATCGAGACACCGTAATTCGAACACGAACTTCCATAAGGGGATGCGTTGTGCGTTTATCTCTTCTCATAGTATTGTGCTGATTTTGATGCTACCAAGTACTGGTTATCTGCTGGTTCCTTGGTAATGCTCAGTAATGGAGTCGTCAAATGGTTACTCTTGAAATGTATTTGTAAATGTTGCTCTTATGACATATCGGCACCACACCCCATGGTTCAAGTTGCAAGAAAGAGATACGTGCCTGATAGATACAAACGGATTGTATTGCTTGCGATGCTCGCGCTCAGTTATACACCGGTATTAAGCGTGTGCCAAAAGTCTATTTAAGGCACCGGGAAATACTCATCGTACCCCGCGCTCTCGTCAAAGCTCGTCCGCGATCCGCACAAAAACATTTGCGCATTTCCAAGGGCCCGGTATCGACAGGTGCAGCAATTATCCTCCCATACTATGCCTTACGTGCAGGAGACTCTCACGTGAGATGAATCTGTATCTCGAACAGGCGAACAGGTGGGGGGCTCAAAGCAAAGTACTTAGTTACCTTCCGTGGCTTGCTTCTTGCATGTGATTGCTATATGGTTTGAGCTCGAAGCACAAACTCCTTCTTTCTTTCTTTGTGGCTACTCGTACTAGTAGCATTTGCAGGTGAGCTCATGAAATACCTATATAGGCGAAAACAAGGAGCACAAGTGGATAGAAATATCATATGGTGGCGACGTCACCAGTGCATGAACTGTTCAGGATCTGGTCGGTGCATATAACACGGACCATACTATTGCATAGTATAGGGTCACAAA
The DNA here is from genome assembly GCA_003788565.2 of Ascobolus immersus RN42. Lineage (NCBI taxonomy): Eukaryota > Fungi > Ascomycota > Pezizomycetes > Pezizales > Ascobolaceae > Ascobolus > Ascobolus immersus. Next base: position 231,720 of record ML119669.1, on the reverse strand, counting down.
CGGTCAGTTGGATAGTAATTAAGGTACGGGGTTCTTTAGGCTAACTTGGCTATATCGTGCCCAAAGAATGCATCCTTACAGTCAAGAGTTGACGTGTCGATGTCATTTCAGTCGAGAGCCGGATTGAAAGTTCTGGGAAACTGCCAGAAGTATGGAATCGAGATTTGAGTACCGGCGGAGGATTATGAAGTGTGTGAAAGAATCGAGCTGGTTTAATGGTTCACAGCTGCTCAGAAAGTAGACTTGTCCTTGGTGGCCAAATGAGCTCCTCATGGAGGAAGTGTTAACATGGACCAGGTTCAGATGCAATGGCAGTTGAGCGTGCGCGTGCGTTAAGCATACAAAGAAGTACTGAATGGCCTGAGCTTTGGAGCTGACCATGATCAATTAATTAAATCAGCCAAAAGGTCCAAGGCTTAACTACATATGACCCGAGTGTGTAGCGCTTGGATCAGAATGCGTACCCATACATAAAAGCACGAGCCCTTAGCTCGTTGCACCCTTCTTTCTGGCTAGCAGGTTCTTCAAACGGGCATTGATACCTCAAAATGCTAGCAGTTTCTGGCCTGCAGATCCGGTTTTTGCTCGAGTTGTGATCCCACAGTGAATGTTGTGCAACTCGATGCTTTCCGCGGATGAGTCGGCTTGAATGGGAAGGTCATGGGGTATAACGGAAGCGCCGCTGAGCCTCACCCCAGGCGCCCCACTCCACAATCGATGAACATTGACAATCGGGGATTAATCAACGTTTAGGTGGAGTGGATGCACGGGCAATGAACCCATCCGGTAAAGACTTGGCTTAATATGAAAATCAATATAATAGCATTAACAGAAAGTACTCTGCACCTGGTTTGCGTCGATCGAATTGGCCGTAACCGTATTAAGCCGTACGCACAGGCTGTTCCCCACAACTAGGTTGTCGAAAGGGGACTAGCTCGCTGTAAATACAGCTAGATTACAGCACGGGCTTTATAATAGAGCTTAACGGTTATATTATAATAGTACAATACTTTCACCTCAAAGGACTGGATTTCCACCATTGTACGAACCACTTTCCTCTCCGATGGCCGATTCAGGTACATTCGGCGTCTGTGCAAACAGTAAGTACTACATAGAACTGATGTGAACAAGCATTAAACGATAACAGGCGTCGGCCGGATCCCAGCAGTTTTTCTTTTCAAGCAAGTAATTACTAAGGACATCCTGTGCATAGTCGCGAGCAATAGGCATGGATACAGGATACTAAGGACATTCTGTGCATAGTCGTGGACAACAGGCATGGATGCATCCTGTAGAGTCGACAACATCAATGATTAAATCTTGCAGAGGGTACAAGCTCCTTCTACATGAGCAGTCGTGCATCACCAGTTCACCAGTGCTTGCATACTATACTAGCATTCCACCATCTTCGGAGTCTGCCACCTAACAGTCCGTTGGATCCTCATAAAAGACTGCTTACCATTCCTATCAATCTACGAAGCCATCCAGAACCATATCACTTCAACGAACAGGAGATCGTTCCGCAATCCGCGACCGGAGTATTTCCTTTACCCCGAGTTCTCAATGAGGGTTTATCCGCTTCGTTCCTTTATATTATTAGATGGTTGTCAAGCTCGGTGCGCCGAATGGCCACAGCTATATTATATCAGTACAGGGGCAAATCTTATAGGTTCCTCCAGGTCCGCTCAGTCCAATTTAGGTAATCTTGGCACCTTCCTCTGCTGTTGATTTAACGTTAACTCAGGAGAGTATGCAGGACCTGGCATAAGAAAGCAGGTTCAACGTCGAACGACAAAACCGACAGGCCCTGATGGCGTAAAAGTCTCCGAAGATACGGATGCTTCCGCCCGTCGGATCCTATTAACCAACCGACATGCATGAAAGTTAAGCGTGCTTAAGCTTCTGATCTCTGGACGTCCAGACTCCGCTTCGAAATCAACTATATTGCCACAACTTAAGATCAAAAGCATCAGGGAAAGAAGAGTATGAGAAATTCTATAAAGGGGAGGTCGGTCCTACCTTCATCCTCTCCTTTCATCAACCACTCGCCAAAGTCTTCTCCAGCATCAAAATGCAGTGGACATCAACCGCCCTCCTAGCCCTCGCGGCTCTCGCCCCAGTCACTGTCGACGCTATGCTTCGTTTCTCTTGCTCTCAACTGGTCGTAGAGCGTATCGATCCGTTGCTCTCTCCCGGCTCTGCCCAAGTCGGCCATCTTCATCAGGTACTTATAGACATTCCTTCCAAAGCCCCCAAGGGCAGAGCATAACTAACTCCACATGCAAACAGATTGTCGGTGGTAATGCTTTCAAGCCCCTCATGGCGCCCGAGGAGGATTTGCCAACAACCTCAACTTGCACAACCTGCACATTCTCTGAAGATTTCTCCAACTACTGGACCGCCGTATTGTACTTCAAAGCCCGTAATGGGACCTATAAGCGAGTTCCACAAATGGCCAACCAGTTCCTCGAGGGTGCAAACGGCGGTATGACCGTCTACTACATCCAACCATACGACAACAAGAAGGTTACCGCTTTCCGCAAGGGTTTCCGCATGCTGGTCGGAGACGCCAACGTCCGTGGAATGCGATCCAACAATATGGAGGCTCAGCAGACATCTTTCCGCTGCTTCGATGCAAACTTTGGCGGACCAAATGCTGCTCCTGGTATGGGCTCTGATACCAGAAACCTCCCAAACAAGCCTTGCGCAGGCGGTATTCGTTCCAACATCTTTTTCCCAACGTAAGTTTCCCATCCCGTTGAAACTTCAGAGAGCAATAACTTACAATGAACAGCTGCTGGGATGGAAAGAACCTAGACTCTCCAGACCACAAGTCTCATGTTGCCTATCCAACCAGTGGATCATTTGAAAGCAACGGTCCCTGCCCAGCGTCCCACCCAGTCAAGATCCCACAGCTTTTCTACGAAGTCGTCTGGGATACTCGTGCATTCAACAACAGAGCCGAGTGGCCAGCCGATGGATCTCAGCCATTCGTGTTCTCCATGGGTGACCCGTAAGTTGCCTTTCCTTTTGCGAGCCCTCGAATGATGAATTGTACTAACATGCTGCCCGCAGAACTGGCTACGGTCAACATGCCGACTACGTCTTTGGTTGGCAGGGTGATTCGCTCCAGAAGGCCATGGATGCCAACTGCAACGTCGCCTGCCCACAACTCAAGTCCCAATCCGTCCAACAGGCGAACCAGTGCAAGCAGAACCAAAAGGTGCCAGAGACCATTGATGGATGGCTCACTGCCCTTCCTGGAGAGATTCCAATCTCTGGTCCAGGTGGCGTCGAGACTCCAACTCAGCCTCCAACCCAGCCGCCAGTTCAGACTCCAGTCCAGCCTCCAGTCCAACCTCCAGTCCAACCCCCAGCCAGTGGTTCTCTTCCTAAGTACAGTCAATGTGGCGGTCAAGGCTGTAAATTTCTCCCTCCATTTGATTAAGAAGGGTGTATGCTAACTTGTTGCAGGGTCTGGTAGCGGAACCTGCGTTGCGGGTACGAGATGCAACAAGCAGAACGACTGGTACAGCCAGTGCATATAGGAGGAATGGTTAGGGTACGACAGTTGGGTTGTTGTAAATAGTCTGGAGCGCACAAGAGTCATGGCCAACTAGAGAGATCATCTGGATACCATTCAGTTGTTCTTCTTCCTGTTGCATGGTTTCATCACGTGCCACTGCGTTCTTTTTGAGGATCGATGGGTTTATGTGGTTTCTGTCTTTGAGGTTGCTATTTTGGGGTAGATGGTAGCGTGTCATATTTTCTCTTCTTGTGGATAATCGAATAAGTTGTGTTGACGAGTTTATACGCTCTTTCCAGCTCGAAGGTGGTGCTCGCAATGTTAACGTAGGTTCCGCTACCACACCCTGCAACAAGTTAGCATACACCCTTCTTAATCAAACGGGGCATGACAAGAGTAACCTCAGGCCTCTTTTGCATAGTCTATGAGAACATTGTACTTAGCTAAGTACGCCCTTCACGATCGGAGATGGATTATGCATATCAACTTCGTACAGTGACATGGTGACATCCAGCTAGTTTGGACAATGAATTCGTCCGATGCCCCGCAGAATCGACGAGACTTGATTCACCCGAAGAATCTGGAACGCTGACAGAATGCTTGTTGGTATTGCCACACTATATTATAACGTCCGTGATATAGGTAACGACGGCCGTCCCCGTATCTGGGGGTACAACAGTGCGGGGTAACTAATCCCGGGAATGTAACGTTCAACGGATATTGTGCCCGCCGGGATCGGTTAAGCGGTCCATAACCCTAACCAGCTGTACTGAGGAACTGTGATCCTTCCGGGCGACTGTATGTAGCTCAGAGAGGTCTAGTGGAGCTTTTCATCCGAGATGGCAAATGTCGAGTAGAAACCACGAAACGATCCTTTCTGTGTTTCCTGGTGGAAACCTTGTAATCAAGGATCTTTCCCGGGTTGGAAGACTGCCTGTGGGATGATAGACAGGATAATATTTGACTGTTCGTATCGTACTACAGCACGCTGGATATCGATGCTCTGAGGTGCTGATCGACCAAGGATGTAGACGGTTGAGCGAAAACTATTCCCACACAAACCGGTCGGCAGCAAGACAGGGCCGATTTGGGTAATGCCGACTTGTCCCGGACCGTGCGCCGTCTTGGAAAGGTAGGCGAACTAGTATCTTGTTGGCGTCCGAATCTGTACATGTATTTAGTTTTAGGTCATTAAGTACGCTTGGGTATTAAAAACAATGCTGAATGAACACCATCGCATACATATGTATCCATAGAGGACAATTAGCTACGGCAGATGGTCATGGAGACAGTGGATGCTGAGATGACCAGGCTTTACATACCGATGAGAACGCCATCACTAGTTCTGTCGGGTTCTGAGACATGAGCGCCCGACAGGGGCAAATTCCCGCTTCCGGAATCCGTTCTTCCATGGTTCCCTCAATCGCATCACATCTGGGGCTGCTCAGCTCAAGCAGTCGCCAAAAAACATTCCAAAAAGTTGAAGCCTTGAACCGTTCCTGGAGGGCTCCGTTGTGTTGCACTCGGCCCGATTCTGTGAAGCCATCTCTCCGATGCCTGACCAAGCTTCCTGCAATCCAACTCACCACACGATCGTTTCAGAAAATGAGGAAATCCAGAAAGATGCAGTCTGCTGCAGATTGAAATGCTAGATGCTCTGCACGCCAATTTGTTGAACGTGGGGTTGCATGTGCGGCCATTCCCTTTCAGTCGTTGTGCTTGTCGTCCCATCTCTTCTGTTCGGAGACTGGAATGACGGTCGACAATGTCGGTTCGGACGAGCTTCTCACCGGTTATGTCGACATGCGATGTCGAGGGCTGTGGAGTCTATTTGGGTTAACCGAATGGCAAAAACATCGGCTCTCGTTTCCTGGGAAATAATTAGCAGTCTGAAAAGCAATCAGAAATTGTCTTCGATGAGAGTTCCAGCTCATCTCCCTGTGTGATGTCACTAACCACAAAAGTTGGTGGTTGAACTTGTAAATAGACAGGGTTCGTCCGTGCCCTTTGTCGATGTCAGGCACAAATTGTTGAGTGCACGATGGATCTTCCAAAAGAGATGATGGAGACGAGGTTTGATAGGCATCGTTGTGAAGGCGGACGGGCGACCGTTGTATCTCGAGATTGAATGTCATTGCTTAACGAGATGAAGTGAGGGAACGTGGAGCGAGATGAAGAAGGAAGGAGAACTCCCACGAGGTCGGTCATGCCTCTGCCCCCTTGGCTCTGGATCAGATGGAGATAAGATTTCCCAGAGTTTAAATTGCAGACTCCCTTTTTGGCGATTGGGGTTCGATTGTTGCCCGGACAACACCAACGCAGAATGTAAATACAGAAGCAGAGACTGGCTCTCATAGGCTCATCTTTTGCTTTGTTGTCAAAAGCATTGAGGTGCATAATGACGAATAGAAGCTGGAGATACTCTTAGGCTACATAATTTCAGAATAGTTGAAGTTAGAGATTCTTTGTTGTAGTGCTGTAATGGGAAAAGTGTGAATGTCTTACATGGGAAATGGCTTGCGGAGATTCGTTGTTGCGCTCCCTTCCTGCAACCCCCCAAGCGAAACAATCCCATATCAGTCTTCCTGCATCCATTTCCCTCGAGCTCACCGTTTCACCACCTTCTTCCTGCACACACTCGTTTCCTCTCGACCTTTCCAACCGCATTCACGAAACTCACGGTGCATAGTGCATATCTTGTCGTACACGTCTCTTACTCCCACTTTGCCCTCACGTCCGTCGAAGATCTCTCCTTCACCATCGTTGCAATTGTCGAATCATTTCTCGGTCTAAACGCAGCACTCGCAGCTCAACCAACCCGTTTCGACAGGGTGGATACCGACAAGCTTCACTGGCCATGGCTTTCAGCGGAGCCAACGAGGCCTACACGTCCGGCTCTGCAGGATCTATAACGAGCTCAATGGCCTCTCCTGAGCTGCTTCAAACACTCCAAGAACAAAAGAGGATACTCGACTATCGCGAAAAGATCCGACGAAGACAGTCCGCTCCAATTCACTCACGGATTGAAATGGTGGATAGCGGTCGGAATACGCCCTTGTCATACAAGTCTGTTGAAAGGAAAGCCGCTTCACAAACTCACCATCTCGAATCCCACCACCAGAATCGACGACGTAGTCCGTCTGTCGCGAGGACAATGGGGGTCAAGGAAACTGAAGAGGTAAGTTCCTTTCTGTGCTGTCTGCATTGTTGGTCTCCTTTTTCCGATGGTCGGGTCCGTGATGTTTCTCCTGTACGTCAAGTGCCTGCATCGTGGTCGTCATAGCATCTCAACTAGCCCTTACTAACTCAATATGCATCTAGTACATCTCCAAACTGAAGAAGGAGAACTTTGACATGAAGCTTGAGCTTTACCATCGACGGGAGAAATGGCAGGATATGGTTGAGAAGTCGGCTAGGGCGAATGAGCTGGAGAAGCAGAATGTGGAGCTCATGGACATTAACGACAAACTTTACGAGGCGCTGGAGAATAGGGATCAGGCATTGGGAGATGCCGTGTGCATGATTGCCAGATACGAGAAGCACGTTGCCGACTTGGAGATGACACTTGAAGAGGTCAAGACGAAGCATGAGGAGTACAAGGAGAAATGGAAGATGCCTCGAATTACGCTCTCGGGAGATGAGCTCGCTGCTGCAACCCCCTACCGTCTCCGCACATTGCGTGAGAAGCTTGCCCAGTCATCGCGATTCATCAACTTTGATGAGCCTTTGCGATCAACCAAAGATTCGGGTTCAAACAACTTTAATCCAACAACACCTCCAAAACCCAGGCATTTGGTTCCCGCCAACATTACGCCTATCCCCTATCGTCCAAACGATAGCAAGAACGACCAGCGTCTCTCCCCCTTTCATCATTCATTTGGCCTACCATCTCCTTGTTTCTCCAACCAAGGCGAGCAAAATCTTTCCTTGCTAGATTCACCCAGGCTTTCCATTCTGTCCGAGAGCTCTTTCCTTTCGGTATATGGGAAGAAGGATGAATCCGAGCCCGACGTTATCTCGGAGTTTGACGAGGATTTGCCAGATTTCGACCCCTTTTTAGACGACCCGAGAGTACCGGCAAGGAATCTGTTTGACATAAAGCCAGAGGATGAAGTGAACTGTCGGTATAAAGACAGCAAGTTGGGTACGCCATTTTCCGGTGGTCTGAGGGCAAGCCCACGGTTGGAAATTCGAAAGTTCCAGCAGATGGAGATGGGCATGCCGTCGCCCATCTCGCCTATGACAAGTATCGGTTATGAAGGGCAACATCCTTCACCAAATAATAACCGCTCGAGCCCAAAGACGCCCAAGCGAGCTACAGGATCGCTTCCAGAGAGTAGGATTCCAGTTAGGTCGCATCGAAGGTCATCGAGCACGCAATCTGCAGGAGTTCAGCCTTCTGTTTACAGCCCTGTGCGTGGAAAGGCCCAGCGTAATAGTGTTACGGGCATCATTACACCAGGGACTACACCACCAGGCACTTTCAACTCCAGTCCTCCCAAGTGGACTCCAACCTATCAGAAGGCTCGGCCGGGAATGCATGATGCATCTACGTCTCCGATGAGCGTTGGGTCTCATCGGGAATCTCCACCTGCTCCATCTCCACCAACACCGAGACCGTCAACTGGTAGGTCCATGCTATTCACGATGGTGGGATTCCAGAACACCACACCAGAGCGAAGCTCGACGCCCAGACGCTCAGTTACGCCGCCGAAATCGATAATATCAGTCGCCACTTCCAGCAGGTCCTCGCCGGATACTCCAGTCATGCCCAAGATACGTGTACAGGCCAGTTCGCCACCGAAGGAATCGGTTTCCCGTGGATCGGATACCACTGTGGGAAGGAGGAACACCGACTCAAAAGGAAGACTGGCACTCACGCGAATGGGCAAGGCGGCACTGAATGCTACTCGCAGAACAAGCTCCACACTAAAGTCAAAAGTTAGTGATAACTCTTTGGAGGAAGTCAAGAGGGACGCTATCGAGGCAGAGAAGACAGGTGATGCTTTGGGCAAAGATCCAAAGCGCTCGTCGATGTTTGGGAAAGCCGAGAAGAAGACGACAGAGGCGACGCTGCAGGCTAAGGAGGCAAAGGCCAAGAAGAGAATGACCTGGAGGATATAGTGGGCGAAGGGCTTTCTAGAGTTGGTTTGGGAGTTGGGTTTCTCTTGGTACTGGAGTTTTCGACGTTTTCGAACTAACGATTTGATTTGTATGGCTGGCGTTTCTTGATTTATTTTCCTTGTGTTCTTGCTTCTTGCTTATGGGTGGATTGTGTTTATGGTTATGCGTTCTGCGAAAAGCTCCATCTTCTTCTATTTTTGTTTGTATACTTCTTCTCTGGTTGGTTTATTTTTTTACTATCTTGCTATTATTTCCCATTTATCTGGCGTCCTTCCTTCTTTCTACGGGTATCGCTTCCTATCTTCAGTTCTTTATATCCGCATTTCGGTCTGCTTGCTTGTCTTTCTCATTCGACATAGACGTGTCTGGAGTTCAGCGGGTCGTCTTCTTCTACAAGTTTTGCTATTTTTTTTATCTTTCAGCCTATGCTCCTGGGGTTTCCTGAGCATCTCCCGATTATGATCCGTCGGGTCACTTCCTCTTGCGCTTGGTTATGACCTTTTCCCGAGTTTCATCGGGTTATCCACTCGCTATTGGCCTCTTTCCCTTTGTTCATGCTTTTCTGTCTCGCACTTTTCATACCTTCTTCTCTCATTGTTCTCTGGCGGGCGTTCATATGGCTTTGGGACCATGCTTTTCGGCATTTAACTAGTGGAATCTTCTTTCGATCGCAAATACAAATACCTCTATCACTCGTACACGGCTCTGCCATGATTGAGTTTTTTGTGATATTCCTATGATCATTCGCTTCATGAAGTTGTCTCGCATCGACACTCTGCTTCGGGATGTTTCAATAGGCAATACGCAGGTCGATGTGGACCTGCAGGGACAGCGAGTTGTGGCACACCAACGTTAATTTGTTGGTGGTCTCCTTGCAGGATAACGTGTTTATGATGGCGTTTCATGATGCAAGAAGTTAGATGGCCAATGGGACGTCGACGTTGCTGAAATGTGAAGTGCTAACAAGTTTGGACGAAGAAAAAGAGTCATTACTCGACAAGGAGTCGTATGTATGGCGCACACCATTGTACAATTACAATATCAACGGTTCTGACAGCACAGAAATCCTCGTCATCTGTAGAGCTGCGGAGGAGGTTTTTTCCGCAAAATACCGCCCGGCATGGCGTCCTTGTTTCTGCTGATGGGGGAAGAAGTGTAAGTTCTTTCAGCACCAACGCCGGGCACAATTGTCAAACATTGCGAGTATAGGAAAGGAGAATCATATCCTGACACGTTGTCAGTGCTGCAGTGTTCCTAATAGTTCGTCTCACGATCGCTAGGAGCATTTTTATACCCCGCCGCACACGTACAGCGGGAGCTTATGCCCTCGGCACATGCTGATCGCCTTTGGGCGTATCCCGTTACGTATAGGTAGATTTCTTTGTGTGAGAGTATGCTCCACACTTGGCTGAACGACAGAAGGCCAGTCGGGTCGCATCGCAGCTCTGGGAGGTGCATGAGATGGAGCCATGCTGTGGAATTGGGGCGAATCATTTGTTGAAGCAACAAGGGCTATCCTAACGCTGAAAGGCGTTGCAGAAAGGAATGACCAACTGCTACCTGCCAGTGGCAATGCTGATGAAAGCCTATGTCCTGAGGCTTCTGATACTTGGGCAGAGTTTTCATGTTTTTAATCGAAGAGGTAGCCGACCACAGCCGATTAGAGTGCGACAGTCGAGATGTAACAAGAAGTATCTATCTCATGTACTTCTCGTACAAGGTAGAAACATGCACCGCGAAACCTTTGACGGCTAGGTTCGCCAGATTCGTCTCTTCGCCTTGCTCCGTATCACAGATACCGTACCTGTCATGTCAACAGCCGGTGCAGAAGTGGTGAAGGTCCACCCTCCACCCCGTTCGCCCCAGCTATGGCTAAAATGGACTTGGGAGCATCCCCACCAATAAACGCCCGGTGCTACCCAACAACCGTGGTTATGAGCCAACCTTTTTTATGCAGGTCCGGAAAGAAGAAACATCAACACAATTAGACTGCGCTTCTACGGGACACGTCGTCACTCTGTACTGCAGGCCCTGCCAATCGAAACATCAAACCCTCAATGAACAGAGTCTTCTCACATTACTCCGTAAAGAAACGGGCCTGGCTATCCCCCAACTGCAGTCCAAATACATGGGCCATAGACAGCGCTGCTCCGCATGCATCTATGTATCGATACCTCGTGATTTCTCATCTGATTGGCTTGAACCTTCTCGTCGGGGTCGACAATGCTAGCCCGAGTAACTGCATATGCAGATGCGGTAGGTAAAGAAGGGAAACGGAGAAGGTCCAACGGCAGCTCCCACGATGGGTGCTCCAGCTCATCAGTACCGTTCCCGGACGAGGGATGGCGTGGAAAAGATGCAACCCATAGGGTCCCGAAGCTGCACTTTGAGGCTACCCCATCGATCTGCTAGGATCGTTTTGAGGATAAAATTCAAACTCACAGCATCGATATGACCGTGCATCAAAGTCGACACGCGGGGATTTCGTTGATCCAGTCGCTCTTTGACCTAGACCCGTCGGTTTCGACTGGCATGTATGAAGTCTCTGGCAGCGCAGGCTCCTTCCCGAGCCGGCTCTCGAAACTCGGTCGATCATTGACGTGGACAACACTATTGTTTACAAAGTCTTTTTTTCTTTGCCTCTTCAAGGCTGTAGAATTCTGGGATGGTTATTGGAGAGTGGTCATAAAGCATGAGGATCCGCCATCCGCAACTGTTTTTCCTCAAAGCCCTTCCCCAACCTCATCCCTCATCGCACTGAGCCGGACTGCTACAACGACAGAGTCGAACTTTCCAATCCTTGAAATTTGGGTGTTGATCATACCATTACCGTCCTGCCTCGACTCTGTCATCTCGCTTTCTGGAAAGTCAAAGTTGTCATTCTCCACGGAGCTGGTTCAAAGAATCAGGTAGTTACACAACCCCGGAGTTTGCAATCCGCCGAGACCTTGACGCAAGAAGCCTCCTTCCCTCTGAGCCTTTGCCCTTTCCTTCCCAAAAGCAACAACTCCCTCGTCCTTCCTTTTTCGCCACAAAAAACACACGCATCAATGGGGATCTCGACGTTTGTCCGTCGTGGAAACTTCTTCCACAACCTTCTCGTCTTGTTTCTGTTGATTGCTCCAATTTATTGTCATATGACAATGGCCGACCCCCCGCCAATCAACCATAGGAACAATCCTCATTTTCAAGAGGGAGGTGCAGACTACGATTACTCTGCTCCTTTGTCGCCATCGGGTTCCAACTATCCATGCAGAGGGCATTTGAAGGACCTCAACTCGCCTAGAGGAGGACCAGTCAAGAATTACAGCCCGGGAGGCACCTACAGCTTTACGTGAGTTCTTTTGATTTCTCAATTCCCAAAGTCGCGAGATCGACTTGACAATAGGGCTCTGTCGACTTTCAAAAGGCAGTATGCCGGTGCAGAAGAAGAGTGCTAACTTGTCTTTACAGAATCGAAGGCCAAGCTACTCATGCAGGTGGGTCCTGCCAGGCTTCCTTGAGCTTTGATGGTGGGAATTCGTGGAAAGTCATCAAGTCCTATGTTGGAGATTGCGTGCGCCCACAGCCGGGAGGTGATCAGACGTTCAGATTCACTATCCCTGGTGATACACCAAGAGGCAATGCCATCTTTGCCTGGTACGTTTTTTTCAACATTTTCATGGAATTGGATGGAGACGAACAATCGGCTAACCGAGTACACAGGACATGGTTTAACAATCTGGGCAATCGTGAAATGTACATGAACTGTGCAGTCGTCACTATCGGCAATGCTCGAAAGCGTTCCCCCATCCCGAATGCCATACCTCTCGAACCACTTCCACACGAAGGCGAAATGATGAACGTCAACGGCACCCTTCAAAAGCGAGCTCTCGGAAATACCCCTCTATTTCTGGCCAATATCGGAAACGGTTGCACCACCGCCCCCGGAACTGATGTAGTCTTTCCGAACCCAGGAGACACGGAATATAGCGGGAACCCAGCAGCCAGGGCCCCACCGAGCGGAAACTGTGGTGCAGGTAACTACCAAGGTGGAGGAGCGGTTGGTAATGGCGCTATTGGAGGCGGAGATGGTCCAGTTGTGTATGTTTATCTTTCCCTTCCCCTGTCCTCAACCTATTCCTGTTTCTCATACACCATCAAGCACAATTCCTCCTTCCGAGTTTGGCCCAGAGATCCAGGTCGGTCCATACGTTGGAAGTAATGGTGGAAATGGAAATTGGAATCCCGATGGCGCACCCCCATATACCCCTTCTCCTGGAGACAATGGTGACACGTATGACCTCCACACATATTTCCCTCCCCGCTCTCAAGCACCTTTCAGATGCAATTTTGCAGAACGAACACTTACTAACATTGTAACAGGAGTGGAGGAACTGGTTCCGACGACATGGCTAGAATCGACGAATTGCGAAGACTATCCGGTAAGCACCGCAACGACTGTGCGTTTTGGATTTCGCAGGGATTCGTTTGTAGTGCAGGCGAAAAGACCATTGTGTTCCGTGGCGTTACAGCTATATTGGCAATATTTGGATTGGTTGTGGCAGTATTGGCCTGATTTGGTTGAGCATTTGTCGTGACGGGCTGAGTTGGTGGTCTCCTCAATGTCACGCTGACATGTTGGGAGTTGCATTTCGGTGGCTTTATTCGGGCGTTGCATCTTTCTGTTTCTCTGCGATTTTTCCCTGTCCTTCTCCCGCTCTGTGGGTTACTGGAGGCTATCTTCGGGCTATTTTCTTTTCTTTTACTAGTACTGTATATGTCATGGTGGATCTCTTGGGTGCTTTAAGAGCTGGATATTCCCTAGTCTCTCTACTGGTTGTGTACGATCAGCTCGCATGCATTGCTGGATCATGGAGGCATGCATTTTCTTGTTTTTCTTATATTTCATTGATCTATTCTTATTCTTTTCACAGCATCCTACCCTGGAATGTTTCTCGTTTTTCTCGTTTTCCTTGCCCCTTGTATGATACAAAGCCCACTTTCTTGTTTGTCTGCCTCGTTCCTTTTCCTTTGCCTCTCGCTTCACGAAACTCTAGACGGTGACATTTACTTTCTGATGATTTACGACAAGAGCGTACATTTGCGTGTATATATACTACTTATGATCGAGATGTACTTATCCATGAACTTTTATCTGGCTCTGGCTACGCTGCTCTCTTATCATTCATCTTTGCCGTCCAGTGCAGTCACTTCAAGTTGTGCACGGTGGGTCCTCTTTATAACCTAAAACGGCTTAGCTTGAGGTCAAAGAGATTTCCAATCGCAAGAAAAATTAGGTTGAACTAGGGTGTCGGATACCCATTAAAGGCGAGATGGCTGAGTGGTCTAAAGCGACAGATTAGAAATCTGTTATCCTCTGGATGCGCAGGTTCAAATCCTGCTCTCGTCGGAAGGCTTTCTTTTTGGCTCCTCTTCAAATGCCTTCGAGATGAACCCTATTCTGGCGTATCATATCAGTCAGAGAGAGCAGAAACTATTAGAAAGCAATAAAATTCCACTTCATATCCTAAGAACTCAAGTAGTAGCCAGTAATGCTAGAAACATCCGCACGTCTCAAATGTACTGCCAACCCATATCGAAAAAGATTTATGCCGAAAAATAAAGCATGTCCAGTCTCTAACACCCAAATATATCTTCCAAGTTCCTTTGACCACATATAGGCCTTCAGAACAACTCTGCATCAGCTTCGGGGAGCGTAGCCTCAAATTCCTTTCCGATCTGAACCCTCCTCAACAATGACAAGGAAAGATTCGGAATGATACTAATCACCCCGGTGATATGCGGCGCTCCCATAGCCTCTGGCAAACGGCTCCCGAGGTATGCAACGAGCATCTCCCTGATCCCAATCAAGCCCGGGCTCTCATCTGGCCACAATCAGTTAGCACTTCCATGAAATCAAAGCGATATGAGCACATACCCTTTGGATTAAACACCGTCACCAAGCACGCCGCAAAACCAGAATCATTCTCCTCCCTGTCCAAGGGGATGCCCTGCTTCAGCAGTACAAACAATGCCTGATAAGCCGCCTTTCCCAATCCCACACAGCCAAGGCATCTCGCACACTGATACACCTCCAAATGAACCTTCAGCTTCCACCCCTCTGGGACTCCAAGATCCTTCTCACCAGCCCCCACACTTGCATTTCTCCCCTCTAGAAATGCCCCGTAAACATAGGCCTCCAGAGCTCTGTCATAATCGCCGACATAGGCCCACTCCACAAAACATTTGAACACGTCCGGCCCAACACCAATCTGGCGGATACTGAATGGGGCGGCGTCTGCTGCGGTGGCTCCGTTGCGCTCGGCGGGGTGGATGAGGAAGTAGTCGAGCATCTTTGTTTTGGTCTTGATGGCGGCGACGTGGAGCGTAAAATCAATGTACTTTGGGGTTTGGCTCGGGAGCGGATCCCAGACGCGGAGGCGGACGACATCGGAGACGGTGAGGTCTGCGATGGAGGGGATGGGCGGAGGGCGGTGTGCATGATGTGGAGGAGGTGGGAGAAGGAGGTTGGGTAGAGTGGAGGATTTGTCGGTGAGGAGGAGGCCGGGTGGAGAGGGTTCGGTCTTTTGTCGTTTTTCGGGGCGGTCGGGAGGACCGGGAGTCTGCGTGCTGACCATTGCTACGGTGGAGAGTTGGTGGTGGTTGTTGTGGGTTTGCTCGGTCTGGGAAGGAGAGGAGCGGAAGTCGGGATATTTGGACACTGTTTGCACCTTGGGTCTTGCTGTCCAGCTTTGGAAACTTCGAATGGCTTCTACTTAAGAAGGACTCAGTGCCCTTTCCCAAATGATGCCCGAGAACAAAGAAAGTAATGCAGGCTTTCATTGCTGCTGCTTCCACCTGCTTCCATCACGGTAAACATCTTTTTCAGGCAAACAAGCCCACGAAACTTTGATATGCATGCATCCCCACCACATAACTTGTCAGTGGCCGTGGCCGTGGTATACGGTAATACTCACCTTTGTTCTCAACAACTCGAAGAGAGTACCATATCATGCGGAGAATCCACCGGAAAGAGCCTGTAAGAAGAGTCTCAGCCGACCCATTCTGTCATTATCAGACCTACAACTGCCAAGTAGCACAAGTATCATATTAACGATGTATTCTTTAATTGACCGGCCAAATTAAGACCGGATTAAGCCGAAGGACCCTGAAAGTGACGCTTGGATACTTGTAACGGTGAGGGACGATAACACCATAACTATCTGCCTTTTTAGTGTATGCACAACAGTTCCGCCAGACTCAGATCGACCGGGCCCGCGGGGGCAACATACTACACCTGATTTAGATGCAGATGACGATCCTTTCCTTGCCCAGTAGTGTATCTATAAGCTTTAGAATCGACACTGAGGAGTAACTTTGCCGTAGAAACTGTACTAGTAGGACACGGCGATAGGTGCCGAAATCGTGAAAGGCTACTAATTATGCCCGAGCTTGAGCTAAAGCCGTCACACCCAATACGGACGACCTGAAAGTGACTGCAGCTGCCCAGTGTGGAAGATAGCTGAAGAGGATATATTCTCGATCTATACTCCTCGTTCGTTAATATGTTAGTATTCGAAATTGAGCCCAACGCCATCTATATACTTGGTACATCGCATTGATACAGCATTGGTTAAGTGTAATAGACATACAATACTGGCAAACCCCAACACAAGTATGCCGGAAGGAAGACAGCCATAAATCAACGCGTTAACAGGGATTCAGTACAAACGTCCCTCAAGAATTGCAAAATGAATACGATGTGATATTCGAAAAAATGTTGGCCATGTCTGCTACTACCCCCGTGCTCGTGATAACATGACAGGCACATGGACTATGATTAAACAAAATGCAAGATTGTTCAAGCGCAAAGCAAGCAAATAGAAAGACATTCATGAATTCAAGTCCATCGGTTAATATGACTACTAAGTACTTATTAAGTACCAAAAGGCAGCACGAAAATGATACGACAAGTGCATCTATTGAATCCCAAAATAAGCCACGCCATGCATGCAATGATACAACAAAGGAAAGGGAATCTAGACTGATGAAAGTGAAACCAAGGCAGAAAAGAGCTCAGCATATGACTGGAAGGAGTTGGGTCAGTGGATGGACAAGCAAGAGAGTATTAAAACGCGTTAACAGAAATGAAGTGATAAACAGGAGGGTATGATGGTACTATACTGTAGCATCCTGTGACTGATATGAACAAAGTAACAAAGGATAATGCTATGCAGCGCCATGCAAATAAAGCCCGAGCCCAAAATACAATGAAACATGAGAAAACAAAAGGGAGGCAAAGTCGGAAAAAGAAAAACAAAACATGCAAAACAAAAGAAGTAGAAAAAGCATCAAAGGAACTTGGAGGAATATCCACAACGAGAGGTGTCCAAGAGCCTCTCAAAGACAAGAAATCCATTGAGACCAAACAAAGCAGGCACAGTGGGGCCAAAGTATCCACCAACAAGATACCAATTAGAGCGCCAACGCTGCCAACATGTACGCCCTCAGATGTACCCGCAAAGATTAAACTGTATGCATCCGCCGCCAGCTTTTCTACGCCTCTATACAGAGTTTCGGCAGCTTGGGCCTTAATTCGCTGAAACGCTTGCAGATGTGGTGCTGCTGTTCACCTCCTGGTTCTGATGGCCACCATAGTACGTGTCAAAGTACGACATGGGGTGTAAGCGTATCTTTGGCCGTGGTAGAGAAGTATTCAGAACGGGAATGTTGGGGGTCTGGGTGTTGGTTGGGATTGCGGTGGTTGTGACGAGCGGTGCCGTTGCCGTTGCCGATACTGATGAGATTGTCGATCTTGTTGCTGAAGAGCTCGTGCTTCGGGTGGACGGGGCTGCTCGTTTTGTGGCCGGATGTGGGGCTGTGATAGGTTGTGGGGTGACGGAGCGGCTGATGGTCTACTTATAGCCGGGTAGATGTCAGGATGGCGCTTTCAAAGGAGTTCGCAATAAGTTCGCACAACGGAAGAGAGTGTGCAAATACATAGGGAAGAAGGGATTGTGGTCATGTTGGGCATACCTTCTTCTTCTTGGAGGAAACTGTCTTTTTGACGCCTGACTTGGACACTTTGAGGGTGAGGAGCAACTGTCGCTGCCCATTGCTTGACGTCGATCGTGAGATGGATGTGGTTGGCTTCGTGGGGACGAGGTCCTTTTGCTGAGTAGGCTCTTCGGAGGATGGTGAGGTGAATGGTGAAAGGCCGGTCGTGTGTGATGCAGAGTTGTCGGAAGCAGTGTCAATGTCCATACCAACCAATTCCTCGCTGGCGGCACCAAGTTGCGAAGCATTCCCCATCTTGCTAACGTCGGCTTCGGGACTCACGCTGCGAGCATTGTGAAGCCTTTCTCTAATGGCTTCTTCGGTCCACGGAGTCTCTAGAAGTGCCTTTGCAGCATTCTTGGCCATTTCATCATGCTGGAAGAGCGACAAGTCAAGCGTAGTAGCCGTAGAAGAAGAAGAGTTGTTGCTCTTGGAGGTTGTGTTGTTGTTGCGACGATTCGAAGCCCTCTTGGTTTTGGTGAGGAAGGTTGAGGCCTTGATGGCAGGAACAGGCGCTTGCTGGTATTCTGGCAGCCGGTAAAGCTCTTCCCGGTGTGCGTTGATCTTGTTCAACAGGTCGAAAGGGATCTTTTCAACGTGCTTTGAGCGAGGCATCGTGGCTATTAGTAATTACTGATGGCGCTATACAGTGAAGAAAGACGGGACGTAGACGTAAAAGATGTCGATAGGCGTATTATTGCGTTGCGTTGCGTTGTGTTGTTTCCTTTGGTGCTTCTCTTTTGGATGCCTTTTGGATGCTGTTGAACAGGGACTTGTACGATTCTGGCTGCGAATAAAAAAGGAAGTGCTGAAAGATGCTGTGATAAAGATGGGCTGGAGTTGGAGGATGTGGCCCTTTAGAAGAGCAGGGCGTAAGAAACAAAGGAGAGAAAATGACAACAGCAAAAAGTTTTCGCTTGAGGAAGCTCCGGGGAGAGTGGACGTCGAGGAAGTGTTGAAGAGAGGGTCGAGATGAATGGAGTGAGTGTGTCGAGTTAGTTTGAGTCTAACGGAATTCGGTCACATTTTCTGGTGCGACAACAGAACTGACTGTTTGCCGTGGCTGTGGCATGTCCATGTTGCTTGTTCAAACATTCAGCAAACATTTGGCCTGAAGGCAATTGAGAGAAACAAGTGTAGTAGCCAGTTGGCGGGAAATAGAACGACTTTTCTCCGTTTTTCTCGTTTGCCAAAGCGGTGTTTGGAATGTCGAGAACATAACGGGAAGCGATGAAGGTTAGTTTATGTTGCGCTTCACTTTCGGATGGCAGGCCGAGAATCTCGGTGCTTCCCGAATTAACTACGACCACAAGTATCTTAAGTACTTCAAGTACATCTTTAAGCTTTTCAGTCTGCTCCTCACCAGCTAAAATTCACAAAACAGCAACTTATTGAGTAGGAGTACTACAGGGAGACAAAACAAAAGACGATATTCTTACAAAACTCTACAGAACGCAAGTACTCGCTTCCATCCAGACCTTTTGCTCCCATGCGACAACCCTTTGTTGCTGAAACGCCTTACGAAGGTATCAAGATGAACACGCGAATGCCCTTGTCTCCCACCATCTTGATCAAAGAAGAAAATGAACGATATTGACCTTCTCGCAAGTTTAATTGTCGATAGAACCTATGACCTTTCTTAATGTCTTTTAAATTTTATTGGTATAATATCCTTCATATCCTTCACTGGCCAGCTCGCATTACGCACTTAGGGTAATCGCATTTGCTTAGGGTAACATAAACAATTCCTGCTCATCACCACAACCAGGGTCGGAGTAGGTACCAGATCCGTTACGAATAAAAAGTACTATACAAATTTGGACCTCCCCCAAAGGAGATTCTGCTCGACGGCCGTCCTCAAAACATACTTTTTAGGTAGCATCAAGCCAACAAGTCCGCACAAAATAAAACTACAAAGGTGCATCTCAACAAAGCAACTAATGCGCAAACTCTCGAAATCGTTGCAAGATCAATGCAAAGTGACAAGACTAAATTACTAGTCCGCTATATTAAATACAAGAAATCACCACCAACTCCTCCACATCATCTACAGCGCCCTACTAAGTTGAGTGGTCACCCTACTTCCTCTTGCCAAACTTTCCACCGCCCGTCTTCCCGCTCGCCTTACCCTTAGGGAAACTCTTTCCACTACCACCACCCTTACCCTTCTTACTCGGCCTCGCCGTCTTCTCTCTCCTCTTCTCCTTAAGAATACGATCCTTCCGAATGGTATCCACATCCTTGATCTCATTTCTAGGACCACCGGGCAAGATGCCCTTCTCCCTAGCCTCTGCAACTCTCTTCTTCCGCACCTCGTAGTCATCTCTGAACTTATCTGGCAACTTGGGGGCCTTCACCTCCTTATGCCACAACTTTCCAGGACGCTTCTCAGTACCCGGAGCAGCACCAGTGTTGGGACCAGGCATAAACTGATGACCTGTTGACCCAGGCTGAGATTCCAACTCACCCACGCGGGGAAGACGAGAGATGCGGTGACTCTTTTTCCACGCGTCGAAACGGCCGGAACGGAAGGAGGCAGGGAGCTTCTGGCCAGATTCACCACGAATAATGCCCTTCTTCCCAGGCTCAGCACGGGAACCGTCCATGTCGTTGATCTTGTTGACGTATTTCCTGGCCTTTGGATCCCAACGTTTTCCAGAGACTTTTGAGGCTTCAAATTGGCCCTTTTTACCATCGTCATTGGTGAGGTCTAGGGTGTTTTGCTGGGCGGCGGCAGAGAAGGAGGGATTCAGGGCATATGCACGGTCTTCGGCGAGAGAGGTCGACGGGTGGTAGGAGAGGAAGAACTCGGAATCCTCGTAGGAGGTCGGGGTCTTCTTCTTGTTGGTCTTTGCCTTCTTAGAAGGCTGGATGGTGTTACGGAAGGTGTTTTCGATGTCGTCCTCATCGGCAGATTCATAGGTAAAGACGGTATCGCCACGCTCTTCGTCGTCCGAATCTGCGGCAGCGTCCAGAGGCTTACCGGAAGATTGCTTCTCACCCTCTAGAAGCTCTTCGTCATCGGACTCCTTATGACGATCGTGGTTGATGATGATCTTTGACCGCCGGCGCTTCATCATTTCGGCAGCTTCTGAAGCATTGACACCCCTCTGGCCGAGCTCAAAGACGGTTTCTTGGGGACGGAAATTCGAGACTCGAGCCAACATCTTGACTCTCTCATCCTCCATATCGTTCACATCCTCTACAAAGATGGGGTTGAGTGCTGTCCAACCCTTCTGTGAAGCAACCTCTTTCGCACGCTTTGCCGACTCTGATGAAGCTGCTGGCTTTGTCTTTGTGTACAGCTTCTCACCCTTCCGGGCAACGTCCTTCAGTATTGGAAGCTCCTTGTCCACCGACAAAATCTTCTCGGCTGCCTCAACGTTCTCCTCCAAGATATCTCGTTGAAATGTACCGACGACGACATCCTGTGCAAAGTTGTAGTCCGACTTCTTGTCCTTTCCTGGCTCCCGTCCAAGCACGAGTTTCCTCCCCAAGAACAACTGCAAGTCGAGAAGATACGGAAGATCCTCATTCCTCACGAAGGAGTACGACCATCCACGCTTACCCGCTCTTGCAGTACGACCGACACGATGCACAAAAATCTTTGGTTGTGGTGGAAAGTCGTAGTTTATAACGTTCGAGAGGACAGGAATATCGATACCACGGGCTGCAACGTCTGTGACGACAAGAATCTTTGTAGCTCCGGACCGGAATTTGGCGACTTGATTTCTTCTGGCTACCTGATCTAAAGAACCGTAGACGTACGAGACGGCATAACCGGCCCCTTTAATGAAGTTGGCGAGGTATTCGACATGATGCTTGGTGGCCACGAAAACAATAGTCGAATGGTTCCCCTCCGCTTGGTTGCCCTTTGGTGTATAATCCAGTCTCTTCCGCTTCTTACCCTTTGCTTCCTCTTTTGTCATCTCCTCTCCATGGGGTATCCGGATGACTTCCTGCAAAAGGTATAGTAGTGCGGCTTCCTTCTCACTCGGCTTGACGTTGAAGAATGCCGATTCCAATTCTTGCGAGATCTTTGCGTCGGCATCCAAGCGAACCAAAGATGGATCTTGAAGACCAGCCTTTGCGAATTCGACTAACGATTTTGGAAGAGTAGCCGAGAAGAGGAGTGTCTGTCTTGTCGAAGGTAATGAGTAGAGAATCTCGGTAAGTTGTGAGGCGAAACCCATCTCGAAAAGTCTATCGGCCTCATCGAATACAACATACTGCATTGACCGAAGATCCAACTGCATTTCAACCTTCAGATGCAAGAAACGACCGGGCGTGGCAATAATGATATCGGGATTCGATGCGACAGCCGAGAACTGTTCCTCCAAACTATCACCACCAACGAGAAGTACCGACTTTAGATCCGTACCCTTTCCAAACTCTCTAACGACCTTCAAAGTCTGCAGAGCCAATTCTCTGGATGGCGAGAAGATGAGTGCTCGAGCTCCGACCTTGACACTGTGCGTCTTCAACTTTTCGATCATGGGTATAACGAAGGCAGCTGTCTTTCCGGAACCAGTCCTAGCCATACCGACAACATCCTGTCCATCAAGAAGAAGGGGGATCGCTTTCCGTTGAATGGGTGTTGGAACATTGAAACCCTTTTTGATAATCGCTCTCAATAACGTCTCATTCAAGCCTATCCTTCTGTCAGACACATCAACTCCCACCATACCCACACTCGGAGTAGACAAGCATACCCATTGCCTGAAATCCACCAGATTTTGACTTTGCCGTTTTCGTCTTCAAGTTCGAGGTCTTGCGATTCGAGGCTGCTTGCTGCGCAGCAATGAAGGCTTCATCATCGTCACTTTCTTCGAATCCCTCCAGGATATCTTCTGCATCGAGGGTCCTCTGAGATGGCTTGAGTAGCGGGGCGGGAGTGTAGTCATTGTCCGAGTCGCTGCCGCTGCGGTCGAGAAGTTGGTCGGCAATATCGAAATCCGCTTCGCTGCCAGCCGGCGAGGCGGCTCTGAATCGTGGCATTGAGATGGACGGAAAAGACGTTGCGAGCTTGGTGATGGTTTTGACGGATTTTGGGTGTGTAACTTTTTGGTCTATTCTGCTCGCTCGCAGCTTCTTTTCACAACTTTTTTTTGGATGCGCACGAAGGCTTTAAACAGCGCTAATCATGCGGTTTAACTCTTAGCCGAGTGGTTTAGTCTTTGAAGGCTTGGCAACTGGCCTGAACATTTCTGGTGTGCCGAAGGAAACACTGACCGCTCTCGATCCACCATCGCCTTCCTCAACCATAACAAAGTTCTCCTACAACCAACTAACGGCCTACAACCCACTTCACGAAAAACGAAAACTTCATAATGTCGGGCGCACCACCACCAGCTGGACAAGCCGCGCCTCCTCCACCGCCAAATAACACGTCAGTCATTGCACCCTGACTTTGACATGTTGTAAGGCAGATTTGAGCTAACATTGACTATGGGTGCGAAAAGTGTCTATGTAGGTGACCCATATTTCGGATAGTGGTGCAATCATGTCGCTATGGCTTTACTTACACCCTTGCGCACAGATCCGAAACCTCGAAGAATCCATAAAGATCGATGAATTGTCGGAATTGCTGAGGGAACTGTTTTCTCAGTACGGAAAGGTGTTGGATGTTGTTGCAAAGAAGAACCTGAAAGCGAAGGGCCAGGCATTCGTGGTTTTCGAAACTGTCGACGCTGCCACTCAGGCGATCAAGGAAGTCCAGGGATTCAGCTTGCACTCGAAGCCCATGGTCCTCCAGTATGCGAGAACGAAAAGTGATGCGACAGTGAAGCAATTTGGTTCGCCAGAAGAATTTGAACTTCACAAGAGAAGGAGGATGGCTGAGAAGGGTACGTTCGACCCCTTCCGACCCGTCTGAACGGAGAGATATCGGGCTAACACGGCGATTAGAACGGAAACAAGCCCTTGCGGCAGCAGAAGCACAGAAGAGCCTCAAGCGGGCAGCGGTTGCAGCCCCAGCAGCCAGCTCGGCGGATCGCCCAGTCAAGAGACCACTCAAATCCACCAACAGATCAGACGGCCATGCCATTCCCGACGAATACCTCCCACCAAACAAGGTCCTCTTCTTACAAAACCTGCCTCACGATATCGGCGCGGATGCTTTGTCCAGTATTTTCGGCCAGTACCCAGGGTTCAAGGAAGTGCGTATGGTTCCTGGAAGGAAGGGTATTGCTTTCGTGGAGTACGAGACGAACGAGGGTGCCATCAGCGCAAAGGAAAACACGGCAGGAATGCAGCTTGGAGAGCAGACCATCAAGGTTACATACCAGCGTCAATAAACGCTTAATTAATCATTATGTCGTCGAAGAGAGAGATACTAAGTAATCAAGCCCGCGAACTGCAAGCCGAAGCTGTATACCAGGGGGAAAGTGCAATAGTTTCAAAAGCAAAACGCACGGCATTTAAAACATGACATCCTCATCCTCACCTTCATTCAGGACATTCTTGCTCTCCGTCTGTGAATTATCGTCCTGGTCGCCCTGAGCAGCCTTCAAAGCCAGTCGTTCCTTCTCTGCCTCTTCACCATCCCTCTGTTTCTTGCCCTGGACCTTTTTCAACCTGTAGAACTCCTCACGATCCAACTCATCCAACTCCGACATGATATCTGCCAGCCGTTAGCCTGATCTACTTTCCATTTCCATACCCGGTCCCACATACATTTGATGGTATTTTCTGTCCTTGGAATGATGACATGCTCGATAGCGTTGACTCTTCGGTTTACAACCTTGATGACATCGTCCAGGATAACGAAAGCCGTCTGCAAACTTGCCAACTCCACCAAAGCCTCGACTGCCTTTGTGTAAACCTCACGGGCCTTCTGAACCTGTTGACCACCTCTTCCCAAACCCGTGAGTAGAAACTCGTTGGCGTCTGCCGTGTTGAAGGTCTCGAACTGTGGAAGATGCACACCAGAGACGTTTTCTTGTCTAGTCCTCACACGCAATCTAGCACTCTTGACGCTCTCCTGGACCTGATAACCAATTCCAGCACCTCCGGTAGCATATGATACTTCGGCGAGCGAGAAAGAGGCGACTTGCATGACGCTTCCCATCTTCTCTTTGGCATCGGCGATTCGGCGGGTGATTTCTCGAAATCGTTTCGTCAAGGCTTCTGATTTACGCTTCAGGAGAGAGTGACCGGTTTCGGCGCCCTTTAGCTTTCCTTTCATCACAGTCAGGGACTGGCGGGTGGGGAAAACGGCTTCTCTGTTCTATAAACAAAGCGTAGGTGCTTGATCAGTAAATGAACCGACATGTCGTAATTGGGAGACTCGGGACAGTTTGGTTGCGTGCATACGTTGGCAGACATGACGGACGGTCTTTATTTCCTCGCGGTATGGGGTATCGAGAGAGTGTAAACGGCAGAAGTGAGGCTCGCGATACTGAAAAGGTATAAAAATGTCTGGGTGGAGATGGGGTTTTGGTGGTTGGTGAGCAACGGGATGTCTGAACAAGTGGGATGCCGGACGGAACTCTCCAGCTTTCCAGCCTGCCAAACAAACGAGAACGGGGGCCTCAAAGCGGCGGGCCAGCCTGGAAGGCCCAAGAGGCAACCTGCCATGATGCACAGACCAGCTCTGCGGATCTTGCGCTAAGACAAGGGCAGACTAGTGGCAATGTTTTAGTTAAACTTCCCGTCGAATGTTTCGCTTCTGGCTATTGTTAGGTTTGCACTCTCCCAGCATCGCTTGTTATTTACCAACAACTTTCCAGTCCATCAAGCCCATGACTTCGCCATAAATCACAGAGCCACGACACGCCTAAACACATTGCAATCCATCCGATTGGATTTGCCTTCCATCCTCGATACCCCCTATCGAACCGCCTCCCCCTAAGCGTTCGACCTACTACCTCCGGCGCTGTCAACACTTCGCAAGCACCTCGAAGAGCACCACGAACAAGAATGCCAGCAGAGATTGTTTCGCGGTCCCGCGCGACACCGATGGAGATCGACGGTGCGGAATCGACAGATGTGACCAAAATCGACATGTTTTTGATTGTAAGTGGACCCGAGTAGTGGTGGACGAACGAATTGAGATGAGGACTTGAAGAAGGAGACGGAAGAGAGATTGCCGGACTGCTGTTGAGGTGTGGAAATGCTGACTCCGAGTTCTCATCCAGTCCGACGACGACAACCAATACGAACAAGACATTCTTCGAAACACATTCGATCCCCTCAAAGCATGGCTCGCATACATTGAGTACAAGACCAACTATGGAACTGTGCAGGAACAGGCTTTCGTACGTTACAGAACTTCTGCCAGCGCAATGGACTAGTTTGACTAATGCTTGGTAGATTTATGAGAGGGCCTGTAAGGAATTACCGAGATCCTATAAGCTATGGAAGATGGTATGCTGATCTTGTTAACTCGCCCTTCTTGTCTCTGTCGGCTAACACTCTTTTAGTACCTCGACTTTCGAGTCAAGCACGTCTCCGGCCTGAACCCAGCGAAATACGAAGCTCAGTACGACAAAGTCAACGATTGCTTCGAGCGCGCACTCGTCCTTTTGAACAAGATGCCTAGGATATGGACCGACTATCTGGAGTTTCTCATGAAGCAATGCAAGATCACGAAGACGAGGAGGACGTTCGATCGGGCGCTGAGGGCACTACCACTTGCGCAGCACAACCGGATCTGGACTCTATACAAACCCTTTGCAAACACTGCATCTGGCCCTACGGCTGTCAAGATTTGGAAGAGATATATGCAGGTTCACCCGGAAGATGCGGAGGATTTCATCGAGCTATTGGTGGAATTGGGGCACTATACGGAAGCCGCAAAAAAATATATCGATATATTGGATGACCCAAGGTTCAAAAGCAAGAAGGGACTCGGCCATTTCCAACTGTGGAGTGAGTTGTGCGACTTGTTGGTGAATCACGCTCGGGAAATCAAAGGTATACCGGTTGAGAAGATCATCAGAAGTGGTATCCAAAAGTTCTCGGATCAGAAGGGGAAACTGTGGAGCAGTCTGGCTACATACTGGATCACCCGGGGTGACTTTGAAAGGGTACGTACGGCTGCGCAATTGAATCTTATCCAGGTTGCTAACAGTTTTTTACAGGCCCGCGATGCATATGAAGAAGGCATCACTACCGTTATGACAGTCCGCGATTTCACACACATCTTCGATGCCTACGCCGAATTCGAGGAGTCGGTCATTGGTACATTGATGGAGGAGGCAGCAGATAGGGCAGCGGAAGGGGCTACGGATGAAGATGCGGACTATGATCTCGACATTCGAATGATGCGATTCGAGCAGCTCATGGACAGACGACCGTTCCTGGTCAACGATGTGTTATTACGGCAAAATCCGAACAACGTCATCGAGTGGGAAAAGCGTGTTGGGTTGTGGGGAGAGAACAAGCAGGAGGTCGTACAGACGTATACCGATGCTATCGCCGCGGTCAATCCAAAGAAGGCAGTAGGCCAGTTCAACCAGCTCTGGGCCAATTACGCGAAATTCTACGAGAAGGGTGGAGACTTGCGGAATGCTCGTATCATCATGGAGAAGGCTGTTAAGGTACCGTTCAAGACGGTACAAGAGCTAGCCGAATTGTGGGTGGAGTGGGCAGAGATGGAGTTGCGGAATAACAACTTTAACCGGGCGGTGGAGATCATGGCGAAGGCGACACAGGCGCCGAAACGATCAACCGTGGACTACTTTGACGAGACCTTGACGCCACAGGCTCGTGTGCACAAGAGTTGGAAGTTATGGAGTTTCTATGTCGATCTGGTGGAGAGTGTTGGTACACTGGACGAAACCAAGGCCATTTACGACCGAATCTTTGAGCTTCGGATTGCGACACCTCAGACCGTTGTCAATTACGCCAATCTCCTCGAGGAGCACAAGTACTTTGAAGAGTCCTTTAAGGTCTACGAGAGAGGTCTTGATCTTTTCCGTTACCCCATCGCCTTTGAACTCTGGAACCTCTACCTCACCAAAGCCTGCGCCCGCCGTATCGACATTGAGCGTCTTCGTGACCTCTTTGAACAGGCCCTTGAAGACTGCCCGCCCAAGTTCGCCAAGCCCCTTTACCTCATGTACGGAAACCTGGAAGAAGAGCGCGGCCTAGCCAGGCATGCCATGCGCATTTACGAGCGTGCCACTCGTGCAGTCAGCGACGAGGACCGCAAGGAAATGTTTGACTTTTACATTACCAAATCTGCCTCCAACTTTGGTCTCACATCTACTCGCCCTATCTACGAGCGCGCAATCGAAGCCCTCCCCGACAAGGAAGCAAAGGAGATGTGTCTCAAGTTTGCTGAGATGGAACGACGCCTTGGTGAGATTGATCGTGCTCGTGCCATTTATGGTCATGCATCACAATTTGCCGACCCGCGTATCGATCCTGGATTCTGGAAGAAGTGGGAGACGTTCGAGGTGCAGCATGGTAATGAGGATACGTTCAAGGAAATGTTGCGGATCAAGCGCTCCGTTCAGGCACAGTACAATACCGATGTAAGCTTTATTGCATCGCAAGCTGTGGCTAGATCGCAGCAGCAGAAGGATGGGGTATCATCTGCTGTGGATGAGACGAAGGACGCCATGGAGGCGTTGGAGAGGGAGGCGAATGCTCCTGTAGGGTTCGTGGCTGCAAAGGATACGGCGCCTATCAAAGGAACGATCGGAGACGAGGCACCGAAGCAGACGGTTGCCAATACGGAGGAGATTGATTTGGATGCTATGGAGGAGTAATGTTATGATTCTACCAACTAATATATCTTTTGGGTTCTATACTCCTCTAAGTTTTCTTTTGTTTTCGTCGGACCCTGAGTTTATGGTCCGACATGTTTGTACATCTCTGGTACTCATTCACTGGTTGTTCGCCACCTATTTTGGTTCCCTTGTTTCGGTTTCACATCTCCTTAATCTTCTCCCCTTTCTGCCCCTTTCCTCGTTGTCTCCTTTTGTGACTTGCTGCTACCTACTCCTATCGCGAGTTTTCCTTTTTTGCATTGAAATATCACTCGTATCTGCCTTACACTTATTGCATATTCCTTTTGTAGACTTTTCTTTAATCCTCCGCTGAATTTGCCGTTTCCTTTTTGTTTGCCTATTCCCTGCATCCGTTATTTTATAGGGTTCCAATTTGCATATTAGTTGTTGATTCTCATCGCATTTAGTCCAGTGTTGTTATATTCCCTCAGTTATTATTCTCCTGGCTGTACACATTTGTTATCTTAATCCAGGCTCTATTTGTAATACCGTAATAAGTTCCGGTTTCGTTCACAGCACCGATTCTCCTGTGAAGATGAAAAACAGATTAGCGAGATACTCAGGTTGTCGATGGATCGCGAATCTCCTATTCCAGCGCCAGTCAACTACTCGGTGAAACGGGCAGCGATGCTCGTCAAGCGCATAGATTCTGGTTCTCGGAGCCGGCAAAGATGTGCAGGATGAAGTGGAGGCGTCAAACAGTAAGGTATATGCTTATTCGGAGGCATGATGGCTATTAATCTGCCACCTAGGTTCAGCCATGGAGCTGAGAGTTGGAACCTGGCAATTATAACCTAGGGCAAGGCTCCTTGTGACATACATAGAATTATAGCCTTGTCAAGGAACACTGATGAACAGCGACTGCTTGGGTAGGGCGCATGAGTGAGATGGTGCTGATGAACAGCGACTGCTCGGGTGGGGCCCAAGAGTGAGATGGTACTGATGAACAGCGACTATTCGGGCGGGGCCCAAGAGTGAGATGGTACTGATGAACAGCGACTACTCGGGTGGGGCCCAAGAGTGTGTGGTGCTACTGACGAGCAGTGACTACTCGGGTGGGGCCCAAGAGTGTGTGGTGGTACTGACAAGCAGTGACTACTTGGGTAGGGTCCAAGAGTGCCAACTTGTGACCCCAGTGTCAAGGCCTAACACATTTGTGTTGCGATCCCGAAGGATGAAAGAGAAGAGGTTGGAAGTGAAAGCGTCCTTATATGTATTGTAGGAACATTACCTAAGCCACCTACACTTGGCTAGGGTTCAGGGTTCAGATGGAGGATGAAGTAGGAAGGTCTCGAGATATCTCCAGCGGATCTGGTAGGTGTATCTATGGACTTTGTTGCCTTCTCCGGCCCTGCTGGATCTGGCAGGTGTGGCTATGGACTTTGTTGCCTTCTCCGGGCTGAACGGCAACCCGATGTCCAGTAAACTCTGTAATTTGAGCCTGTGCCTTCCGCTTTGCCGAATTTGGGTCGGAGTGACAGAATACCAAATATTTACGCTACTTCCCACTAAAGTAAGTAGAAGTAAGAAGCAGCTGAATAAAAATAGTAAGAAGCCATGCATTGCATTGTCAATCAAATTTGTATTGTACTTCTTGTACAGTGAATTCGGCGTTGAACCACTTCTTTTATGTACCATGTACTTCGTAATTGGCTAGGAATACGTCTCATGCTCAGGCCCTGAGTATTAAAATATATAAAGTAAAATCCATATATAAAGTTTCTCAGCTTCCGCAAGAACTTCTTAGTATGTGAACTAAGATCAATTCGATCTGCCTTGGATAAGTAGGTATAAAGATGCGGCTCAAAATGCAAAACCGGCACTACGCCGTTCTCGGATGAAGGCATCTCAAATAGTGAGGCTTGGCTTTAATTTTTTGGTTGACGTCTGAACTGGAGGCTTGCCACAAGCAACTCCAAAAACCAATACAGCAGCCTGGTCTGCTCAACACTCTCTTCACACCCTTATACCCATCGCATCTTGCTTTCATCATGGCTCTAGTACCACAAAAAGTTTTGCTTTCAAAATCAACCTGCCTCCTTTGCAGTTTCGCCGGCTTAGCAGTTGCACGACGAACACTATTGCGGCCCAGAATCCCAGCACTCGTTGCGGGGGCTGCCAGATTCCAGGTACAATTTTCCATACCCACACAACCACCACCAATCAACTCCTCTAACCTCAACTTCTCACCTTATAGCCACTACAAACAGTTCGATTCCGATCCGGCAGTCAGACCAAATCCGCCAAAGCAAAACGAGCAGCATATACACCCAAATTTGCAGCTGGTACCGGTCCGCCACCATCACCCCGCTGGCTCGGAGGCCGCAAACCCAATATCGGCCGTGGAGCAAACCAATGGGAAGATCGAATTGAGCGCAATGCCGAAGTCGCCCTCGCCATCAATGCCGGACTGAAGGAACTCGAAGATCCCCGCGACGAATTGCCCTACTTCCGAGACCACTTCAACATTTCGCCTGCCGAACTCAAGGCTCAGTTTGGATATTTTGCAGATGCTGTAAGGGAGGAAGTTCTAGCACAAGATCCGAAATCGCATTCAAGGACATACGCAAAGTATGTGCCGGCCATACCGGGGAAGGGGGAGTTTAGGAGGGCGTTTGACAGTGGGCCAGAGCAGGTCAGAGAGTTGCTGTGCACAGCGTTTATGCAGACGGTGCAACCAAGAGAGCAGGATACAGGGAGCTTGTCAAGGCACAGCTATGCCGATCTTACCAATCCCCACGAGTGGTATCGAGGAGCGCGGATGATGAAGAGGAAGGTGTTTTTGCATGTGGGACCTACCAACAGTGGAAAGACCTATCGAGCACTAAAGAGGCTGGAGGAGTGCGGTGGAAGTGGAGCTTATGCTGGACCATTGAGGTTGCTGGCTCACGAGATTTATGAGAGGTTCAATGCGAAGGGGATACAGTGCAACCTGGTTACTGGAGAGGAGATGAGGACGGAGAGTGAGTTTGCACCAATGACGAGTAGTACTATTGAGATGATGAGTTGTAGCAAGCCCTACAAGGTTGCCGTCATTGATGAGATTCAAAAGATTGGGGATAAGGAGCGTGGATGGGCTTGGACTCAGGCTGTGCTAGGTGTACAGGCTGAGGAGTTGCATCTTTGCGGAGAAGATAGGACGGTAGAGCTGATCAAGAGGCTTTGTAAGCTTACCGGTGATGAGCTCCACATTAGCAGATACGAGAGACTGGGTCCACTTGCTGTGGAAAAGGAATCACTACGGTCAGATCCGACCAAAGTTCGTGCCGGCGACTGTATTGTTGCCTTCTCCCGCAAGCGTCTCTTTGAACTGAAAAAGGTTCTCGAGAACACTACTGGCAAGAAATGTGCCATCATCTACGGCAAGCTTCCTCCGGAAACTCGCTCGCAACAAGCCCAACTCTTCAACGATCCCGACAACGATTACGACTTTCTTGTTGCCTCGGACGCCATCGGAATGGGTCTTAACCTTTCCGTCAAGCGCATCATCTTTGATGACATGTCAAAGTTCAACGGCAAAGAGATGGTGACTCTTGAGCCTTCCGACGTCCGCCAAATTGCCGGCCGTGCTGGTCGTTACAAGGTCGCCCCAAGTCGGACTCTCGATATCAACAAAGCCGAAGCCGAGGGCCTTGTAATCCCCGGCAAAGGTCTTCCTCAAACACCGTTACCTCCCACGCCATCGATCGGCTACGTTACCACTCTTCACTCTGAAGACTTCCGTGCCCTCAAGTCTGGAATGGGTACTCCACCCTCGGACATTCGCAGTGCTGGTCTTCTCCCCACCGCCAAAATGGTCGAATGGTACTCGGCACTCTGCCCTTCAGAATGGAAGTTCTCCACCATCCTCGAAAACATGTACCGTTCCCTCTCCACCTCCAGCCTCTTTTTCATCTGCGACCTCGAGAAGACCATTTCCTGCGCAAAGTCAATCGATGACATTGAAGGCCTCTCCCATGCCGATCGTCTTACTGTATGCATGGCTCCTGTCAACGTCTCCAACAAGCCCGAGCTCGAGAAAAACTACAAGCAAATGATCCGTCAAATTGCTGCCGGCCAAGTCGGAAGCATCCTCCAATTGGAGGACTTTGACATTGACTTTGTCGACCTGGCGAGCCACAGGGGAGGCATGATTGTCCCCAACAACGAGAACCTGCTCAAGCTGGAGACCATCCACGAGACGGTCAGTGTATGGTTGTGGCTGCATTACCGGTTCCCCTTTACACTGATTTATCCCGAGACGGCCTTCAAGATCAAGGAAGAGTGTGAGGCGCGGATAAGTACAGTGCTGGAGGATATCAATCGCAGCAAGAAGGAGTTGACCAAGAAGAGGTGGAAGGCGTCTGCAGCACAAAAGGTCAGCGAGGAGGTTAATGAGGAGATTGAGAGGGAGTTTGAGAGCAAGAGAGGTGCTGCTAGTGCAGAGGTGCTGGATATGCCTATTGCTACGGGAACCCAGGCTGAGGTTTTGTCTACTGCAGCCTAAAGCTGGGAGGATGGGAAGATGGTGCATTGCATGGGATGGTGTACTTGGTGTTGGTCTCTCCTATTTTGTTCATTTGCGTCCTATATCTCAAAAGTTTGTTTTTCGGGATCTTCTCGGGTGAGTGTTTATTGCTTTAAAGCTTTGGCGAGGCAGAGTCATGTCCATGGCTACTTTGTAAGATAGATTGTCGATATCAGAGTTGTAAATTATAATCAAGTTAATACCAAGCAAGTGCTTACTTATTGTAACAAATTCCACGGTCACTCTGGAATACGTGAATCCTTGAACTGAAAAGTCTTGATATTGAAACAAAAAACTGACGATCTATAGCACCATATCCACAAGCAAACAAGTGTAAACATAAAAGAAAGCAGAAATGAACTCCCATACCTCCAATCCGCAAAAAAGAAATTCGAGGCCATCGTACAACCTGTAAGCAGTCAAAAATAACGCTGATACGCTGAAGAGAGAAGATTGCTTCAACAGCGCAAAATCAAAGAAAGAAAGAAAAGAATCGACCTATGTCTCAGAGCAATGACCACCGCGTCTATACCACACAGATAGTAAACCCACAAACAACAACAATCCAATGGTATCTCCAACCCTTTCTCGCTATCCAAATCCAAATAAGACCAAGCATAAACTCACACAGCTTCTGTCCCCTCTCTCCTCTAAAGTTCATCTGGCATCTCCTCCAAGGTATCCTTCTCCTTGTAGATTGCAATCAACACACCCTGTCCTCCCTTCTTGAGCAGCACCTTACTATCCTTGTACGCCAGAGCACCCACACCCGTCTTGTCGAGCGCCGATTTGGCTGCTACCGATATGTATGCAGCGTCCTCTTCAGATGCCTTTCCTCGTGCTGTTTCGATCCATCAGTTATTGTCCGAAACGGAGATGCTAGCAGGGAATTGGGTGAAACGTACCGCCTAGACAGAGCCCGGACGAAGAGTCTATCAGGAGAGCTCCAGTTATGTTGGAGGTCTCCATGCTGAGTATCACATGTGAATGTTAGCAGGGCTCGTATAGGATGGATGAAGCAGACGCTTGGGCCTCGGCGGGTAAGAGGAGATTAGGATGGGATAAGGAATGGTGGGGAAAGGAGTGAGTGGGATGAGAATGAAGACGGGCAAGTGGGATTGAGTTGAGTGATGGGCGGGGACGTACACTGTGTCGAGCCATTTCGTTACTGCTGAAGAGTCCATTGCGATTGGTGATGGTGGTGCTTTGGTTGGGTGTTTGGCTGACTGGTTGAAAGGTGAGAGTGGGTAGGCAAGTAGAAAAAGTGGGTGGTGAGAAGAGTAGTGTTGCGCCGGGCAGATGGACGAATGTCGAGCTTCCTGATGGGAATGTTTGTCTTTGCTACTTGATGCTGTGATGATGTCCTTCTCGGATGGTGCTCGCGTGGTTCTTAAGTACCCTCGTCAATGTCGTGTGAACCGCCGGAGCTAAATCGTTCGACAGAGCTTCGCTGGAGCTTCTAGCGCGGGCCCAATCTTCGGGATTCGGAAACAGAACGAGACGAGGAAGATGCAGGTATCGATTGGAGCCCCCCGCAACGAGAAATCAAACAGTGATTACTCTATCTGGAGTTGGCCGCTGTTTGGCGATGATGGTGTCTCGAAAGGGTATGGATTCGTGGGAATCCCAGTCGTTGTTGCACTTGCTCCCTGGGTGGGCTTGTCGGGAAACGGGGGTGGATGTGATTGATGATGTCGTTGGTGATTGCAGATTGCAGGTTCTTGGGGTAGGGATGTTGGGTTCGGGAAAGAGAGGGTGTGGTGGTGATTTGGTCCCAGTGGTTTGGTGATTACTGCAAGTGATGATGGTTGGGCGGTTTGGAGTGGAATTGACAGGACGAACTGGGGTGTTTTGGGCGCGTGTTTTGTAGTGCTTCGAGGACGTGCGCCTTGACGGCGGGAGGGATAAGTAGAGACCGGTGTGTCAAGTAAACAGGCCCTGGTGGTGCAAAGCTGTAGTGTGGAGTAGCGGGAATGTGATGGCGAAAGAAGAGAGGGAAAGAAGATGAGGAAAGTGTTGTTGAAGTTGAGAATGGTGAAGGAGGAAATGTGGAGTTGGATTAAGTAACTACATATTAGTTAGACGTTGCTAGTTACTTAGTAGTGGAGCTTTGGAAATGCAAGCGTAAAGTTAAGCGGTTCCTGGACTAACTCGATAAGGTCGTCCAGGCGGAACTGTTGAAATGCAGGAACGCTCTGAACGCTGGATAGTACCCCAAACACTTGGGACCCGTGCAACAAGCAAGCCTTCAACAAGGAAAAAATAAAAAAAAGGGAAAAACTACCTAGAATGCAAGAAAGTTCGTACTTAGTATGGAGTGGGAATTTTCTGATGCTTTTCCTCAGATTATGTCGAGTATTTGATGTGCTTCAAGAAAATCGACTGTGATCCCAGAAAGATCGCAAGCAGAGGCTCTTTACAACTTTAGAATGATTTCATCTCTCAATCAACATGAGGAGCGTCATCACCCATGGCTTAATATAGTCGATGCAGAGTCGTTTGGTCCCACAAAAGCAAATATGAATATGCATAAAACTTTACCCCACCGTCCCAAGCTGCTGTATACTGACACCCTATAACACCGATACGCTATTTCACTTTCCACCGGCCCGTCCCATCACAGCCTGCAAATCCTGACTCTAGTCAACTACTAAGCTCGGTGATGCAAGAGACTGACAGAAAACCTATACCCAAGATTAACCACGGCATTTTCTTAATATCCGTCCTTCCTTTCCTTAGTACAATACATACCATTAGTAGTACCGGGATTCACCTCATACATAGGCAGAAACCGCGCAAGTTCAACTTGATGATCCCACAATTATCCTTCGTGCCTCGTACAGAAATTCAAACTCACTAGGTCATCACTTCATCCAAGACGAAGATCAGTCATCCTGAGCTCGCAAAACTCAACGTGGAGGTCACAATTTCAAATTAATTGATATGCACAATTATCATAGTGAGCTCACTCCACCATTTCCCGAACTGCTTGCCGCAAGTCCATGCCAAAGTGTACAAGTACCTGTCGAATGCCTATCCCGTTGGAAACGAAGCGAAACGACCGACTAGATTAATAGTGATTCGGTGCTAATAGTGGGGTGTGCACGTCCGTTAGCGTTCCTTCCCACGTCCTAGCACAGACGACCGCTCGGTTCACACCTTGTCCTTGTCGACCTTCGTGACAAAATGCTACCTAATTGCTGTCAGATCAAGTCGAAGAACGGAGGTTGTCCCATCGCCATGGACTAGTTTGTCGATTGTTGCAAAGTATATGACCATCGTGTGTCATTAATCGGTATATCTGAGTAACATAGAGCCTGAGGGAAATTGCCTTCTATCCTATCACAGCACCAACTTAATATCGGCTTTTGTAGGATGCCCTCTGAGCTGTGATATGCTGTACTTTCATGCAGTTTCGGGTGTCTCATCCTATAGTATGGTCAGCGCAAACTCCAACGAATGCGGGGGAGTTAAATGAATGAGATCATTGTGAGCGCACTTCAAGTTGGCTGCCATACTAGTAATGGTACCTGATCTGCCGTAAAGTCCACAGCAGAATACAACCTCACGCCACAGCCGATGTGTGAGCATATTTGTACATAGTACCTCACCATAAACTCTGCAGCCAGCCCGAAGTTTGTAATGTCCCAGAAATACACCCATGAAACCTGCCGTTCGGTCAATCACATCGTTTCAGCAATCAAACTGGTTTAACAACGTGCCCCAAGCACAATCCTCACATGCAGTGGTGTCAGTACAAGTAACACCCATCCTGAAAAAGATGCAGTTTGTACAGTCATGAAAACCTTCGTGAAAGTAATCACATATGTGAGAAACGGGCGAGGTTAACCATGACCCACGTCCTGGATTTGTCGTTATAAAATGGCCTACTAGAGTACGATAGTATACTGGCAGCCAGATACTGTTGCCAACCCCGGCGGGAATAACCGAGTTGTTCAAGAAATGTGGTCTGTCAGTAATCGTACTACAAACGGAACTGAAGTGCCCGTGGATGCCGTACACCTCGAAGCTTCGGTTTAGTGAGTACCAGTACCTGGAAGTTCAAATGAAAGCAATCCATCTAGTCTTGCTGAAACATCGATCTTGAAAAAGACAAGGACTAACGTACACAGAAGCTTCGAAGAAGTATATTATCGAGCCCTTGGCCTCATATTCAGGCAAACTGCCGTTTGATATCCTTGCTTGAGAAGATGCTCTGTTGTAACAGCCCGCAAAGAAGGCCCCAAAGGAGGCGCGTATGGGTCAAACACTTAATAAGGCCAGCCCTGGGTTTCACGGGTACAGTAGTTTGCTTATGGTTCCGATTCCCCGCTGAAAAGCCTTATGCATAAAGGGAGCATCGGATTCGTGTGCCTTCAACTATCCAAAAGTTAGTGAATGATAGCCAAGAGGAAGGTGAACACAGCACCGAACATAGTAGAAGTGGATAAACAGATTTTCCTTTCCGTAGGACATGAAATGTAAGTTGTGTAAATCCCTCAATCTCCTGGTATAATTTCCGTATTCATGTTCCGCTACCCCACCTCACTACGGGAATTCGGGTCCTAGCCAGGAGCACCGTCAAAGAAACTGTTGGTGAGCTACTCATGGCAAGCAAGTCTTTGAGGATAATCCTGACTTTTCCTAATGAGGATATAAATCAGTTCTGCCTCTCAGCGACCATCGAAATTCTGTGAAAATGCAAGCTGGATGCGGAGAACCGGGAATCCCACAACTGATACCGAGCGCCAATCGCATCTTGACCTGCATCTCAAGTATTCAGAGATATGAATTGTGGTAGTACAAAGCGTCGATATTTCTTTCGGACCGCAAGGTTGTGGGGGATCCGATGGTAAACCAATGTCCTACATCGCAAGCGTTCTCCTGACCAATCAAAAGGCAGGTACCCAGTAAACAGGGTTCCCAATGATAAATTGTGAGAGATGTCGTGCTGTAGGGCTTTCATCTGAAAGCCATGCAGTACTCGGTGTCAGGCAAAAGTTTCGTTAGTACGCTCGGCACGGCCAGGGTCAGGAGCGAGGTCGCCCAAACGCTGTTTTCCAAGTGAGATGTGAGCGACAAGACTTTCCAAGCAAGTTTGGTGACGCGGAACTATTCTGGCCAGCTGTCCTTTCCAATTTGAGAAACTGTTCGTCGTTCACCACCAAATGTTCCCAATCCCGTGTTGTCGATGAAATGTTGAGCTTCACGGATCTTTTGAACTCTCCCCTTGAAGGATATGATGCGCAAACTCCCACTCGAGGCCGAGAGCTTCACCCAGACGAGTCCGACAGCGAATCTGAGCCCGAGCCTGACAATATTCCCGGACAACCGCCCCGGCCACCATCACCATCCCCGGCACCTCGACCTCGATCCTCATCCACATCCTCTACTTCCACCACAAGTCAACCTCGGAAACGGCTCACTCGAGATCAACGACGCGACATCCAGCTCATGAGATCACTAGGCTACACCCAGGTTGATACAGCAAAGGCTGTTGGGGTAACCACTCGAGCTGTTCAATATACCGACCAAGTTGGCTACGCAACACCAAAGAAACGCACCGGGAGACCCCCCAAACTCGGCCCAGCAGAAGTTGAAGAGCTTGTCGCATACGTGACAGCCAGTGCAGAGAATCGGCAGAAGTCCTATCAAGAATTGGCAGTAGAATTTCAAGACCATTGGCCTCATCTTGAAGTTGGTTACTACTCAATCAAGTACGCCCTCAAAATCGCCGGATTTTCTCGCCGCAAAGCCCTAAAGAAGCCGAAAATCGACGCAGATTGTGCTGCCAAACGCCTGGAATTCGCACTATCGCATGTACACTGGTCTGAGGAGGATTGGATGCAGATTTTATGGTCAGACGAGACGTGGGTTGGAGCTGGACAACATCGACGGATTTATGTCACTGTACGGAAAGGTGAACATCTATTGCCTGAGTGCATCATGCCTGCGTACCGGCACCGTGTCGCTTGGATGTTTTGGGGGTCTTTTCATGGGTTCACTAAGGGTCCACATTTGTTCTGGCAAAGGAAAGAATGGGGTACTATTACGGGGCCAACATACTGTGAACATATTGTCCCTCTTTTTGACCAGTATCTCAAAGAGAATCCGGGCCTTTTGTTTATGCAGGATAACGCTTCCTCGCACACATCTCGCGTAACCATGGACGAGTTTGAGAAACGAGGAATTTCTGCCATTGTCTGGCCCCCAAACTCCCCAGATATGAACCCAATCGAGAAGATTTGGAACAAGATGAAGGATTGGATTCAGAAAAGGTACCCAAAGGTGGTTTATTCAATGCCGAGACTTCGCGCAATTGTACAGGAGGCCTGGGATGCAATCACAGATGAGGACTTACGGGATGTTTTGAGAGAGATGCCCATAAGGATGCAAGCAGTGATTGATGCAAACGGATATCATACCAAATATTAATCAAGTTCCCAATCCAGAATCACCGTGTTACTTTGTGACCCAAACTTGCCGGCAAAAAAACAGCGTGTGGGCGACCTCATCGCGCAACCCTGGCCGTGCCGAGCGTACTAACGAAACTTTTGCCTGACACCAAGTATATGGGGATTTCTCCGCTCGGTTCCAGGGCCTCCAGGGCAGACTCGTTTTCTATACATAGCCTAAATCTCAATTAGTTGATTTACTGGGGCTTTGGACAGAATAGTTCACCAAAAGTATACGTATATACCTTAACGGCCCTGCAAAACGCTAAGTATGAGATAAAAGGCTATACAGCAACCTATAATGCAGTCAAGATGAGCAGGAGGTATGCTTCCCTAGCGTACGTCTTCATAAACGCATAAAGCCCGCAAAAAATGTGAAGTATTTGCCGTAGTAGTTTGCGATCTGTAAACGCAGCCAAGTTGAACCTTTTACGTGGTGGCTCCCGCCTGTTTGCAGATATGTTTCCTCCATTCGTCCTGTTTTGGGGCTGTTCATCGGGTACGGTCCCGATAACTGAAGAAGATATGCGGATGGACCTCCCCAAACATGGTAAAAAAGGATCTGCAGCTCCGGATGGTCGTCTAGTGGTCAAATCCCGGCTCCTGCTAACTTGCCCCGATAAGCTTCTGCAGCTTAGTTTTTGAAAGGAAGACGTCAGTTGAGGT
Organism: Ascobolus immersus RN42; assembly: GCA_003788565.2. Taxonomy (NCBI): domain Eukaryota; kingdom Fungi; phylum Ascomycota; class Pezizomycetes; order Pezizales; family Ascobolaceae; genus Ascobolus; species Ascobolus immersus. The sequence goes on along the minus strand of ML119669.1, from coordinate 191,664 downwards.
TCTGAACCCTTGGTGGATCTGAAGCTTGATTCCGTTTTCGTTCGGAAGTCGTAATTGGTTGTTGTCCACTTGGAAAAGATTCTCGATTGTGGCGGTAACGGCCTTTTCCTTGAGTTCCGGAGCAAGTTTTGTTGGAGAGCAGACAAACAAAAAGTTGAGTACCGAAGAGATTGTTGGAAGGCAGAGAGGAAGGGGAGAAATAATGATGTCGTTTATTCGAAACCGCAAAGGGACCACAGTAAACCATCCTAGTACGATGTGGCCCGTGCTTAGCGATGCTGCCAAGGCGGCGTATAGACATGTTCGTCATTTGGCGCTCAACGACATCTGGTTTATCCGAAACGAGATATAGTTCACATTAATTAGTAGATAGTAGTACTGTAGATACTTCATACCACTCGACGAACAGACAACGAACATCATATGACCGAGTCAGTTGAGATCCAACAAAGCTCAAAACACAACGCTATGAACGCCAAACCAAGCAAAACTAACTAAAACGTGAATGGAAAACGGTCCAATCGACTCTACTATGCAACTCGCAGTGCGTTCTTCCCTCCTTCTTCCTCGTCTTCGATCTTCCAACCAATCAAACCCGGCCAAATCGGGGCGAACAAAGCAGATATTATCCACTATGGACAAGGTAGAGGGATAATGCAGAACTCCAAGATTCACACATAGTTATGCCCTCGCCCGTTATCCATGCTGCCCCTCAACCCACGATTGCCATTATCCAGACTTCCTCGCCCTTCCCTCTCCCTCCTACCATCCCCCAGAATCCACAATCCACCAACACTTCTCAGATAGGCCTTGTACTTTTTCTGGTATACCTCATCCTCTCTAACCGTGAGAGGATCTTCTGGTATTGTGCACCAATCCTCAAAGTACGCCATTTCCTCCCTCTCACTCTCTGCATCTACAAATGCCTTCTTGTTGTAATTATACACCGTCTCATTACCCTTCGAGTCACTGCCCGAGCCTCCAAGATCATACCCATTCACATAGCCTACGTATTCGCTCCCTGGCTCATCCATCTCAATGATGGAGTCCGAATCCTTGTAAGCAGCAAGCTTCAGGTGCTGCGGGTAGTCGATATATTTCTCGTATTCCTTTTGCGTTTCGTCTGGAACAGAGGGGTTGACGAGAGAGGATACGAGTGTTGCAAGGGGCCATTGAGCTTTTGGGACATGCTTCGGCGGCGCTTGCGACGGAGGAGGGTAAAGGTTTGGGAGGGCTGGTGGTGGAGGTAGGAGCTTGCGGGGAGGCTCTTTGGCGGGCGCAGGCGTGGAAGTTGTGAACCATGGGATCTGAGGAAGCGATGGCGGCTTCTTCCGCTTGTGTTTTTCGTCTTTCTGCCCATGAGAGTGGGTAGTGTGACCGGGCGTACGCACCCGGAAGGGTGACAGGTCGTATCTTCCGTCTTTGGTTTGCCTGGAAACTGTCAACAGCGGATCTGATAGCAAGTATCAAACCGTTACCTATGGGGAATATAGCGCAGTGTAGAGTTCATGTTGTAGGTAAACATCTTATGAAAACTGGTGAGCCCTCTCGGTCGATAATATTCATTCCAATAGTTGTCAAAGAAACCAACGGGCTTCTTCTCGAGCGACGGATAGACCGTTTCGGGCAGCGTCTTGTTCTTGAGATGAGCCGGAGTCCACCACTTTTTGTAGCTTCTGCGCTTGCGCTGAACTCGTGGGTCGGCATGGTGAAGGTAGTAGTCAGTGGAGAGATCCCATAACATCGGCTGTCCTTGAGCAAATATATAATTGCCCAGAAACAAGTTGTACGCTTCTTGCCGTAGCCCATCCAGGAAGGCATTGTTGTAATACCGTTTAAAGCTCTCAATCATGTCTCGCGAATGACTTGTCCATTGGTTGATCTTCCGATATGTCTCCATCGTGTTGACAAGGTGCGAGCCAGCATACTGAACAGCTATTGTGTCTCCGTGATCGTGATACATGTGCGTAAATAGGTTTACGGCATCCGTGTCAAACTCTAGGCCAGTTTCTGAGATTATCCCCAAAGCATGCAGTTGATGTCCAAGAGCACGTTTACCAATAACAAACTGGGCAGCGTTCGTCCTGTCCAGGCAGTCGATACAATTCGTCCTACACACCCCATTTTGTAACTTTGGAGGATAGGTTGGATTCGACCCGTTGTGGAAGAAACCAGTGGTGTTCAAAACATTCTCCGCAATTGTTTCGAGCGTCTCAATAACATCCAATCCATGACTTTGAACTCCGTTAGCAAGTTTCTAGTATAGAGCCAGATATTCTTACCTCTTGGAAGCTCTGCTCATATCCCAAGCAATATGTCGAATCTCTTTATCTTTCGGCAAAAACTGGTTGAGGTAAGAGATGGCTTGAGTGAATTCTTTCAGAAGCAGTGATTCACGAGGCTGCTTCTCCCTTGATTTGACCAAATTCAGCACGATGATAGGCGTACCATATCTCTCAAACATATTGTCGAAATGGAGAGCCGCCGCGCTGAAGAATGGGTCTACAACGTTCAGCTCAATCGGTGGCTTCGGCGTTGCAGCATTGTTCTCTTGGGTCCAAAAGAGCGGAATGCTCCCACGATGTTGAACATATGATGTGTAGGTTGGGTTTGCGTAGAGTAAATCATTTGGCCAGTGGAATGAGGTCGTAAGCTGTTCGGAAACAATCTGCTCTGTCTCAACGTCGTTGGCGACATAGCCCAGATCATTAGCACCTCGCTTCAAGAATCGCGCACCGGCAAAGTAGCGAGACCGCCGGGCAATAATGGTGATGTAGACTTGTCGGCCGTAGACTGAAATGTCTAAGAGTTGCTTAGCATTGTTCCAAACGTGAGATTTTGACTTACTTGATTGATCTACATAACCATGGATGATAGGAAGACACCAATCAAATGGATTCTTCATATGATCTACTGCGGGCTGCAGAAGATAGTGATTCCAAGCAAACATGTCATTGTAGTCGTGCTTCTCAGGATGGGCCAAACCCTTGCTCAGTGCCTCTCGAGCTCTAATGATATTATGCTGGAGGGTACGAGTGATGTCGTAGGAATAGCTAAAGTAAAATGACCGAGTGAGATCGAGATTCCCTAGGATTTGCAAGAACCTGGCCTCCTCTTGTGGGTGTGTAGGCTTCTTTTGCGGATTTACGTCAGTAAGGGGGACGAGCTCCGTATTTTCGATCTGTTCAACGTTAGCCCAGTACTTCCAGGGGATAGGAAAAAGACAAGACGCCTTACCTGGTAAATGTAATGCCCGCCGATAACTCCAACAATACTTCGCTTCGTAATGAGCAGCATGTAGTATGGACCAGTGAACCGTATGAAACCCAAGACACCCCAAAAGTGCATCTTGACCTTCAAGCCACCTGTACTCTTATTTCCATCTTCGATAGTCGCAAGTAGTCCGTTCATCTCTGCTCTCGTGTACTCGACATCATCCTCCACCAGGGACAATTCTCCGTCGTCTGCCGTGCGGTCAATCTTCAGAATGCGAGAAGTTGTATCGGCCAGGTCGGAGCCGACTATGTAGAAGCGATGTGCCGTTTCGTAGAGTGTGTACTTGTGCATGCGGTGGATAGCCTCCTCTGATACTCGCTCATCTTCCCGGGGGTCCTTCTTTCGAGCGGGGTTGATTGGTGTCCTCTCAAAGCCATAAGGCATTCCCGACTCATCGTAGCGGTCATCAAAGAACTCGAGGTGTGATTTGGGGTACGGCGTGGCTGGTGGATTGTTGAGAAGTTGCGGGAAGAATGCTTCGCCCTTTGAGGCCCGTCGAGTTGTCGGGGAGTTTGCGGCGATTGGATCGATTTGAAGGGTGGGGATATTGTTTGCACTTGCACTGGTGACAACGGAGGGACGTGGGCCAGGGCCTTCGACGATGGCTTGTTTTGACGTGGCCGCGACTCCTGATAGAGAGGCGGGAACAGAAGCGCTCTTGAAGGAGGTGCTCTCCAGGGTGGTGATACTTGAATGGAGGAGCGGAGGCGGCGAGCCTGGGTCTTCTGTTTTGGTTTGGTTATTATCCCCTGGGAAAGAATGAAGAGAAGGCTCGTTCCCTCTCTCGGGCTTTTCTTCACTCATGGTAGGAGGTACAAGTTGAGAAAAAAAGAGAAGAGAGTTTCCGAGGAAAGGCGAAGCCACAATCAGGCAGACTCACATATGGTGTTGGCTGGTTTTCGTTGGTAGGTCGGTGTGAGTGGCCGAGAGATGCGGGCAGGAGTGGAGAGGTATCACCTGGCGAACCTGGAGTCTTGGAGGTTAGTGTTATCTTATCACAAAGCTTGATTTCTTTCGCGATGAGGTTTTGAGGTCATCTCTCTTCATTTTTAAAAAAGTGCTTACTACTTGTTAGATGAGCTTGCTCCCGGTATATATGTAGAAGAAGTAGGTACCTACCTAGGTACTAAGTAGATACTTGACCTACTGTAACAATTGGCATACTTAGTTCTCTGAATTGGCAGTGCAAGAAGCCAATCGACTCACCGATAAGCTATTAGTATAGTGTTTAGGGAGACTTAAACATTAATCACCATGGCCGCTTCGCTGTTTAGGTGTAGCTAAACTAAGTTTGGCACAGTCGAGTTTCGGTCGCTTAATCAAGTGGCCCTGGCGGGGACACTGAACACCTCCTTGTCCGGTCTCTCAAACATTCCACAACTCCTCCAACCACGTATTCAGACTCGCACACGACCAACGACCACACACAACGCAGTGCTGAATATATAAACACCGCCAGATATCGCATTCCAATCGCCGCTGGTCGTTCCTTCGTTTACTCCGCCGTCTTCCGCAGCCCCTAAAATCGCCGCATTCCCGGTCACAAACGCCCAAATCCGTCGATAGTCTTGTCGCAGAGAAGTCGCACCTGGCACCAGAACGTCCGGGGGCCAGATCCAGAAAGCTGCAGCTAGAGACACCGCTGTGCCACTGCTACCACTGGAGACAACCTCACAATGGCTTCGTCTTCACTGGTGGACGTGCAGAAAGGAAGTGAGTAGTGCCACCAAGTACCGTTGAAGGTCTGTACTTATCACCGCAGTCATCCTCGATGCCATACGGACTATTCAACCTCCAAAAACGGTACGTTGCGGAATCTCTTCGGTGCACTCGGCGATATACTTACTATAGAACAGTGGAGATGGGTTGTAACGGACGAGATTTCCAACAAGGTGGTCATGAATGTCTTGAAACTCGATAATATCCTCGATGAAATGGTATCAGGTTGTACTTTCGGACATTCATATCTGCCCTTGGGGCTAACTGTCACCGTGTAGATGTCACACTGATTGAGAACCGGAGACCACCAAACCCCCGCTATGAAGCGGTCTATATCCTCACACCACAAGAACATGTCGTCCGCTGTCTTATTTCTGACTTTGATCGTCAAACGCCGAGATATGCCTGTGCACATCTGCTTTGGACCTCTGCTCTCCCGCCTCAGTACCGGAGCATGCTGCTTAACTCGCCAGCCCGCAACTTCATCGCCGGAGAGCGGATACTTTCAATCGACTTCTTCTCAAGAGAGTCCCACGTATTCGAATTCCGGGATCCCTCGTCTTTCTACCCGATCTACAACCCGGACTGCCGCCCTCTTGTAACCGACCATATCACAGATCTTGCAAGAAAGGTAATGCGAAGCTACTCGCGAGAGATATCCATCTAACAATGACAAGATAGCGTGTGCCTGTATCTCACTCCAGGAATTCCCAGTCGTGCGCTATTATCGTCCACCAATCCAACAATACATCCATGAGGCTCGAGTGTTCTCGGAATTCCTTGCTCAGGCTGTGCAAAAGGAGCTGGAGATCTACCAAGAAGCGAATCCGCATTTCCCCCCTCAAGCACCACGTCCAAAGGGTGTTCTCATCATCGCTGACCGCTGCTTCGACCCATATGCACCGCTCACACACGAGTTTACATACCAAGCTATGGCACATGATCTTCTGCCGATACGGGAAGGAGATAAAATCACATACATGCTACCAGAGTCGGAGGTGAAAGAAGGCGATGACAGGGAAATGACCATTAGCGAGGATGATAAGATTTGGGTTGATGTGAGACATCGACATATGAAGGATACCATAGATAAGCTCATGGCAGACTTCCAACGATTCCTCGCTGAGAACAAGAACTTTGTTGATTCGTAAGACCCACTAGCCAGCCCTATCCCTGTCACGTCGCTTACTATCGTTAGGGAATCTGCATCAAATATATCTGCGATCAAGGACATGCTGATCTCGTTGCCCCAGTTTCAAGAACAGAAGAAAGCATATGCCCTACATCTGAATATGGCTCAGGAATGCATGTCGATTTTCGAAAAGAGGAAGCTTCTTGACCTTTCTCTATTGGAGCAGACTTTAGCAACTGGTTATTCGGATGATGGAAAGGAGCCCAAACACACAGCGGAGACGCTTGTCAGACTACTAGATGATGAAGCACTTGGGTGAGTGTGAACCTGGAGTGGGACCCTTATTTCAACTAACCTCTGAGGTCTAGACCCGCCGACCGTCTTCGTCTGATTCTGCTGTATCTGCTCTGGAAGGATGGGTTGTTAGAAGGCGACATCAACAAGCTCATTCACCACTCCCAGCTTCACGCGGCGGATGAAAAAATCATCCGGAATGTCGACCTTCTAGGCTATCGCGTCTCCAAAAAGCTCAAGGAGCCTAACCGACCCGGTTTTCCTCACAAACGCAAGCCTGTTCAAAACTACTCTGAGGAGGAAGAAATCTACGACACAACCCGCTACTTTCCCCAAATCAAATACGCCGTTGAAGACTGCATCAAAGGCACTCTTGATCCCACTCTCTTTCCGTTTGTCCGCGAACAGGTCGCCTCTCCCACTGGCCCAACTCCCCAACAGATGAATCTCCGTTCTGCTCGCCCAACCTGGGCAAAGACGCGTGGGTCCGCCCCAGATACCCGTCAACGCATCATTGTCTTCATGGCTGGCGGTGCGACTCACTCTGAGGCGAAGGCTTGCTACGACCTCTCCCTCCAACACAACCGTGATGTCTACCTTGGCTCATCGCATATGCTCACACCCGGTGTCTGGCTTGATCAGCTCTCTCGAGCTCGTGAGAATAGACGAAAGCTACGTCTCCCGCAAGATAACCCCAAGCAGGCACCACCCCATCTCTTTGAGCCAGACCCAATACCAAAGCCGGTGGCTGCGCCGAAACCAGCTCCACCACCAGTGCAGGCGGCTCCAAGACCTGGACCAAGCGCACCTCAACCGCCTACTGAGGCAATGGGAAGGATGAAGGTTAACACGAGCACGAAGAAGCCGTACTACGAGGAGGATACCAAGAAGAAGAAGAAGAAGTTTGGCATGTTCTAAGAGGTTAGGTGGCACCCTTTTAGTTTACCATCCAATACGTTAATGTCGGGGCATTTTGGGGGAGGCGGCTGTTTTTGGTTCTTCTTCGTCACTCCTTTGAACCCTTTTAAATGAAATGGACGGGTGTAGTGTAGTCTAATATTGTATCTTACCTTATTATCTAATGTTGACATGAATCTAGTTGGAATTTACTTAGTTGAGCATCAGCGTGTTGTAGTACTGGATCAAATTGTACGTGCATTACAGAAGTGTTACTTTTGATCCTGGTTTCAACGCTTTAGCAAAAGTTGACATTTCGAGAAACTTCCATGGCACCGTTGTTTTGGTTCCGCTGTGATTGCAACGGTCTTGAGCTTATATACAAGTAAGAAGTATATTCATTCTTTCACAGGTCCGGCCACAGGCAAGTACACCAATCACACTCTTCGAAAAACATGCCCAAACGACCTATCAAATCGGAACAATCGGAACAATAGTGGAGGTAAAAGGCAAGAACGTGATATGTGTAAATATAGAATGCGGTCCAGCTTTTCCATTCAGTCCCACCATGCAAGTGACAAAAAGCCCCAATTTCGAGAGGAGAGCGGAGTGCTTCTGATGCCGGTCCGTGACCAGTGCCAGTTCGACTGCCTGTCCAGCCGGATATAAGCCTCCACAATTCCACCATGCAAATGTACCCATCCGATATGTGCAATCCTATGCCATCATATGTACACCCCATGAACCACCACATCCCTTCCCAACACTCGAGCGCTATGCCTGGCGATAACAATCACCTCCTTCCATACAAAAAGTCCGAGATTTGCTCATCATCTCCTCTCACTGATAACCTCCACCTTCCTTTTAACATCAAACTCTCGAACCTCGCCGCTACCCCCCACAATCCCAATCTTCTCTGCAATCTTCAGCGGCTTTGGTATCGGGCACTCCTTGGTTGCAACCACATCGTCCTTCTTGTCGACAGCCTCCGTCATGACCACCTTTGGAGCCGGACAAGGCAGTACGTGTGGGATCGAGACGACAGCGAAGGAAAGAAGTGCGGTAGTGGTAAAGAGGGAGGTGGTGAAGAAAGAGCGGGGGTGCATTGCTGGCGGCATGGCGGCGGTATCGGTGTATATAAAGGACGATGGGTATCCGGATGGCAGAAAGCGGGTGGCTGCGACCTGAAGGACGGCGGGAAAAAGGCGGGATCTGTAGAGAGAAAACTGAAGTTGAAAGAGCGGAGTTGCTGGAATAGAGCCGAGAAACAAACAAGCGAAAGAGCGGGTCGAAGAAACGGAATTGAACGACAAATCGACTTGGATATTCCGTTTCACATTCGACGAATTGACCGGATCTTGAAGTTGAGGACCGCTGCGAGTTGGTGTTTTCGGCTAGAACTCTTCGGGAGTGGGGTCCCTTCAACGAGATCTGGGTGCGTCACTGCATTTCGGCAGTCAGCCAATCCGAATTCTGCATTTTTTTGAAAAAAAGATCGGCTCATGTTTGTGGATAAATGTTTTTCCGAATGCTCTAGGCGTTGGCGGGGAAACAGTGCCAAGGGGTTTGAAGATGGGTTTGTTTAACTTTTTTCTGGAGGATTCGAAACTTTCTGAACTCTCAGGCTGCAGCAAGCACATCGACAGCATCACGACACTTCCTTCCAAAGCGCACAAAGAGACCGCACCATCAACCTTCCATACCGACTGAATCAAACACAAAACTTACAATGGCGGGCGACAAGTCAAGCAAGGATTTCCTCGATCACGGCAGCGACTCGGAATCCGACGCAGTTCACTCCGGTAGCGAATCCGACTCTCGCATCAAGTCCACCACCGTCAAGCGCGGCGCAAAGCGTCAACGAGTCTCAGACTTTGTCGGTCACTCCTCGGACGATGACTCTGACAATGGCGGCGTATCCAGCGACGAGGACGAAAAGATACAGAAAGGCAAGGCCACGAAAAAAGCCTCCACCAAAAAGACATCAGCACCCACAAAGAAGGATGACAGCGACGACGAGAAGGAGGATGAGAAAGATATTACGGACGCCACAAAACTTAAACCGCTAACGCCTGCACAACTGGCTGAGGTGAAACGCAAGACGAAAAAGACAGGCGTCATCTACCTCTCAAGCATCCCGCCGTTTATGAAGCCGCCAAAAGTACGACATTTGCTATCTGTGTTTGGTGAGATTGGGCGGATATTCCTGGTACCCGAGGACCATAAAGCGCACAAAGCAAGGGTCAAGCAGGGAGGGAATAAGAAGAAGAAGTTTGTGGAGGGCTGGGTGGAGTTTTTGGATAAGAAATGCGCAAAGCTGTGTGTTGAGACGTTGAATGCACAGATTGTGGGTGGGAAGAAGGGAAACTATTATCATGACGATGTGTGGAATATGAAATATTTGCAAGGATTCAAGTGGGGTGATTTGCAGGCACAAATTGGTATGTTTCCTTTGGTTATTGCTGCTTATGAAGGAGGTGAATTTCTTATTGGATGCGTGACTGACGAAATGTAGCCTATGAGAATGCTTCAAGGCAAGCAAAGATGAGGGCCGAAATTGCTCAGGCCACACGCGAAAACAAGACTTTCCTCAAGAATGTCGAACGGGCAAAGATGGTGGAAAACATGGAGGCCAAGAAACGGAAACGACAGGCTGATGCTGAAGGCGAAAAGGCCGAGGGTAGTGCTCCAAAGAAGGAAAAGACCGATGTCAGACGGACATTCCGACAGAATGAGATTGCCGCCGGTAATAGTGCTACGACACCGGTGGAGAAGAAGAAGGAGAGATCGGAGACTGTTGGAAAGGTTCTCAAGAAGATCTTCTAGAGTGCTCTCCTGCCTATGTGGTTCTGAGATGAGCAAGGCAACAGAATGGTATAGATTGTCGGAATATAAATTTGCAATCTAATAATTCGAGCTTTGCTCCAATGTCAGGGCATGCCTTATCTGATGTTTCTTTGCATTTGCCAGTTTGTCTAAGCGCTACCTGTCGGACGATATCGAAACCGGAACCAACCTCGTCGCTTGCGAGAAGCCTTTCAATCAATCATTCAATTCTCAGTCAAGCCGGATAGACTTAGGCTACCAGCATCTCCGACCCGATACCTCCAAACTGGGTTTCACCCATGACATGTCTTTCAAAACAGGCTATCCCGGGCTTGCTAAGCCCACACGATGCTTTACTGGCTCATATCTAGCATAACAACGAAGCAGGCAGTATTTCAGCGGCCGGTTGGTGAGAACTGTTTCCATGGTCGTGTGGTATAATTTTCGACGAATGGGTCAGCTAAGTAAAGAACTCATTTCAGATTCGAAATCAGCACAAGGGTCATATAGTGGTCACTACAATAAACATAAGCAAGCCCAGTCACTTATCGATGAGGAAATGTTCTTACTAAGTATTCGAGGTCAAGGGAAGGACTCACGGTAAGTACGGGGCCGGAATTGCTCTACAGACCATCGGTATTTTAAAGGCTACCTGTAATTACTTCCAGTTTAGGGAAAGTGCCAACTTAATGAACAATATGAGGCGAAAAAGACAGGAGAGAAGATAGACAGCTACGAGGCAAACAAGCAGCTCCGAATTAATTATGTACAGGCTACTCCCGGTTGGTGTAGGCGCAGAGAAAGGAAACGAGATATTAGCAGAGAGGGAACTCAGTTCATCCTTCGAACAACAAAAGTATGTCGATCCACCCAACCGTCCTGGGATCATAAAAACAATGACCCCCACGTGCTTAATTACAACCAAGCACCAAAATCCCAAGCCAAAAAACAACCATCAACTGCATACTGTAGTCACCTTCAAACTTTCCGATTATATATATATTCGGACAAGGACTAAGAGAAGGCGCCACTATGGAAACGAAACGGGAACTGCAACAATTGACCAAGATACTCCTTGGTATTCGCAGACCAAAAAACAAACCCAAACGCCGTTGAAATTGCGACAGAAAATCCCAGTGTAAAAACAGACCCAAGTAAGGAGACAAGAAATAGAGCAAACGAAGGAACAGGGTAGAAAGGTATCTCAGAGGCGTAGAGTGTAAAACCAAAGCCCGAATACAGGCCGGCATTTCAACGTGTGGACGGATTCGAATGCAAAGAGGCGGCAAAGACCCGACGGGTCAGAATAGGCCCAAAAAGGCAAACAAAAAAAGAGAGGTACTGAAATCGCCCCTCTCATCTCATCATCTTGCAATCGCTATTTGACTTGGGTCGATGTAGTCATCTATGATTTGATGTTGCGGGTATGGAGCACTATCGTGTTTCGAGAAATCTGGCGGCGTATACATGTGCCGCATACTTCCCGAGTGCTGAAGTTGCTGAACATGACGGATGCTAGGCGGGTGTAAGAACTGTTCGTGACTGCTGGTGTTGTCGTGCTGATACCCTCGAGATGAAACAGTGTCCCTGCTCTGCCATGTCCTGCCCAACTCAATCTCGCTTTCAGCATCCGACCTCCCAGTAACCGATGATAGCCTTTTTGCGTGCTCCTTCAGCTTCGTACTGAACTTGCTGCTTTGGCTTTCCTTGCTGGCCCCACTTGCTCCATATTCCTTATCTGACCTCTTTGCACTTGTCGCCCGGACGCTCTTCGCGGCACCTCGGATGAGAACTCTCATAGACGGCAAACATGCTGCAATGACGGCTGCATTTTGTTCTACTGGCGTCCAGATTTCGAGTTGTGCTGTCGACATGGATGATGAGGCGTTGAATGTTCCGGATTCAAAGACAACCGCAAATCGAGCACACGATGCAGCAATTGAAAGACATCCGATCAGGAAAACAAAAAATATTCCGGCATATTCTCTCCGAGACTGCATCCCCAACGACTGGATAACGAATAGTGGCAGGACGAGAATGTTGAGATCGGTGAGCATATGAATGATGAATGTCGTAACGAAGACGGTTTCATTGAGCGCCGGGGTGCAATAATCCGTTATTGGATCCAGAGTCCTACAATATGTCAGAGGAAGTATAAAGACAGCGATAAAGTTCTCTCACCAGTTTCTCTTGACGGGAAAACACCAAAACAGGTTCAAGCACAGGACGACAATGAATGTTGCAACTGAAAAGCCGACCGACCCAAAGAATATCATTCGGTATTTCCGTGGCAAGCAGCGGTATGGCGGTGCGAGCAAGGCAAGGAAGGAAGCCTTTACTGTCCATAAAAGAAAGGCATAACTAACGTTCATGGCGAAGACGATCTGCACAGTGAAGATAAGTATTTGCTCGTGAAAGAAGAGAAAGTAGCCCAAAGCAAGGCTGGCGTCCCCCTGTTTGGGCACGTGGTGAACATACCTTTGCAGATATCATAATTCGCTCTGTTGGCATGAGCAGGAGTGCCGTCGTCCGAGGAAGGCCGGGTCTGGCATATTTCGCCTGGAAGATATAGAGAACGGTGTTGAAGCAGCAGACGGCAAGGACAAAGCACCATGATGCTAGAATGAAGAAGTCACTCGCCCCTAGTCTCCAAAGTTTCCGTAGTCGAATCCATAATCGAAAGAAGACGAAAGCTGTACTGACACCTAATAGTGACCAATCCAGGATCTACCGAAATAAAGAGTTAGTACTTCGTGACCATCAATCTACTCGGGACAGTAGCAAAGTGCAAGGAAAAAGAAGGAGCTCGAACGAGAAGCTTAGTCGCATTGCCCGAGGAGTGCAGCACTCCGGTTAATAGCTTCAAGTGCTCTATCGTCAAAGGATGAGTAGCATTCCAACGAATCGATATCACTATTTCCCCCGAATCCAAGGCGTCCTTCAAGTTTTGCCATTGATCTGACATGATGTGGAGACGATAGAAAAGAGGTAGAGCTTACCAGTACGCCTTGGGGACTCATAGTCTTCATATTCATTCTCGATGTTGGCGGGAGGAGTGAAAACGGGCGGAAAATACGTTCACAGACTCCTTAACAGAAGTCCTATGATACACACCCTTGCTCAAGTCAAAGTCCGAAGGCGTGGTGGAGTTGTGTAGACAATATGACGGATCGTATGTCAATTTTGATTGAATTTTTGTTCGGTCCAGATTTTGCAATGCCCCATGTGCTTGCCCCCAATCCCTTCTATCCTTCTCTGAAGCGGGACAGTTCCCAGCTGTAACCAGATATCCCTTCCAAAGATCCCTTCAACCAGCTAATGTTCCCTAGCCGTCACGCTAACTTCCCACCCTGTCGGAAATCGAGGAGTGAACAGGATGTGAGCTGGGTCCCGTTCCAAAGATATGCACAAACTCGTGGTTGTGTAGCCGTCCCGTAGTAATCGAAGTCTGTAAGTACCAAGAGGCGCAATGTGACCTTATTAGGACCGGGTGTGATGTAACCTTCCTTGCGTTGTGTAATGTGCGAAGCGGTATCCCGTATGTGCTGTGAATTCGGAACTAATGCTTTGTATTTCGAAAGCCGTGTTGAATAATGATTGTAGAAATAGAAAAGAGAAAAAAAAAGAGTGACGATTGGTGAACGAGAGTATAGTCGAACTTTAAGTTGACGGTCTGCTGAGTTGCTGGAGGAATCTCAAACAAAACAAAGCTGGTGGGTAAACGAAGTAAACTCTCGAACCAGAATAAAAAGGTGTGTTGAGAGTGGGGCCCTGTTTTCTCTTATACGAGAACTCCGAGTCGGAAAGCATTTTTGCCAGTGGAGGGACGAATCGATAGGGCCCTCGGTTAGGTGACAATTCTCATTGCTCAAAGGCGTTCGCTCTGCCATCCGCCCTGTCAGTTTTATTGACCTTGAAATTAAAATGGAGTTTGATCTATCCCATAAGGTCAGCTCTGCCAGACGAGGTACCATACAGGTCAAAGGCCAAGAAATACTTGCAGCTGTGTGGTTCGCCGCTGTCAAAAGTACCTGCAAAGGCTGAGCGCCAATATCGACCAATCGTTGCACCTGAATGATATTTTGAGCTTGAATGGCGTAGCTCGACCATGCAATCATATTTTCTCGTAGCGAATAGCTGGAGGCGACCAAGTGATTGGATGGGTTCTGCCCAATACTTTGAGGTACTCGTGCCCATGTACAACAACATGATCCCAGAAAAGTATCCAGTTGTGCGAAGGTTACGAGCCTCAAGTGGGCCGATCCGTCGGGCGGAATTGATCGGAGCTTCCGGTATTTCCTGTACTAAGTAGTATTTGCTCGCAATCTTTTCTTCTCGAGCAAGGCTTGATCCCAGTTATAGGGAATTGTCTCGAAATGATTCACCTCCTGCATTTTGTCGTCATGCCCGTCGAGTTTGAATTTTGAATAATGATGTGGAGATTTTTGGCGAGTGTCGGTTGTGTGTTGTTTGTGTTCAGCCCACACTGCCCCACAGCCCTGGGAGAAGCGACCGTTGTAACTTACTTTGCCTATTCGAGTTAACTGATTTTAGCGAGGCCTCAACTGCGACCGTCGCTGAGCATCGCTAATTCTGCCTTGTATTGCAATGGGGACGTCGACTTCACCAAAGTCAACTTGTCAACTCCTCGTAAATGCAGTTGTAAAAGCAAGCATCATATCATATGTACTAGGTTGTATCTGCAAGCCCTCTTGGGCAAACAGTGGTGTATAGTAATTCTCCCCCTTTCCCACATAATCAGTCCTGCTATGCAGCCGGAATCACAAAGGAACCATCACTGTTTTCCCGTACAGAGTACTTGTACTTGTACTTGTAGATACGAGCACATATATACACATACGAGACAACTCCAGTACAAAGAAGCCGCAAGGGGACGCCCTCTGTTGTATAATCTGTGTAATGCTAGGGCTAGAGGTCACTTTCATCCCACCATTCCCAAGGGCATGGAAGTTCCAACGTCAAAGCTGTCGAGATACCGTCGGGTCTTTCTGAACCAAAGGAAGTAGCCACTTATACCGTCCCCGTCGTACCATTTCCTCATGGCCCAAAATAATGATAGATACGCCCCTCCAGATCTAGGGAACACATCGGAACGGAAGCGGGCGGGGGAAGCGGACGGGGACACTTCCATGTTCGTCGAGAGTGGAAACCGATAATGATGACTTGCCCTAATCCGAGAAGTATCGTATAATCCAACCATTTTGCCATCGAGGTGAACAGGGCATCTCAAATTCTGCACAATGATTGGTCCTGAAGGCATCGCTGTGAGAAGTAGGCAATGTAAATCTTGTCGAATTAAAGCTCCAGACTAGTACACCACCAAACTTGCACTCCTTTCATGGCCCCTCTCGAAGCAGCCTATCAGCTGCCATTTTGGCAGTGGGGGTCTCACTCCTCACCATGCGTCTTTAAGCAGCATCGCCGGAGGCCTTTGTTTGAGAAGCTTGCGATGTGCTTTCTGTTCGCCTATCGACCATTGTTTATGAGCAGCATGGTCAATAGAGGGCAGTCTTATATCCCTTGCAACCGCCGAAAAAACCGCTATCGCATACAGTGCCCGATTGCTGGATATTTCACGTCGCTTCGATATATTACCGATATCGGCATCCAGGAAGAAGTAAAAAGCATGGTCATGGTACCTGGTCGCATCCGCTACATCGGAAAAGACTGGTATGTAGCCTGTCTGTATCGGGATGTATGTAGTTACTTAAATACTTCCTTTTGAGCACCCTTTGCTCGTGCAGAATGGACAGGGCGGCTTTTCCGAGAATCGACATCGATCCCGTACCGAAATTCGAGCTAATGACGATTGAAACCCTTTGCTGCTAAAGACGGGAAGCTGCATGTGCAGATGGTGATACCTGACGCCCGGTGAGGATTATGTGCAGGCTGCAGCACAGTGCATAAATGCCATGAGGTGAAGAACCAGCCGTTAAATGTTTCCCATCAGATTTCAAACTTAAAGTAGGGATAAAGTTGAGGGAGTGTGTGTACGTCTGTTCTTCTCGTGGGCTAATAATGCGGAGAGTTTGCCATGAGGAGACGCATGCTGAAATTCTGTCTGTGGCGAGAAACTGATTCAAACGCTTCCTAGCCTGTTGTTCTCCTTCGCAATGTCTATCCTTAAAGCTGTTGGTTGATGCGCCCAATGATCAGCTGCAGACGACGTGTAACTACGTGTTGCTCGCAAAAGTGAAGTATGATGTGCGTCGTACTCATTACAGCGAGTTGTACTCGTATGTAGCGATTGGGGTTGAGTCCTTACTTAGAGATACAGGAGGGGTTAGGTCAAGTACGAAGTAGTTTACTGAGATCCAGCAAATTACGAGTCCAAAAAGTACTTACTTAAGTACATAGCATTTGTCGTAGCTCTTTTCGTGCTAACTTATGTACCACTTGCTCGGGGTCGCATGCGTTAACGTGTTGAAAGACGTGGTTGTGATCGTGGGCGGCACAAGGCTACCAGCCGATCTGCCGGGTCCAGCTGCTTAACTGGTCCATATCAGGATCGTTATTGTCGGTTCGGTGCCACAGAGAGAAGGATGGGGCCCGGGAAGCTGCAGAATGGACATGATCCATTGCAAAGACGAGAGATGTATGAAGTAAGGGCCTCGACCAGCCCGATCCCGTCAGCAATCCACTACAACTGAGCCTTTCTCAAGTCATGCTACTGGCCGCCTTTTCTGCTTCACAGTCGACATGCAGCAATTGTCTAGGAGGGTGAAATGGTACGAGAACGATAGAAGGATGGGGAGGGCGTACGTACCTCACGCACCTCATATCGGGGAGCTAGGAGCTATGAAGCTTGAAGTCTCGGTTGTGACTGGAATGCCGGGTCGGCGTCGCCCCGGTCTACTAGGCGTCTTCAAGTTTTGAGGGAAGAAGTTATGCAGGAACCAAGAAGATGTCCACATCAAGTGGAGATTCTAGAAGCATGTCGGCACCCTTCCAGATAATCAAACAGCTACAAGAAGTACCTATCAACCTAAGCAAGAAACCGTTCTTTTTCTTTCTGCAAAGAGTACAAAATAAGTTAATCTGCAAGAGCATTGTGACAGTGAGCAGTTGCAAGAAAGGCCGTAAGAATTATTGAGAATTCGAAAAGGCGAGGTGCCCGGTCAACATTGGCTGATTCAGTGTTTCCATGGTAACTTCCTAAGCCTTAACTATTGTTGCAAGCTGGTGTGAAGTGTCTCGATTAACTCGTAGTTACTGCTTAAGAGGTACTTACTTACCTTCAAGCGTCTTCTTCGTAGTCCCTTTCTATGAGCACAAGTCCTTTCCAAGTAATATGGTGCAGCCCTATATTCGAGGCATTCTTAAAGAACTACCATACTTTGTAAATGATAAACGCAGTACTACGTAGGGGGAATCTACGAACACGAGTACCCAAGCACCAAATGCTTATCGCTCCATCACAGAGGAATCGACTCTGTCATATACAAATGCGAGCTGAACCTACCCAAAACCGCGGGTCTACTGTTGGAAGTAGTACAGTGCGGGAAAGTGCAACCACCTACCGCATGGTCATGTTATTGCCATGATTAAGAGTGGTACAAGTAGCAGAAACGTTCTACAGCACATGGACGTTATAGTTTATCCAGATCAAGCCCAAACCGCAAATCACCAGTGAGAGCCACACCGAAACAGTGCGGTGAGTTAGCAAGGAAGCAGTGCAACACCGCTTTGCATACCTCGTATTGACTCCCGATAGCACCAAATGGTACACCATAATATCCGAGCTATAAACACTAGATGTTTATAATCTTGACGGCATTTCCCATCTTGACCTTCACTACGTCGGCATACAAAGCAAGGGAACTGAGCGCACTCAGTTCAGATTCCAATGCTCTCTCAACCGCCGTCTTCAGCTCCTTTGTCGGTTCCTAAATGTCAAGCTGTCAGCTACATGTCGAGCGAGATATAATAGCACGTCGACTAACCTCCAACGTCCAAGCGATCGAAACATGAAAGCCACTGGAACCTAAACCATCCAGGCCTGGTTGATTAAAAACCTCGAATACTCTGTTGCATCCCAGGAGTAGTTTTATCAGCTGGATAAGGGTCAGCCAGGTCCCACACGTCGCCCCGAGTGACTCAACTTACCTCGTCCTTTTTTACAGTAGCAGCAGCAGCTTTCATGACTAGAAACCATCTCGTAGCGTTCTGATTCCTTACCCACTCAAACCCCGTAAACTTAATTGAGAACCTCCGACCGTCAGCCTTTGCCACAATATTGTCCGTCGGCAACCCCAAACAGTTCCACAACTGCCCGTAACTGCCGCCATGGGTGGGTACAGGTCATAACTCACCTCCTGATTCCGCTATTTTCAATGGCAGACTCCAAAAGATCCATGAATCTCACCTTCTGCTCAGTTTCCAACGTATTCGGCCTTGACAAGCTGAGATGCAGTGGTAAGTCTGAGCCCAAGTCACTGGTGAGATGTGTGTTGAGCTTGAATGTCGGCGAGACCTTTACGGCTGCCTGTCCAGCTTTCGCTACGAAGCGAGAGATCGTATTGTGCTCTATTGAATCGCAATGCCCTCGGAGTCATGTTAGCAACTAGATCGAGTAATTCAGGGTGCAAAGGAGGTCGCTAGGGGCGAGAAGGAAGGGATTGTTTTTTACACTCGATATAGACATGGGTTGGCCAAGTCCCTTGCTTGTGCGGCGTTTGACGCTTCCTGCCCTCGTGGAGAGACGGGTCGTCGGAGGTGGAGCGTCGTGGTGCCGTGGTGTAAACGTCATGAAACTTGGAAGGCAAGGGTGGTAGATCAGACACCTTCTCTTTCTTCTGCTCTTCGGCCTTTTTCGACTTTTCGGGAACGGCTTCTGGGGCACCGGATGCCGATTCCGAGTCTGAGTCGGAGTCTGTATAATCCACTAGTGGCGGCATGTGGGTGTTTGGCTTTGGTTTTGATTTGGCTGGGATCGGTAAGGGCGGTCGGATGCGGGGGAAAGGTTGTGAGAAGTTCGAGTTAGCGTGGTGGATGAATCATGCTTGTTGCTTCGCCAGAAACCTGAGACTGAATTCTGAAGGCTGACAGCCTGAAGGTGAAGCATACTTTAACTAGTGCTATCGGATAAATGTTTTTCCGCATGGGATGAGGTTCGACTTTTACCTCCGACGAGCCGGAACTGGAAGCAAGCTTTCCTCATCATTCGCTCGCTCGCCTCATGTTTTGCTCACGGTCGATTCGCTTCCTCGCAACGAGACTCCCTGTTAGGGCAGCGCCAATCCAAAGCGGTGCTTTAGTCGTTCGGTCTTCGTAGGTCCTCAAGCTCTCGCAATCGCAATTGCACCTTGAACAATCTGGCTGATGTGAAGGGTTTCTCCAGCAATGCACAGCTTCGACTATTCCAGTCCTCCCCGGCTTTGCTCAAGAAGCAAAAGCACAAATTGCACGATCCAAAAACCTCCCATCCACCTAGTGCCGACAAGAGCACCCCACAGACCGACCTCGACTTGAACGAAGAGATTGCCGGATTGACCAAGGGGATTGAGGCCTTGAAGACGAAGCTTCAGGCTCAGATCACCAAATTGAGGACCCATACCCGCAATGATCCTTCTGTGTTGGAGAACATTCAGGTTGAGCTCCACGTCAAAACCGATGCGGCTACAGCCGGGCATAAGCCAGGTGCCATCGCAAAGGAAAAGGTTCACTTGAGAGACATTGCGCACGTAATCCCAGGAAGAGAGCGCACCATCACTGTCATGGTCTATGATCACGCTGTAAGTCCTGGATTGTGTATCCCCTCCCAACTTCTCTAACGCCCCGTATCAAGAATGTCAAGAGAATTGTCTCTGCCCTTCAATCTCCACCCCACAACATGTCTCCAACCATTTCGACACAAGATCCATTGAAGATTGACATCCCACTCCCGCCACCAACCAAGCAAGACCGCCTCAAGACTGCCGATTTGATCCAGGCCGACTCTGAGAGAGCATTGATCGACTTGAGGGAGCTGAGACAAACGGTCCGAAAGAGAATCAAGGGAGGAGCCGGAAGGCCGGATGATGTCCTGAAGGCCGAGAAGAAACTTGATGCTTTGATTAAGGATGCCACTGATCAGTTCAAGAAGATCACTGATGCTGGCAAGAAAACCGTCCTCGAGGGTTAGGTGGGATACAGTAGGAGCATCGCCTATTATTTAATTCACATCCTTCCGCTCAATGCCATTTTGTCTACCATGCAAAGCAATAATGTACAAGATTAGTCTACCGTGCCAGTCGCAGCCCAACTACTTCCTACTGAAGAAGCGATGGCGCCCTCTTTACGATGACCTTCATAACCTCCTTCTCCTTTCCAATGAACCCTGGGTTCTGCTTCACCTTTGCCATAATACCCTCACCGGTGGAGTATTTGCCCTGGACCAGCTCCTTCTCGTCGACCTTGACCCTAACACGGGCTGGTTGGATATTCTTGCTCAATGGCGCGTATTGAGCCTTCTTGCCCTGAGTGTCGACCTGGTTCTTGACTATGCTCCACAGCCCGGTCTTTGTGTTGGCCTGAGTGGGCCAGTACTTCAATAGACTCTCCACCGTCGGTGCTTCCGGCTTGTGTGCAATCTTCTCGTCCCATGGTCCGTACTCTACCGCCTGTCCTGTCGCCATGTCGATGTGACCACGTCGGTAGATATCGTCAAAGTCCTTCTTTCCCCGTCTCTGCATTCCCGCATCCTTCCTTCCACGCTTTCCCTTCTTTTCGAAGCTGGCGACCTCCTCCTGCTCGGCCTCGGCGGCGGCTTCTAGATCATGCTCAAGAATATCCTCAATCGATTCCTTGACTGGTGGTGTTGTTCCCCCTGCAATTCCATTATTAGCCCTAGCCCGACCGAAACTGCAACGGCGTGCGACAGCAATTCGTACCGGGTGCGCTGAGGTCGACTTGACTGGCGACGCCTTCGGGAATACGACCCTTTGAAGGGTTGGTATCCTTCAATGTGCTGTACAGCCGAGCTGGGCGGGCGAGTACCCCGGCGAGGGAGGCGGTCTGGGAGGAGGGCACTAGCCGTAGGAGCGTAGTCGGCTTCAGCATGGCGGCGGGGATGAGGTGGGATGGTCTTTGAGAATTGCGGAAGTTGCTTTGTTTTGAAGCTTGGCAAAAGATCCGAGCAATGAGCACGTGCTGATAAGATTATCTCTGGAAGTATCCTCTCGAATCGCCTTTGGAATCAATTGAGCAATCGAGTCCTCTTGTCACATCGCAAGCTAATAGCAAATTACTGTGAGGCTCGAAATATTCTCAAGTTGGCTGAATTTTTAAGCCCGAGGTCGCCTTACTATGAGGAGATTTTAAGCCGATAGCAATTCAAAAATCTGCCAGTCAAAGTTCGAGACGATTGTCTCAGATCCAATGGTGAGGGAAGTCTAACCGCTTTTCGAGGCCAAGACATTACAGTAAGCCGAAATAGGAACTACTCGACATGAAGCTCTTTTGTCGAAATAGAGATGGACAAGATCCTCGGTGCGAATTTGCTGTCGACAATTCTTATCGAGAGATATCGAAGACAGTGTCGGAGTTGGGACCCGAGACTGGCAGTTTGGTGCGAAACTCGTGACGCCGAATACGTTTCTATTCGAAATGAATTCATGAATCGGCGCGGCCCGTGAATTCACCGATCTCAGCTCGCAATGATGGCAGTATTCGAGCGACTCATGGACAAAGGAAAGAGCGTATCCCCGAATTTGTAGTGTACTTACTCATCACCTGGTACAAGTGATGGAAATCGGCGGAACATATTGGGAGGGCTTCAGGCACCATTCGACTCTTGCCAAATCCGAAGATACCAGGCGGCAGGTGAGTATGACTTGGGATGTGAGTTTCCGTCGTTCGACCGGCCGAGCTAGTCAAAACAAGGAATTAATCAAGCCCGCCAGGCTCTTCTCCGGAAGTACCCAAGTGGGAAGTACAGTACATTCTCGAATTCTTTTGGGAAGTCGAAGGGGACTGCCATTGCGACTTCCCAATTCTGCAGGCTTGTCCTCACCCCCCGAAAACCCTCACCCCACAAATCTCTTTTCTCTATATATTTCCCTTCTTCTCTCCCTTTCTTCTACACATCACCACTCAACCTCTCCATCCTTTCCCTCCTCTACCACTTCCTCCCTTGCCATATTTCTTCAGTTACGGTCTAGACCGTCAACTTCTCACGACACCTTTAACGCAGGGTCCCTGGTGGCCGGCGACTCGCTCTTTTTTTGCCATAGTTCTCCACGATCCTTTACTTTTACTAAACGGCTCTGGTTGCCTGTTAACTCAACGATCGAACTCGTCCTACGCTCTTTTACGCCTCAATCTGACAAGAAAACTGGCCCGACGAACGATTAGAACAACTCCAATATGAAGTTTTTCTCAGCCTCTCTCGCAGTCCTTGCCCTTGCAAGCTCGACAGCCGCTCACCATATGATCACGAATATCTTGATCAACGGAGAAGAAATGCGTAAGACTCCCATGACTTACCGATGGACGGTACTAACTTCCTGTTGTAGCTTTGGGAAAGTGCATGAGGATTCCTCCTACCACGTCACCAGTGACCGACATCTACAGTGACGCTATGGCTTGCAACGTTGGTGGCAACAACGGTGTTCAGCGTGTATGCGAAGCTAATGGTATGTCTCGATTCTGCCCTTCAACGGTTCATTGCTAATAGAAACCTTAGCTGGCGACTCGATCAGCTTCATGTGGCGCACTTGGCCTGATGCTTCTCAGCCTGGTTCTCTTGACTCCTCTCATCAAGGCCCATGTGCTGTCTATCTCAAGAAAGCTCCAGATGGACAGTCTGTTACATCTCTTGCAGCATCAGGAGGTGGATGGTTCAAGATCTTTGATGATGGGTATAGAGATGGAAGTTTCTGCTCGCAAAAGATCGCCGACAATGGCGGAAGAATGACGGTCAGACTGCCAACCGATCTTGCCGCTGGCGAATATCTCATTCGTGGCGAGCAAATTGCCCTTCACGATGCTGCCAGAGTTGGTGGTGCCCAGTACTACATCGGGTTTGTCTTACCATCTTTCTGTTTGCTTCTTACCTGTACTAACCACTTGATAGATGTGCTCAAATTGCCATTTCTTCAGCAGGACAGAAGACAGTTCCTTCTACTGTTGCTATTCCCGGTCATATTGACCAGAATGGACCAGGTGTGGTGTTTGATTACTGGAACAACAAGAACCCAGCAAACTACAAGACTCCGGGTCCAGCGGTCTTTTCGCCTCCAGCAAACCCTGGCCGTATCAATCAGAGGCTGTCTATCCAATCCTCGAACTGCATTGCAGAGAATGCCAATTGGTGTGGCAAGGCATTGCCTTCATTTGAAGGAGAAAAGAGCTGTTATACTGTAAGCTTATGATGTTATTTCTAGACATTTACTAATACGTTGATAGGCTGCAGCATACTGCTGGAATCAGGTCAATGAGTGCTTCAGCTCTGCACCAGCAACCGGTGATAAGGGTTGTAAAGCCTTCGAGAAGGTCTGTGAAAAGGCTACTGCACATTGTCGATCTTGTGGATCAAGCTGCTCTGGCAGATTTCCATGATGACATGTGTTGTATTTCAGGAAGGCCTTTCACAGACTCTGAAAAACTTTAATGACTTGTTGTTTCCTTTCATCTTACCCTTCGGTTTGAGTACCGTGATGTTAAATGATGTGAACGATTTAAACTGTTTGGAAGTAAGTTTCCTTGCTCTAATACTGTCCTTTAAATATTTTTTCCCCTATGTTATCCTTTTTTTACGCATGCATTCTAACCCGAGTTTCTGTTACTCAGGACGCGCTGGATACGACGGTAAAGAACGTGTTCTTCAACAACTGTTCTGTTTTCCTTCATTGTTTGAATGATGGCATGCTCTATGCTTGCTATGTACGCTTTCGCTTGCGAAAGTCTTATGGTCGAGCTATCGACGTTGCTTTTCTTTTATGCGTTTCTCTGCTTAATGGTGTCTTGCTGAGAAGTTGGCGGTGTCTATAGACGTCTCTGAATAGAAATTTTCATGGGCAGCCGTGGCTATTCTCCTAAACTCTTTCTTGTTTAACTGATCGTTCTTTTCATGTTTGCTGTGATGCCTGCTATCTATGATGTTCTGACCAAGCAAGTGTTCTAATTTTCCAGGTGGTTGGAACTAGATACCCACTGTTTAGTTGAAACCCCAGGAGTCGACATGAGCCATATGGTATTCCTTCGACTATCCCTACTTGCTGCCAACAGCCTCATGCACCGAGTAAAGAGCAGCAAACAATAGGATAGAATAATAGCATGATTAACTTATCAACAGCTACAAGCCATATCTCAACAGAAGACCTGACCTTCGACCATCTTTGCAACCTCCAGCACACCGTCTTCATCGCCAAACTGCCCTATGATCTGCATACCTACAACATCATCCAGCATCTTCACTGGCACGCTGATGGCCGGAATCCCAGCCAAACTAGCAGGCACTGTGAGGACGTCGTTCACATAGGAGTCAATGGGACTGGTGTTGTTGATGACATGCTCCAACTCCGGCGCCGGTGAGAGCGTTGTGGGAGTAAGAAACACATCGACCGTCTCTTGTTCGGGCCTCGTAACCTCCTCCTCCGCCTCATTGCCACTCGTAAGGGGATTTGTAAAAGCAAAAGCTCTATTGAAGTCTTGGATAACCAACCGCCTCAAGCTCTGCGCCTTCAAAAAGTAGTTGTCCATTGCGCTCGCACTCAGACTGTAATTCCCCAAGAGTATCCGTCGCTTTACCTCCGCGCCGAATCCTTCACCACGAGTGTTGGCGTAAAGAACACCGTCATCAGACCAATCTTTATCAGCCCTATGTCCATAGCGAACACCGTCGTACTTTGCAAGATTTGAGGAGGCTTCGGCGGGTGCAAGGATATAATAGGCTTGGAGGGCGTGTTGGGTTGTCGGAAGAGAGACGGCGTGAACGGTGTGCCCTTGGGCAATGAGATGTGAGATTGTCGATTTCCAAGCAGATCGGAGGGGGAGATGGAGCTCAGCGAGGTTGTATTCCTGAAAGTAATGTTAGTTTCCAGGCGAATGAACGGTCACGAGGGTCGGTGGATGCTTGCAGGGTAAGGGAACATACGACTGGAACCCCGATCCGTAGCCTTCTTTTTCTCCTCTTGACCTGATATGCCTCCGCTAGAGCCTGAATTCGTGACCGACTCTTCTTCGTCAGGTTGGTTGGATCCTTCGAATCTGGGTGGTCGATGGCCCTGAATACTGAAGCAACATCGTCGACACTCTTTGCAAGGATTCCGACGGTATCAAGAGAGTTGGCATAGGGTATAACGCCGAATCTCGACAGCCGCCCGTATGATGGCTTGAAGCCAACTGTACCAGTATATGCTGCCGGTGCGCGTACTGATCCGCCTGTATCTGTCCCCAGGGATCTATCATGAAAATTAGGTTCCGCCGCATTCCAATGAAGGACAGCAAACCTACGCAAAGCACATGTCGGCAGCTACCGCGGCAGCACTACCTCCAGAACTCCCACCCGCAGACCTAGGAGCGTCATCGAGGTAGTTGGTGGGAGGGCGCTTCACCGGACCAAAGTGGGAGTATATCGAGTGAGAACCCATCCCAAACTCATCCATATTTGCTTTCCCCAGCACAATTGCTCCATTTTCTCGTAGTGATTTGACGACGGTGGCCTCAATTGGAGAGACATAGCCTGTAGCAGTATCAACCTTCCGTCCGCGAGTCTTTGGAGCGCCAGTACATAACTTTCAGCATAGCAGAGCCGCATGTCGTCGGAAGGTCGGTTGTGCAGATATTGTCCTTGATGACGATCGTCTTGCCGTCAATTTGAGATTTCGCATGGCCTAGAGTCAAGTAAGCATTCCGACAAAGGCTTGGTGTTGAGTCTGTAAACGGACCTTTCGTGTGGCGGGTTTCGGCTTCCGTCGCTTCGCCGATGATGCCTTCCGGTGTTCTTGAGCTGATGAGGGCGTTGAAGAGCGGGTTGAGGTTGCGAGCCTTGAGAACGTGCCTTTCTGCTTCCCGAAGAATTGACATTTGAGCGAATGATTCGAGCCTCGGTATTCAATCCTAGTTCGCTTGATTGGTGAATGCTGGCAGCCTACGGATGGGCTCTGCTTTTGATGGGCTCCAGAAAGCTTCGAAGCTTAGGCTGGTGGGTTTGCAGCGGTTCGGGAGTGACGAGGCTATGACGGATGAGGATCAGCAGTCGGAATGAAGCGGCAAACCCCGTTTGGCCGCGCTGGGTTGGTCCGCCTTGACTTTCTGGGAGCTTGTTTGCTGCCGCTCGTTTTGCCAGCTAAAGAAAAATTGAGGGCCGCGCTAATCCGGTTTTGGACGTTACTTGGCAGGCACCCGTTTGGTCCGCATTTCACTCGGAGACTTGAACTGAACCCTGCCATCTTTAAACCCAGGCTGCATTCCGCCAGACAAAACCCAAAACAACAAATTCAACGCTTCATCGACAAGACGCTCGCGTTTGCCCAATCTCACCGGTGTAATGGAGGCTGAAGAGATGCAGAAGCATCTAGCATTTATGAGACAGGCGTTGGAGATGGTAATACGAGCCTGCCACCCTTCCCCTCTTGTTGAACTAACTGTTGCACCCAGGCGGAGAAGGCACTGGCGATTGACGAGGTCCCTGTCGGATGTGTATTTGTGAAGGACGGACAAGTCATTGGAAGGGGAATGAACGACACCAACCGCTCTCTCTGCGTAATGCTCACCTTTCCATCGTTCTACTCTACTGCCACAGTTCCTGACAACCGATGTAGGGTACCCGCCATGCCGAATTCCTTGGAATCCAGGAAATCCTCAAAACAAACACCGAAGATGTCTTTCGAGAAGTCGACCTCTACGTTACCGTCGAACCTTGCATCATGTGCGCCTCGGCTTTGAGACAGCTACGAATCCGATCGGTCTACTTTGGCTGTTTGAACGATCGCTTTGGTGGGTGTGGTGGGGTGTTGACCCTTCACTCAGAGTAGGTCTCTCCCTGTGGCGGCAATTCAGTTGGAAGGGTTGGACATGTTCATCTGCTGACGGACAGCCATAGCAAAGCACCTGAGCCAGCATACCCAGTCTATGGAGGATTATATCGTGAACAAGCAATTATGCTTCTGCGAAGGTTTTACATTCAAGAGAACGAGCGAGGTATAAAGAAGTAGCTGAATAGGCTTTGGCGCCGATGGCTAACTATAATGGATAGCACCCGTGCCTACGGCGAAGAAGAACCGTGAGCTCAAGACTGAAATCGTGCCGTGGTCAGTTGATGACAAGCTGGGAATCATACCAATCACTACCCCACAAACCGAAAGTGTGAACGGATCAGTCAGCGGCACAGACACCGAGGCACCAAGCGCCACCACCAACGGAGCGACGACAAACGGCGGATCCGCAAACGGAATCACCAATGGCGCCAAATCCAACGGCTTAACAATCGGCACAGCATAAATATTGTCGCAATTGGGAGTGTAGATGGAGTTCTTTGGACGATGTGATTATTGTTATGGCGTTTTGATTGCTTGCATGGGATGGGATGCATACCTTGGGACGGCGTTAATTAGAGGCTACTATGACGGATGGGTTCTGTTGCTTTTGTTTCCGGCATTTTGCGTGTTACCCTTTATGTTTGCTAGGAGGACGGATATGTAGTCTGTTCGCTTCTGTACTTAATGTTTGTTATGAAGACTCAATGTTGTATTCGATTATTCAACTTTATTGTTTTTGGCGGATAAATTCTCAAGAGACGCCGAAGCAGTCTGATAACGAAAATTTGAGAATGGTAGATGGCAATCCATCAACGGATCTCGATGGCTGCTCGATCTTCGGTTGTGCATCTCAACGGGAATGGATTGCCTTTGCGATATCGACAAAAAATCCTATGGCCGTGTGATAAAAGAGTGTCTTGTCCCAAATGACGTCGAGTTTTTTCAGAACGCCCTACGCTGATTGACAGGCCATTCTTGTGCCGCTCCCATTTTACGGATTATCATTAATCCGGAAGAGGCTGAGGTCATTACAAGCCGCCGCTTTAGTACATCTACCCCACCTTCGCCCACCCCACTTTCCCAATGCAGATACCCCAAGCATCTCTCATCACAGAACGGCGCAACCATGAGGCCATCTCATTCGTGATTCGCACTTTTTACTCTGCGTTCTAACTGCCTCGTGTCCGTGTGTCTTTTTATTTTTTTCGCCGAACGTGAAGAGCATCGTGAGCCTGCAAAGAGTGGATGCTGGATCTGCAAGGACCACTGTGAGCCCTAGAGCAAAACCGAAACGTCCCTGTTGATTCGCCGAAATGACGCTGGTTTGGTTTGGTCTTTTGGTTTGTCTCGGTAGACTGAGGCTTTTGTCCGCGCTGACTTGCGAGCGGTCTCGTCTCTGAGCAGTGAGGGCCGGCCCAGCTATTCCAAGTCCGCCTGCAACCTGTTCTCACTTTCCCAATTTCTCTTGGAGAACAATTGTCTGATCATCGCCCACCCACTCTTGTCCTTCACAAAAACTACCTAGGATCAGCTCTTGCCGCCTTGTCCTTGCCAAACCTTCTTCAGCCAGCGAAAGCGGAAGGAAACGATAGGGTCCCAGATCCAACCTTATTACAACCTACTTAAAACGTCACTCCGCCTCTCTTTCCCCAAACACCTTTACTACTTTCCTTTCCCCCTCTCCCCACCACCCAAACACCCCGAAAACCCCGTTTACGACCATAGTGTTTGTCCATACGACTGGACACTCGGGAACCCACTTCCATACCGGAATTCATCAAATTCAACAACATCTTCGTTCCGTTTCTCCCGCTACTCCACCATCCCCGCCATTAACGAAGAACGACTCTAATCTAACGACCAAACAAACTCCACAATGTCTATCAATATTGATGGGCGTGACAGATATGATCACACAAACGACTTCCTAGGGTAAGCTGGACCCTGTTTGCACCACTCCCCACAAGTCAATTGAGCTAACACTCACTATCTGTGTCTAGTGGAGTGTCCTTCGTCTCCCTTGTAGCGCCCACAGAGGAAAAGTACTACGAGACCGTCGAGTTCTACACCCACCTTGGCTTCCAAGAGAATTATGACTTTGACCGTTCCCGACGAGAGAGACTCCCAGAGCTCGACATCTGCGTCTCGAGTGAGAAGGAGAAATGGCTTTTCTCAGAAGGAGGTGGTTCGGACGGAGCTGGATCCAACATCACCCTCAAGATTCGCTTCGTGTCGGACGCCATCTACTGGAAGGACACTCGGGGTGAGCGCCGCTCTTCAATCACCATGCTCCACGGGCAGATCCTCGAGCAAGATAAGGCCAGCTCGAAGCAGGACTGGAGAGGATCGCAAGAAGCTGTAATCTTCTACACGGAAAAGCTCAAGTCCATTATCAAGGTTCTCGAAGCCCGTGGCACCCAACTCCAGTTCCATCCAGATAACATCAACCCTTGCGAGGTTTACGCTTTCGATCCTCTCGGCACCCTTGTCGGTTTCACATCCAAGGCAAACCCATTCTCGAAGAGAGTCACACAGGAACAACTCCCCTCCGCTCACATCACCAGAGATCCCAGTCGAGTTCCATCTCCTCAGCCAGGAGAACGTCGCAAGAAGATTGCGGTTCTCACCAGTGGTGGAGATGCCCCAGGTATGAACGCCGCGGTTCGTGCTGTCGTCCGGAAGTCTATCAGCTCCGGATGCGATGCTTACATCGTCCGTGAGGGTTACGAGGGATTGGTGGAGGGTGGAATCTACATCCAGGAGATGGGCTGGGAAGATGTCCGTGGATGGCTCTCGGAGGGAGGAACGCTCATTGGTACTGCTCGATGCAAGTCATTCCGTGAAAGAGCGGGACGTTTGAAGGCTGCAAAGAACCTTATCGCCAGAGGAATTGATGCCCTCATTGTTTGCGGTGGAGATGGTTCCCTCACCGGCGCCGACTTGTTCAGAAGTGAATGGCCTGGGCTGCTTGATGAACTTCTGAAGGCCGGTGAGATATCTCAGACACAGCGCGAGACTTACAGTTCACTCAACATTTGTGGCCTGGTTGGATCTATCGACAATGATATGTCTTTAACCGATGCCACTATCGGATGCTACAGTTCATTGGCAAGAATTTGTCAAGCTGTTGATTATATTGATGCGACTGCCTCCTCCCACAGTAGAGCATTCGTTATTGAGGTTATGGGCCGTCATTGTGGTTGGTTGGCGCTTATGGCTGGTGTTGCTACTGGCGCCGATTTCATACTCATTCCGGAGAGGCCGCCACTCGAGGGCTGGGAAAAGGAGATGGCAAATGTTATCAAAAAGGTAAGATGGGTTAGAAGTTTTGGTTCCCATTTGCTAATACGCTGGACAGCATAGAGAGAATGGCAAGCGTCAAACCATCGTCATTGTCGCGGAAGGTGCTACTGATATCAACCAGAATGCCATTTCTGTCTCTTTTGTCAAGGATATCCTTGCCAACGACTTGGGTCTCGACACCCGAATCACTACGCTGGGTCATCTGCAGAGAGGTGGTCCTCCTTGCGCCTACGACCGTATGTTGGCTACAATCCAAGGTTATGATGCGGTCGAGGCTGTTCTCCAGATGGATCCTAAGAAGCCATCTCCTATGATTGCCATCACCGAGAATAAGTTGACTCGGCAGCCTCTCATGGAGGCAGTAGCTGCCACACACGAGGTTGTTACAGCTTTGAAAGCCAAGGACTTCGACAAGGCCATGCAGTTGCGTGATTCGGAATTCGAGGAGTACTTCACAGCCTACCAGGTGACCACCAAGGCCGGTTCTATGACTGAAGCTATTTTACCCGAAGATAAAGTAAGTGATTCCGAGCTGTGCGGGACGTGGCTAATAAAGTGAAGCGTTTGAAAATCGCCATCATCCACATTGGTGCTCCGGCAGGTGGTATGAACGCTGCTACTCGTGCTGCAGTCACCTACTGTCTTAGTCGTGGGCACAGGCCATTCGCCATCCACAACGGCTTCACTGGTCTTACTCGACACAACTCTGTTCGTGAACTTGACTGGATCACTGTCGAGGGCTGGGCTATCCGTGGTGGTTCTGAGATTGGTACTAATCGCTCTCTACCAAGTGAGGATATGGGAATGGTTGCGTGGTACTTCCAAAAGTACGCCTTTGATGGTCTGATGATTGTTGGTGGCTTTGAGGCCTTCCATTCCCTCTCGCTATTGGAGAAAGCCAGACCTTCGTACCCAGCCTTCAGAATACCGATGGTTCATATCCCAGCTACCATATCCAACAACGTGCCGGGGACCGAATTCTCGATTGGATCGGATACCTGCTTGAATGCACTTGTTGATTATTGTGATGCCATCAAGCAATCCGCATCGGCCAGTCGTAGGAGAGTGTTCATGTAAGATCTATTCCTCCAAAGTGTAAGCTTAAACTGACAATTACTAGTGTTTGCGTGCAAGGTGGAGACTGTGGTTATATCGCTACTCTTGCTGGTTTGGAGAATGGCGCCATGGCTGTTTACACTCCAGAAGAAGGGATGACTCTCCAGATGGTGGATCGTGATATTCAACTATTGAAGAAGTCATTTGAGAATGACCAGGGAATGAACCGTGCCGGAAAAATCATCATCTTGTGAGTAGCCGAGTAACTAATGAGAGGGACATTGCTAACAGAATACTAGGAATGAGCACTCTTCCAAAACCTTCACTGCCGATTTCCTGGAAAAGGCTATCCGTGAGGAAGCTAGAGGACGTTTCGACTCCCGCGTTGCCAACCCAGGCCACGTCCAGCAAGGAGGTACCCCAAGTGCCATGGATCGTGTTCGCGCTGTTCGTCTCGCCGTCCGCGCTATCAAGTTCCTGGAGGAGCATGCAAACTCTCAAGAGAGAATCCTCGACGATCCATCCACCGCTGCCGTTATTGGTATTCGGGGTGCTTCGCTTGTCTTCACACCTGTGCAGAAGCTCGTAGAAGAGGAGACGGAGTGGGCCAAGAGACGTCCAAGAAACGCTTTCTGGCTTTCGCATCGTAAGATTGCCGATGTATTGAGCGGACGTCCTTAGTAATGACGCTCCGTCCTGCTTTCTTTTGTTTGGTCAGGGAGTCTTCTTATTTTTATTCTTGGTTATTTCTAGCATATGGGGGGTATTTGTTCTTGTTTCGGCTTATTATGTTGCTTTTGAGGGGTTTTCTGCTTGTTCTATTATTTTGATCAGTCTATCTAGCGCTTTGAATAGTATCGGCCGATGCATACTCTCGGTGGTGATTTTGGCTGTCGAACAGAAGGGATGTATATGATTAGGTAGATGGTTAGATGTTGAATCAAGCTACTGGTTTGACTACACAACTCGGGCGCCCGCTGTCCTTGAAGTAAGATTGAAACGTCCTTTTCGATGCGGTGGCTTTTAAGCCCGCCCTCATGTAAATAAAGCCTTTACTACATCAACAGAAAACTCCAAGACACATATCCTAAGCACACCATACTGTAAAACTGATTATCAATGCGCAAAAGCAAGAAAGTAGCAATTCGAGGGTGGGAATGAATGAAACAAGCTAGAGAAAGGCACTGAATGCAAAGGAGTTGGTGTCGCCAAAGAAAGGACAACTACACAAGTACGTTCAAAAGTAAACCGAGTAAAGCAAGAATTAAAGCAAACACTACAGAAAAAAGTAGGGAAAGAACAGCATATTCAGCATCCACAATCGTCTATAGCCTCCTCCGCTCACACCCATCCAACCACTCCTCTCACCTAATACCTGGGAGCAAACGCATTCTTCAAAAACAAATTAACAACCTGCAACGCCTCAAACCTCAACTCGGGATCCACACTACCCATGAGCCCCAAGCATCTCTTCTTCACACCTTTCTCCTCCAACACCTTCCGTCTCTCGGGACATTCATTGAGCAGGGCAGCACAATCATGGACGGCAACATGAATCGGCACCAACCTGTCTTTGGGAAGTGCCTCGCCCCGCTCAGTCGCCTTCCACCCTTCCTCAATGACATCCACCAGCTTATCGATGAGACTACCTCTGTCGTAATCAAAGATATCGTTTGCATGCTTCTTCCAGAAGTTCTCATTGCGGTGCATAGCACTCCATGAGAGTTTCCCTTGCTCAACCTCGAGTTTGTAGTTGTCGAGTGTGGTTTGGTTGGCGAGATACTGTTCGAGGCTGGTGACGATGAAGTCGAGATCTTCCACAATGTCTGGGTCGGTAGTGTAGCGCTCTTGGAGGCCAGTGAGCATGGGGAGCGGGTGCACGATGGAGAGGGCTGGGAGGTTGGTGGCGGAGGAGATGTGCAGGAGATTGGCGAGGATGCCGATAGATAGACGGGCGATCTTTTCTTTGATGGCAGACTTCATGAGAAGGAGGAGCGTCCAGATAATTTGGTAGTCACTGTGAAGGCCATTAGCTGATGGGGTTCGAGGAGGCTTGAGCAAACGAACCTTTGGATGGTTGAGGTGACCTGCTCCTCGAAAGATAGGGACCAGATAACGAGGAGAGTGTGGTAGAGGAGCTGGAGACTGACATCCCCCTGCTGGATCTCATTCGGGTCGACGTTGGATGTTATTGGTTTCTGCTGTGCGTCTTTGGGGGTGGCTTTCCGGAGAATGTTGATCAGTGGAGTCGCCAACCTAGACCGCCCAACGAGAGGGATGCTCTGGTCCTGCTCGCTCTCATCGAGCTCGTCCTCCGAGTTTGCCCAAAACACACGTCTGGCTCCCTTGTTACGGACGAGGTTGACATAGCCTTGCATACAGAGGTCTTGAACGTTATTGTCACCGTTCTTTATACCGTCACTGAGGTAGGTGTAAAGCGGTGCAAGCGCCCTTTTGGCCAATAACTGCTTCTCTTCTGAGACCTTGTCCTCACCGTATGTTTTGGTGAGAGCATGTGCAATGAGGTTTCCTAGGTCCCGAGAGGCTATAAACTTGACACTTTCGTCTCCCTTGTCCAGCAAATGGATGAGGACTTTGAAGGGATCATCAACCGATTTGAACACGGTGACTCTGAACTTTTCTGACGCTGCGAGATGTCCCTCGGTCAGTAAACAAAGCCAACGAGTGACAAAAGCACAAGGGGCGGGGGGTGGGTTGCTGTAGAAGGTACTCACACAACGCATCTGAGAGAATCAGCAACACAGAAACAACTACGGCGTTTTCTGCGACTTTCTTCAGAACACCCGTCTCTCCGTCCTCTCCGAACAGTAGCTTGACATAAGCATCCGTATCTTTCTCGAAGAGCTTCATCCTGCTCGTTTCCTGCGTTTCTGGCGAGACATCTTTGCTCAACTCGTCGAGCTTGGTGGAGTCAGCGTCGTTGATTGCGCCAGACCGAGCGAGTGCCTTCCATGCGACTGTTCTGGTCCTGATATTCGTGTATATGCCGTCGACGTACTGCTGTACACCGTCGTTGTGGGACATGACGAAATAGGCGACGGTGGTGGAGCTGGAGGGGTTGGTGGATAGTTGTTGTTGGTGAGAAGTTATTCGTGTCGACCAAGAGAAAGGGACGAAAGGGAATGGCCGGTCGAGTCCGAGTGGTTTGGGAAGGAGAGACGGATGGGGTTGTTGGTGATGATGGCCGAAGGGAAGCGGTAATTGGATTTCGTTTGGTGTTGATGTTGAGCGGTGGTGGCAGGACCAGGCTCCTGCGAGGTCATCCCACCTCGCTAACAAACAAACGGTTGCGTCAAGGGTGCGCTTCCTGACTTTGGGCTTGTTTGTGTCGCCTATCGGAACCTTACATCCATAGCAACGATCCACCAATATTCGTGCTGGCCCATGCACGTCGACGTACGGGTCCGAAACTGCGACTTTGGGTTGCCGGTAATGCGGTGCTTTTTAGCTATTTACGGGGAAGCTGCTCGGGACTATTTGGGCAGCAAACCGGTCATTTAGGTAAGCAATTGGCCCGTGAAGATAGCTATCTAGGAGATTATCGCTTGATACACTCACTCTTTACCTTTTCAATTGAACCTCTCTTTGAGCTTCGTTTCCTCCGATCCTCTGTGCCTCACTACAGTTTGAGGATGGCCTACAGAAGACAGCCACCGTCTCTCCCGATATATGCACTCCCTCCGCTTCGCCTTCTCGACCGCTATACTAGTTATGCCAAGATTCCTAGGATCCAATTCCTACCAGAGAACCTGGAGTTGTTGGAAACTAGATCCACAGTTGATGAGCTGAGAAACTTCAAGCACTTGCTACCCAACAGTTTCATCCTCCTTGTATTGTACAGAGAAGGCTACGCTAATTGTATTGGTTAATTGAGTACTTGGAATAGAACGCTTCAAGATACACAAGATATTTTCAATAGAAAGCACACCGCTATCCTGATACTTTGCTGAATGCTGAGCCCTTTACTACAGAAGAGTGTATCAAGACAACAACTATGATGGCAAGCTCTCGGACACAGAATGGCCACAGTCTGCCAGGAGTATTGTACGTACATACATCAGACTAGAAGGAAAAGTACAATACAGGCATGTACCTTGGGGGAGTTGGTCTCAAGATGATGCTAGTTATGGGAAGTGTTGATGTATTATCCATGCTGAGAATGGTGAGAGCTTTGATAATGATCCGTACAGCTGTGTTTCCAAACGGGAGGACAATACCGGCGTTGATCGATTTGATGATCCGAAACCGCACTCCGAGTTTTAATACATGAGAAAGCGGTTCTTGAGCATGTAACTATATAGAAGAAGTGCCCCTCGGTTTGTCCGGCATGACTGATGTTGTGGATTCTTTCGCGGTCCGTATGCCAGTATCTCGACCTTGGTGCTTCGTTGTAGAAAGAAGAAGGGCGATGTCGAGCCTGAATGGTAGCCAAAGCGTACGATCGCGGGAATTGCGATCTGAGTCCCTGATAGCCCGAGTGATGATTTGTCGACAGTAGAAGAATACCGGTAGAAACATTTGGATATCGCTAAACGCAGTGTCAAGAAGGTCTCGGGAGCAACTGTGCGAAAAACAGACCTTCTTTCGTTTTGACCCACTTCGTCTTGCGCATTGCAACTGTACTTGAGCAGACTCTCATTCACATGTCCGTCAGTTCCGCCTCATCATCTCTTCCGGATCCTATCATCGCATTCGAGAAAATAGTAATAAAGAGTTGTGAGTGCCACATTTCGTCTTGAACTTCTTTCTAGCTTCCAATCTGCCATCAATAAGAGCGGTGCAATGGGTGCCGTTGCAGGCCTGGGACGCTTTATAAGGCAGTTCTCGAATAGGCAATCCGATCATCTGCGTTGGCAGCCGTCCAAGTGGATGGTGATTGATTTGTTGGAGAGCCCGAAGGAGCCAACTGCCACCAATAAATGGCATCTCCATGATCTTGCTGCTAGTGAACAAGCATCGGGGGTCATCCTACGATATTTATCAAGAGTGGGTCAGAAAGAAAAGCTCCATAGACGAGGTGGATACCTGGACTAAAACTATCGCTATTTGTTGGGCGTGGTGGAGACTGATATATTGGCCCCCATGACTTGGTCGAAGCGTTCACCAAGCCGGAAGGTCGATGTGAAGTAGCACCAGCTTTCGTCCCATGTATGGAGACTATGGAATTTCGGACCTGGCCACCGCCGGCTCCAAGACTAACCGGACGGGATGCCGTGCTTCTCGTCGGTCGATCTGCCAGCCGGGTTCAGCGAAATAGTTATTCCGGTCGGATGCCGTAGAGGGTCCACTTGGTGGGTCGAGGGGATTCGGTACGAGGTGTATCAAACTCTTGGGATGAGGGATTCAGGTCCACTAGAATGACGCTATCGAACTGTTAACTGTCCTTAAGCGGTAACGAGGGCTCCAAAGGGCACAGGCGGAAAGCGTCGAAAGTGGAGATCTCTAAGCTCTGACAGTTAGGTAATCCGTTTGTAGTAAATTTACGAAATCTGGTCTGGTGTATCAAAGGTGCAGAGAAAAAAAGATACCGGGGCGGAAGAGGCATATCTGAAGGAGTCCCCCTCGAGAAAAAGGCACCGTCTAGTAAAGTGGTGTAGGTAGGGGTGTTTGGTAAAAGGGCGGGGTGTATCATATTGGTAGAGCAGCATTGCGTTCTAGCGACATAATGGCGGAACCTCATGGCCAATCTGTCATGCTGTCTGCTTTTCCTCAGCACGACAATTCCAATCTCCGATTAAAGCAGCAGGTCTCCATTAAATTCCGAAAAAAACCCCAACAACAAATCTTTGTTCAACTTTCCCACCTAACGCCGACGTCTTCCTTTCAATCCCTCAACATCACCAACCCTCTCCTCCCAAACAACCGTCAACCCACCCGTTTTCCTTCCTTGCTCCCTCCAAACTCCTTGCTACCTTCTGGGATCTCTTCTTGTTGAACGTTTGTTCCTTCGTTTAAACACCACACTACAGTAGTCACTATGGCGTCTGCAACCCGTACACTATTCGGAAAGTTCGCCCTCGCTTCGAGAACTAGCGCAATCCCGGCATTGAGAGCAAGCCCCGTCAGAGGAGCTGCCGCAACATTCAGACTTGCCGAACAGAGGAGACGATATGCCACCGAGGGACACTCGATGACGGTTCGTGAGGCCCTCAACACGGCACTCGCAGAGGAGTATGTGGTTACTTGGCTTTTACGTCGTAATGCCGGCCCTTGCTAATCTGTCCGTGCAGGTTGGAGCAGAACGAGAAGGTGTTCATCATGGGAGAGGAGGTCGCACAGTACAACGGAGCCTACAAAGTCACAAAGGTATTTGGGTTCATTGGAAAGGGTTGAAATGGGTGCTGATAATGCCTGTACAGGGTCTTTTGGACCGCTTCGGTGAGAAGAGAGTTGTAAGTTGTCCCCAACGAATGGCGGAACGTGTGGATCTCGGGTGCTGACGTCAGGACAGATCGATACCCCAATTACAGAGCACGGTCAGTCAATTCGGACCTGGACGGTGGGTGAGAAAGAGTACTGATTGGTGTCTAGGTTTCGCTGGTATGGGTGTCGGTGCTGCTCTCGCTGGTCTCAACCCAGTCGTCGAGGTATGTGTTTAATCGGAGAAGCGCGGTCTCGGTGGGAAGGCGGAAGGCGACTGACATTGATTCCTTAGTTCATGACCTGGAACTTCGCTATGCAGGCCATTGATCAAATCATCAACTCTGGAGCAAAGACCCACTACATGTCCGGTGGTATCCAACCTTGCAACATTACCTTCCGTGGACCAAACGGCTTTGCTGCCGGTGTCGCCGCTCAGCATTCTCAGGATTACTCGGCCTGGTACGGATCTATCCCAGGTCTCAAGGTCGTTGCCCCATGGAGTGCCGAGGACGCAAAGGGACTCTTGAAGGCTGCTATCCGTGACCCCAACCCAGTCATTGTTTTGGAGAACGAGTAAGAACCCAACTCTGCACTAGATCCTCAGCTACTTACTGACTGTCCCAGGTTGCTCTACGGACAGAGCTTCCCAATGAGCGCCGAGGCCATGAAGGACGATTTCGTCATTCCTATCGGAAAGGCCAAGGTTGAGCGTGTCGGAAAGGACGTTACCATTGTCACTCTCTCCCGCTGTGTCGGACAATCCCTCACTGCCGCCCAAATCTTGAAGGAGAAGTACGGTGTTGAGGCTGAGGTCATCAACCTCCGCAGTGTCAAGCCACTGGACGTCAACACTATCGTCAGATCGGTCAAGAAGACCAACAACCTCGTCGCCGTCGAGTCTGGATTCCCATCCTACGGTGTTGGATCCGAGATCCTCGCTCTCGCTATGGAGTATATGTTTGATTACCTGGATACCCCAGCCCAGAGAATCACTGGTGCTGAGATTCCAACTCCATATGCCATTGGTAAGAGATGCGAGCTGGAACCTTAGTATGTGAGCTAACAAAGCACAGGTCTCGAGGCCATGTCCTTCCCAGATGAGGACCTCATCGTCCAGAAGGTCAAGCAACTCCTCAGAGTTTAAGGCTCCTCGAATCAACCTTATCCCTCTTTCCTCCCTCTCTCCTCCAAAATAACAACCTAATTTCCGTCGCAAGCGAGCATCCTTTCTACTGTACCATGTTTTACTCCCTTTTCCTAATCGTTATTGTTCGCGGGGCGCTTGAATGTTTGGGTAGACAAAGGCTTTTCCTTTCTACGTTGTCCACGAATCTTCATTTGTAGCTCTTTATTTCTTTTCACCATTTCAAGGAATGGCATTTCGGGTTTGATATTTTTGGTTCAATCTTTTGTTTGATTTGTCGTCTTACGTCTGTGTTGGACGGAGTCTAGTGAGGTGTTTCTGCGTGTTCATACCCGAACTGGTACCCTGCACAGCTCTCTAACCATTTGTAAGAGTGAATGATATTGTGTACCGTATTAAAAGCAAAACAAGCTAGAAAAACTTCGTAGTGCGTGTCGAAAAAATGGTGATTAGAGCTTCGATTATGCCGACTTTGCCTTTTTCCGGTAGTAGGTGCGTTTTGTCCACCAAGTCGTCGCCAGTACCCATATGCTTGTTCCCAGTGTCAAGAATGGGATGAGCAACATCAACCACGTCCAAGTCTTCGACCGCTTTGCCTGCAGTGTATCCACCACCTCCGCCAAACGCTTTTCCAACTCTTCCTTCCCACTGTCGTTTTCAACGATGTAGCCTCTATTCCTCTTCTTCCAAACTTCCTCCATAATCCCCACCTTTTCTTTCCTGGGCATCTGGCTCTGGATCCTGCGCCTTGCATCCTCCCGCGTCATGGTACCACCAATTTCCTTGTCTCTCCCGAGAATACGTCCAATTTGAAGTTCCTCATCACTCACATCAATCAACACCACCTCCCCACACACGGCATCGAGACCCGCCTCAAGCAGCAATGGCACATCCAGCACAACCGCCCAGTGTCCCTTGATCCAGTTCCAAAAGATTGCCTTCATCATCTCCCTCCGCACCGCCGGGTGCACAATACGATTCAATACTGCTCGGTCTGCTCGTCGTTCCTCACTGTCGCCGAATACCCGTTTTCCAAGAGCGGCGCGGTTGAGGGAGCCGTCTGCGTTGAGGAGGTCGGGCGTTGTTGGGAGAAAGTAGTCTTTGATGCGCTCAAAGCCTGTGGTACCGGGCTCGACAACACGGCGGGCAAGCACATCAGCGTCGATTATTGGGAGGGAATGTGTGGTAGAGAGGATGCGGCTGGCGGTGGATTTGCCGGAGGCGATGGAGCCGGTCAGGCCGAGGATGAGCATGGTGGAAGCGAAAGGCGAGGAGTGAAAGTAGAAAGCTGGGTTGCGTATCTATTCGGTAGTCGTAGAGAAGAGTCGTAGTTTGAAGAGTTGTAGGTCGTATGGATCGTATGTTTGCTTGGGTGGTGATGGTTGCTTCCTGGTGTTGAGATGGATAAGATGAGGCAATCCCTTGTGATCTTCGTCTTGGTGGTGGTGTATGTAATGGATTTGCTACGGTACTTCAAGTTGTATCTTGGAGAGCCGGATGGGTATTGGGTATTGGGGTACTGATGACGTCTGTTTGGGTCTTTTGGGGGTATAATTTTTGAGGCGAGAGTTTCTGGTGGAAGACAGCAAAGCAAGGGAGAATTATTGAAGGTTTTGTTTTGCGGCACTGAGACTTTGTCTGTCAAGGCCGAGGGTAAAAAAATCGCAGCGATCGGACTAAAGCCATCGTTCCGGGCGCCCATGTGCCTTGAAACGGCCGACTTTGAGAACGGAAACGTTGGGCGGCTGACTAAGAATCAAAACAAAGGCAAAGGCGATTTTGCGAACGAGACCTTTGCATCATCCATCACCAACTCATCCAAAGTCAACACCAGATCCCGCCTCGTAGAGAACAACGCCAACCAAACCTCCAAATCGATAATTCCCACCAGTCAGAGACACACGTACCTACGAATTCCACCGATACCCAAAACAATGCCACCAACTGGAGCCTTGAAGGCGGACGTCAACCGCGCTGGTTGGGAATCCTCCGACTTTCCCTCCGTCTGCGAGAACTGCCTGCCCGACAACCCCTACGTTCAAATGATCAAGGAAAATCACGGTATGTTCTTCTCCTATCGCACGTCATTCGCAGGGTTCAATACTAATCAATCTTGCAGGTCTGGAATGTAAAATCTGCACCCGCCCCTTCACAGTCTTCCGATGGGCCGCCGACCGCACCTCTCGTTTCCGCAAAACCAACGTCTGCCTAACCTGCGCGCGTCTCAAGAACTGCTGCCAATGCTGTATGCTCGATTTGACTTTTGGACTCCCTATCGTCGTTCGCGATGCCGCTCTCAAACTCGTCACCCAAGGCCCAACGTCTAGCATCAATAAGGAGTACTTTGCGCAAAACAACGAGGGCAAGTTCAAGGATGGAGATATCCCAGAGGAATACGAAAAGACGGACGCCGCCGCTAGGGATCTACTGAAGAGGTTGGCGAACAGTCAGCCATACTATCGGAAACCAAGGGCTCAGGTGGAGGGTGGGAGTGAGGATCAGAGGAGGCAGATTACGGCTGGTGGAGAGAGTGGTGGGCAGGGTGGCCAGAAGCTGGGGCCGGGACCGATTAGAACACCAAGAGGTGGGAATGCCGCCAGAGGGGGGAGAGGTGGAGGCGTGGGTAGAGGAGGGCGTGTTGGAGGTGGAGGTCAGCCGGGACCACACGATGCTATCCCGCCGAATGATCCAACCATCACATCGTTGTTCCTGACGGGAATTGAGGATGACCTGCCGGAACATGCCATTAGGGATTTCTTTGCGCCGTTTGGGAACATCAGGAGCTTGGTTTGTGTGCATCGATCGCGTTCGGCATTTGTCAATTATGCTACCAGGCAAGGGGCCGAGGCCGCTGCAGAATCGTGTCAAGGTCGAGCAGTCAGTAAGTTTTCCCCTTTTTTTTGCTCTTTACAAGACATCTGCTAACTTTTCTTCAGTCCAAGGCTGTCGCCTCCGCGTTCAATGGGGCAAGCCTCGTCCTCTCGGCAACATCGATCGTAACCAAGCTGCAGCAATCGTTAAGCAGGCCGCTGCCGCCAGGGAAATGGGCATGAATATCAACATTCCGGATGGTCAAGTGCAGGCTCCAAGTGGTGGGGAGGAACAGGTTACATTAGCGGATGTGGACAATATCCAGGTTGCTTTGCCTCCAGGACAAGCAGACTACAAGTTCAAGAGCCAACAGCCAATCCAGTAAAAACTTGCATGATTGCTTGGATTGGAGGAGTCGATGTAGGCTATGGGGGGGGTCGGGGGAGATTATTACTGTGGATTTTTGTGCTTATAGCATTGAGGCGTTTTGGCGTTTATTGTGCTTTTTGAACGATTTGAAGAGGGGCGCTAATGTAGTGGAAAGGGTATTTATTATGCTCGTTTCTCGTGGGATGGTAATGGCTTGTTTATTCGTATATCAATAGATGTGGTGTTGAAATGCTCTCATATTCACGATCTCTGAGCCGAACCGCCAACCAAATCAGCTCCTGATCAACAGCTAGCCTCACTGCTTCGATCGCCCGATTTTTAGGCATCTTCAGAGATAACTGAAGATATGTCATGCATCTCCTGTCAGGTTGAAAGTGTAGTCCGTTGCGATCAGCTGATCGATATTACTTCTTCCCAGCCCATCTTGGTCGGACCGGAGCGTAATGTCGGTGCTCATGCCCCGCCAGAATTCCGGGAAATGGCCTCGTTGCTGGCCTTGTCGAAGCCCCCCCCTCAATATCTCCGCTCTTTAGAAGAGATGTGCTCAATATTGACAGCATGACTACTGTTTTTTCATGGCGTTCTTTTAGCGACCATGCTTTTCCTGACTCTTTTATCTTCCAGCCTATTCCTCAATCCCTGAACTGAAAAGTACCCCGCAAAGCCAAACATCTCCAGCGAGTTCAAAGCACACAAAGTTCCTTACCAACAAAATAACAGTGACCTGGCTGTACAGCTCATGGTATGTTCATCACACTACGCAAAGTGCTTACATTCCTAACAGCTCTGACATTTTCCAGTTTTAAGCCAAACTCCACATTCAACGACCTTTTGCGTCGCAATCTAGTTGATAACATTATACACCATGGGCGGCTTCCTCACCTATCAAAGGCCAGAATCCAGTCGTGTAATGTACACTCAAACCCGCCCCTCACGGATGGCTCGTGCCGTCCTCTCAAGGAGCTCACTGCATAGTGGGGCGGCAGCAGTCGCAATGAATTTCTTCGGCCTTCGAAAACCAACTC
Source organism: Ascobolus immersus RN42 (assembly GCA_003788565.2). Lineage (NCBI taxonomy): Eukaryota > Fungi > Ascomycota > Pezizomycetes > Pezizales > Ascobolaceae > Ascobolus > Ascobolus immersus. The sequence goes on along the minus strand of ML119669.1, from coordinate 148,425 downwards.
CAGCCGAAAAAAGGACCATTGCCACGTATCATGAAGAGAAGGTGAAGGAACAAAGGGAGGAAGGCGGCCTGGAGGATCAACAAATGGCCGAGCAAATCATCCTCCACGGCTTCCGCAAGCCTGGCGAACAGCCGAAAGTCCGTTTCTCGGGAAAAAAAGACGCCCGTGGACTTGATTCTAGGACAAAGGAGTCGACTCTCCCTTGGTACCTCTATTCCCTTGAGGAGCGTCTCCAGAAGGAAGAATTCCGCCCTACCAAGGAAGCCCAACGCAGCAGAACTACGCAGGCAATGAAAGATAACTTTGCTCTTGAGGTTGGAGATGGGTGCTGGAGCAACCGATACTACCAGTTGACAGTCTTTCAGGGTGCAGATGGGAAGACCTTCTACATGACGGACTTTAAAGGGAGCTGGGTTACGTGCATAGTAACCAACGGGGGTTTGGAAGAAGTCTGCGAAAGGTTGGAGGGGAGGTTTGTTCGGGCTGGACCGTTTATAGTGGCGACTAATTGGCATGAGCACGGCCCACTGAAATGCAGAGCTTATAGCTTGGATATGAGGGATGAAATCGACAGAAATAAGTGGTGCGAGAGATGGATGGGGCCGATGAAGAAGAATTCAAAGTAGGATGTGACGGTCGAGGAGGCCTGCAGTGCCGATCCGCGTGTCTTCTGCTTGGTGTCGAATTTGTGGATCCTGGGGTATATGCGATATTGATTTTATACTTGTTGACTTTCTTGTCTTGTCTGCAAGTTCTATACATTGAATCTAATCATTTTGTTTATGAAGCTTGTTAGTTACAGTGTTGACTACAATTTGAAACCCTGTCACCATTGAGTACTCGCTATGTTGATATCGCTGGCGACTCAGAGGCGCAAGTACTTACTGATCGGGGAGAGTATGGTTAGGTATAGCTCCGAGCATTTAGGTTTGCGTTCCGGTGCAGCTTAGGCTTAGGTCCGGGCTTTAAACATACTTATAAGCCGAGATACTAACATGGATTCATCACCAAAGATTCTTCCGTCCTGCATCGAGGTTCTCGTCCTTGTTTGGCTTCAAGTAGCAAATGAACATGTACTTTGTATGGAACTTGGGACGATTTACTACCGGAAGGAGCCTAGATTACTTTGGCGGAACGCGGACGGCCTTGTCGCTTATTAATTCCCCTTTAGTCGTGGAGGTCCCAAGACAAGCCCGGCTCCGCAGTCTTCAGTTGAACGCGCAATCATCTCCATCTCACCAAGCCACCATTTCCATTGCCATCTTCTAGAACCATCTCATACCCTCGCCCTCGTACTAGTCGCCTCCGAAAGCTTTATATTTCATCTCATCTTTTACTCCCGTGGCTTGACCAGAGATCTTTCCAACTTACCCAACACCTCATCTCCGCTCCGCTTCTCGTCGATCACCGCACATCTTCAACTTCTCACGTCGCATTACCACAATGTCAAAAACCAACCCTCAGGAGCATCTCAAGATTGGCGACTCGATAGGGGCCCATTGCGATATTCCGACCTGCCATGTGCTCGATTTCCTGCCCTTCAAATGCGAATCCTGTAAAGGGTAAACCATCTCCACCCCTTCCACTCCCGCTCTCCGCCTCAGTTCTCGCTAACACCAACCAGGACCTACTGTCTAGACCACCGCTCCGAAACCGCCCACAAATGTCCTAAAGCCGGAGAATGGGCGCGAAGACGTGCCGAAGCCGCCCGCTCCTCTTCCTCAACTCCCTCCTCCTCGACCCAGCCCCCCAAACCAATCGGTGGTCGCAACCTCACCACCACCTGCCACGCTACGTCCTGCAATGTCACCCTCGACACTCCCATGCAGCCTCGAGTTACGTGCTCCACCTGCCACCACGACTACTGCCTCAAGCACCGCCTCTCAACCCAGCACAACTGCACGCCCCCGCCCGTCCCGCAGGCCCAACAAGCAAAAGCCAAAGCCGTCTCAGCCCTCAACCGCTTCAAAGCCTGGACTGCTACCCTCCCCAAAACCGCCAGCTCGAAAATGTCGGCCCTCAACACACCCTCCAACTCCTCGCGGTCTGCCACTGCACCGAACGGCATCATTGCTTTACGGAAAGTCGCAAAAGGCGATGCCAAGGTGCAGCCAGGAGACCGAGTGTACCTCTGGGCAGAGGCAGCAGGTGTGGGAGAACTGAAAAGGGAGGGAATGTGGTTCGACAAGAAGTGGAAGGTTGGACGGGTGCTGGACAAGGCTGCGGAAACGTTACGGGTGGAGAACAAGAATAATGTTGGGATCAAGGAGGAGGATCGCTTGAGAGTTTTCTGGGTTGAGGGTGGTAGGGTGCTGGAGTTTGGGGAAGTTATCGGGACGGTGAAGAATGCAGATACCATAGTGCTATTGAGAGGCGTCGGTGAAGTTTGAGGTGGATGTGGATACGGTAATTTCTTGGACTGACTTGGTACCGGATTTCTCTGTTTGAATGCATAGATTATAGACTTGGGGAGGCGTTTGGTGTGGTTTTTCATATTTTTTTTGGGGGGGGGTTCTTTGCTGGCGGAAGATGGAGCTTGATCTTTTGATACCCGGTTATTGAGAAGTTAGTACTTATGTCCGCTTTCTACTGTACATAGAAGTATTGGTCGTCTCTGTACTTATTTGACAATAAAAGCTGCATTCCGCAGTGCCTGTGCGATCCGATGCTAATTAAATCTGGCTGCAGGCTTTCATCAAGGCGAGATGGCTGAGTGGTCTAAAGCGACAGATTAGAAATCTGTTATCCTCTGGATGCGCAGGTTCAAATCCTGCTCTCGTCGATTCCTTCTTTTGCCTTTCTCTACTTAGCCTTATATTCCGACTCCCCACAACATTTATTTTGCATTTTGCGTTTCCAGAGAAGGAACCAGTGCTTCCACGCTGCCTTTGAGCAACAAGTACTTTAAGTACTTTAAGTTCTTACTTCTTTGGAACAGTTAACAACAACCATTTCCGTAGTGCCAAGCATTTCCTTTCCTCCCTCAGCGTGCGCTGTTGAAGCCCAAATGTCCCCAGTGCTCGCATCTTCTTAGTCCTCAGTAAGCTCGTTAATATTTATCTGCTTTTGAACAGCATCATGAGGGCTCAGTGAAAGGCGTTGTTGTATATAACATCTGTAGATGAAAAAGGCACAGCAACACCTTGACACCGGACCAGTTTTAAAAGGTTGAGCGGACAATTTTGATTTTGTCGAGCAATATGCCAGTCACTCGTGTGTATTAATCTACCTAGGTACCCATTCGCATATAATTAATAAGTACTTAGTACTTAGGTAGTAGATGCACTCCCGCTTACTTAAGTCATCAACGTTCGCGCTCTGGAACGCTCGGAACATTGCAATTAATGGCAGAGCCCAAACGATAAGGCAGGCAACCAACAGAGAACGACGTCAAAGCTCAAAATCCGATTTAAGGAAAGCACCACTAAACTGTGCTTTTGAGGAATTGCCCCAACCTTGCCCTGATTCGCGTTTTCTCGTTTGGGCTGTGATATTTGTGGTAAGCTGGCATCTGCTTGTCCTGGGGCATTGTCATTGTCCCTCCTCACGATTTCTGCTCGCATTTTCACGTTTATGTAAGGGTAAGTATGTACTTAAGTACTTATTCTTCAGGTTTACTACTGACTTAACTTCACTGCTTCAGGCTCTCGACGGAACGCTCGGTGCAGAATGTGGTAAACTTGATATTTTATGATGGTGATTGGAAAATCCGTTGAACCTTTGGAAATCTCTTGAAGGAGGGTTCATTTTGCCAGCACATTTAGACAACGCAGGTAATCGGGATCGGAAATTAAATATTAAGGCGAAATTAAAGAACCAAGACGAGAGGAAGAAAGCTCTGATGGGATGCAGGTCGAGAAGTTCGAAGGACGCAGCGAAACTTGTAATTCCACTGTCCCGGCTGGCTATCCCGCTGGGGGTGCTTTGGGAAAACGTCTCTATTGGTAAAGTATTTAAAGAGTGCTGAGCAGCGAAAGCGTGTATTTAAGAAATATATAAAACATCTCTCATATAAACATTTATTTTGAGAAACAAAGCCAACACATGCATCGTACTTGACGCCATAAAATTGGAGCGAATGTGGGTATCAGAGATGACCCTTGAACAGAAAACAGGCCGCTCGCTGAAAGAAACGACTTTTCGACCATATAATTTAGCGCCTTCGAGATAAGTAAGAAGCAACTAAACTGCATAGACACATCTGGCCAGAATAATGACAATGAAGTAAACATGCTCAAGAAAGGAAAAAACCAAACAACCCATATCGCAACCTTAAAGAACAGAGAAAGAAGAACCCAGCAGGAAAACCGAAACGCCGAAGAACGAATACACATTAGGACGCATTTTGGGTAGGAAAGTGAAGAGGCGGTAAGCAAGATGAGACGGAGGGTGACAATACTGCGTTGATGACAACCACTGGCGGTTTGCTTTGCGTATCGTGGCGATCAATTGTCCTTAACAATGAGTTTCTCGCTATCTTTGGCACGGGAAGCCCATTCACTACACGCAATGTTAGCCGGATTCCTACATTCAGGGCAATAACTCACGTCCAAGAGCCATCATACACCTTTCTCTTTCCACCGATACCAGCGAGCTCAATGGCAGCATCAACGATGCACGCCGTAACACCAGTTCCACACATAAGGACCTTCCTAACATTTGGATCAGGGTTGATTCCCTACAGAGGCTTCTTGTCAGCAAAATTGCCCAAAGTTAGGCTCACCACCAAGAAACATACCTTTGCAAGCAATACTTCCTTCAAGGCCGCTGGATCCTTCAACTTCTTGCTTTCATCCAACAACTCAAAGAATGGCAAGTTGATGGCACCCGGGACATGACCCGAGCTCAATCCTTCTCTCGGCTCTGGGTCCACGCCACGGAATCGTCCAGTGGGCCTGGCGTCCACAATTTGCACCTGTCCCTTCTCTTCACCCTGGGCCAGCCTAACAATCTCCTCGAAAGTGGCAACATACTCCGGCTCCACCTCAACCTCAGGATATACCTCCTTGCTCTTCCTGTCCTCATTTTTCATGGGCCCGCTCGTGACGGGGAATCCGGCTCGCACCCATTCCTTGTAGTTGTTGAGAATGTGGACGGTGGGGTGGCGGAAGGCTTTCAAGGTCCAGGCGACACGAGGAGCGGAGAAGATGCCGGTTTCGGAGGAGTCATACACGACGATGGTGTCGTTGCGTTGGATTCCGAGGGAGGTCATGGCCTGAGAGAAGGTGCTGGCTGAGGGGAGCATGTGTGGGTATACGGAGGTGTTGTCGGCGATTGCATCGAGGTTGAAGAAGACGGAGGTAGGAATGTGAGAGGAGACAAAGTCGTCAATGCCTGATGAAGCGAGCATTAGCCATCCGGTTGAGCCCAACAAACTGAAGCGATAATGCATTGGCTCGAACCATGATCGTCAATGAGGATCGTTGAGTAAGTGCGATAGCAACTGAAAGCGAAAGCCGTCTTGAAGCTACGCTCAACCATTTTGTCCAGCGGTTTCTCGTACAACAACTCAACCCTCACCGACAATGCCAAAAGCATTTCAAATCCATCAAAAGAAGCAGAATAAGTATTTAGAAGCCATACCGTTTCTCGTATCATTTGGTAAGAACCAACTCGCACTGAGTGGAATAATTCTCGGATGGACCGGTGGCTTTGGTCCCGCCCTCAAGGCCTGTGCCAACTCCGCTGGACTGACGACGAATCCAGGAAACGTTTGTGGCTTTACCGGGGGGGACGCAGTTGACATTTTGCCGAGACCTTTTCCAAGATTGAGAGAACGACGAAGGAATGAGGTTATCATTGAGTCTATCCGTCCAGAGGTGTTGGTGATGGTGGAGAGAAAACGAGAGTTGTCGTGTGGGATGGAAACGGTGAGGATGAAACTGACGTTATCGTGGATTGGGGATGGGCATCTGTCGCTTAGCCTTATGTGGGGATTAGGCTAAACTGGATTGCGTTACTGACAGCACTTGGCAGGGTGGAGAACCTGACAGGACACGAGCCCGTTTAATTCGATGCGGGTCGGAGCTTAAACATTGCCGACGCAAAGAAACGAGAATTATATATAGCCCAACTACTTTGTAAGTACCACTCACTCGCATTTGCATGCACAGAGCTTGTAATGCTAATATTTAGTTTTCGTCTTTCCTCAGGACTGAATGCAAAATAGCATGGAATTTATGCCGGATGTTGCCATGGAGGTGATCATGGTAGCCAGACTTCATTTTTGATCTGATCTGCCTGTAAGACGATCGAGGAACAGCTAAACGACTTAAGTTAGCGAGTGGTAAGCTTCAGAAGTATGCCAGGCCCGCCAATTGCTTCTAGAAGCCTTGGAGATTGCTTCTTTACGGAGTACTGTGTTCGGAATTGAGTTCTTCTACTGCAATACAACAAAATCATGACAAGTCTCAAATCCGCATCAGGAATTCAACAATTTCGGAACTGTACAGAAAGACCGACCCATTGGGGAATCCATGGGACTGTTTTCCATCTCGGACAGAGCCGTGGGAATGGAATTCACGCTTAAGAAGGCTCACCCCAAAACAATCCAAAAATGTTGAGGATGAGTCGAATGATATGCCACGCAGCACCTTCGACTCGACTTCTAGAATGAACCATTAGTGCTAGCACTGAGATGTATCCCAAAGAATCATATTCCACATTTGTATCGTTAATGCCTTGAAGTATCTGTACTGTTGCCATACTTATAGCTGATTTCCACTTGTGTGGCCTAGAACCGAAAGCATGGAGTTCTCCATTGCAAATGCAATGCGCAGTGGCTGAAAATACACACACAGCTGCACGGGTTCAATCGAAGCCTTGTGAACGATTGTCTCTGCAAGGCTACATAGGAAATGTTGAGAAACGTCCAGAAAGAATACATTATTTGCCAGCGAGTGGGGTGAGCTTCCGTCTCACCGTATTACAGGCGCTTCCAGTTAATACGAGCTCGAGCTGCACTGCAACGAAACGCAGATTGAGCTTCAAGTTCGAGATATAAAGCCACCCGATACTCCCATTCCCATTCCACACATCCAACAGCCTTCCTTCCTCAAAAACATACCAACAATGTCCGACTCCAACTCACACGCCATCACCAACGCGGTCGCATTCCCAACCGAACTCACAACTGCTCCAACCTCATCCACCGACTATCCCGGCTCCTGTCACTGCGGGAATCTCCGCTACACCCTTCACACCTCTATTACACCGGCAAACGTCGTCAAATGCAACTGCACCCTCTGCTTCAAATACGGCAAGCTGGCACACATGCTTCATGACCCAAGCAGCCTAACACTTCTGGCACCATTGCCATCCGGCACCAATTCCCCAATCGTCGGTGGAGCCGAAGTTCAAGCTGCTCTCGATCGTGATGAGTTGAAGAGCAAGGTTGGGGGATATGCATACAACACAAAGAGGGTGACGCATTACTTCTGTAAAGAGTGCGGAGTCCATGTCTTTACTATCGGTTACCCGTTTGGAGAGACAGGGGGGTTGAAGATCGGAACAAATGCCCGTGCAGTCGATGACTTGGATATGAGCGGGGAGGAATGGAAAACCGCCGGATACTATGTTGATGGGAGGGGCGATTTCAAGGCTGGCTTTTCGAAGGTGCCATTCAGCCCCGGACAATGGTGAGCAGAGAGTGTATAGAGAGGCAGCGAGAATGCAGTTGCCATTAAATACCCAAAGAAGTGCTTTTGATAACCGATAACCTGAACCCGTCCTATAAAACATAAAAAAGTCCCTACATAAACCGCAGTATCCAGTTGAGCCAAATGGTATCGCTTAGAACTTCTCAACAGACTGCTTTGCCATCTCGAAAGCACCATCATACGAAGCGTTTCCACCAATGAAGCCCGAAGCATGAACGAAAACACCTCCATCAATTCCACTCGTCTTGCTCAACTCCTCGTCTCTTAATCCTCTCCATACCTCAGGGAGACCCTTGCGGTTGGTGAACGACGAAACCTCAGTTGGAATGCACTGGATTCTCCATCCTGGCTTGCCTGGTCCATCTGGGTAGAGAACATAGAATGGCTTCTCCTCCTCCTTCAATCCCATCTCCTCCTCAATGGTAAAGAGATGATCTTTCCATGGCATCGGTGTGCTGAGCTTCAAGATCTTTCCGGAGGGGTGGACATCCATGCGGGCCTTGAAGGCATCGACAACGAGGGAGCGGGCTGGGAGCCATGACTTGCCGTAGTAGTTGATCTTCTGGGTAAGGACGTTCCCAATGTAGTCCGAGGCCTGGAGGAACAGCTCATCTTCCTTGGCCTGATCGACGGGGTTGTTCCACTCTGGGTTGAAGCCGCCGACGATAGAGGGGAGGGTAATGCCTGAGGCGTTAAACTTTGGCTTTTGGTCGGTGTCGTAGAGGGCAATGCCGTTGTCGTTGGCATCAAGAGCCTCGATGAAATCCTTGTAGATCTTGTTGTAGAGGAGGGTAGTCTCGTCAGAGTCTTCTGGGTTGCCGAGCTTGTGGGCGAGGAGGGCCTTTCCGAAGTGCTTGTAGACGAGACCGGCGGAGGAAAGCTTGGTCTTGAACGACTCGGAGAAGACCTCTTCGAAGCCACGCTGATGGTGATCAAAGTACTTTACACCATCGTACTTTCCACCAACGTCGACAATGATGTCGCACTTCTCGAGCGCTTCAGGGTTGCGAGAGCGGGTGAGGGTTGCGTCCTTGAATTGTGGGAGCTGACGGAGCATGTAAACGGCGAGAGCTTCATCAGCCTGAAAAAGAAGTTAATTTGCACTCCATCACCCTTGTCTAATTGATGAGTTTGCGTACATGAAAGTGACCACTGCTCCCTCAATTAGTCTCCGTACTCTCACGATAGTGGGGCAATAGCGGGGTGCGACAACGCGAAGGGAGGAATACTTGCCTGTGAGTTCCAATAGCGAGAGGTCCCAACTTGACGCGCTTAGCAGCAGGTGAGGTTTCTACGGAAGTCATTTTGAAGGATAGAGTTGTGAAATGTTGGAATCGTGAGGTGAGGCTTGATGGTCTGAAGAGGGTTCTGAACATTCGAGGCTTGCTGCGTCTATGTATGAACGCAAAATCCGTTTATCGATAAACAACGAGGCTCATGCAGGGCTAGTGTTGGTTAGTTTAGCGAGCGTTTGCCAAGGTCAGCCAAACAGTTGGGCCTTTGCAACCATTCGAACCTCATTGGCTCTACGACACAGAACCGCACAGCACTGAGTAGAAGACACCCGAAGCAGAAAAATAGAGTTGAAAAGAAACTATGCAATTATGATGTACATTTTAAACCTCTAAGAAGAAAAAAGAAACCCAAGTCTGAGGCCATGGTGACCGGAAAACAAGCAAATTGTACCTGTACTCCGTAGAAAAGAAAAGAACAAAAGAAATTCGAGCATTAGTTACAGAGATACGTCTCATATCTCATAGTCATAACATGTAAAACAGCCATTAAACCTATTCCCCCCCGTCTGCACATCCGGTCACCGCCTCTTACTCGAGTGGGATCCAATCCTTTGGTTTTTGCAAGACTTCAACGAGCTGTTCCTCTGGAGATCCCTTGGTTGGCTCGTGCATGTACTTCCAGGCGGCAGTAAGTGGCAGCGACATCAAGATACTCTCAACACGAGCACTAGGCGTGTTGAGGCCGAAGGCTGTACCACGATCATGAACCAAGTTGAACTCGACATAACGTCCGCGCCTCAGCTGCTGCCATTCCTTGTTGTGGAGAGTATATGGCATATTCTATGGCCATGTTAGCTGCTTCTCTTCGAGCAAGGACCAATGCTTACCTTTCTCTTCTCCACAATCGGCAAGTAACTTGGCAAGAAGGCCTTCAAGCATCCCTCTGCAAAAGCAAAAAGCTCCTCCGGATCCTTATCATCCAAATCATCAAAGAAGATACCGCCAATGCCTCTGGCTTCGTTTCTGTGCTTCACCCAGAAGTACTCATCACACCACTTCTTGAACTTTTTGTAGTAGGTCTTGTCGTGCTTGTCACACTCGTCCTTAATGACCTGGTGGAAATGCACCGCATCTTCTGGGAAGAGATAGCTGGGCGTCAAATCGGTTCCTCCGCCAAACCACCAGCAACTCTTCTCTCCCTTGTCGTCCACTGTCTCAAAGTAGCGATAGTTGAGATGTACCGTTGGTGCCATTGGGTTCTTTGGGTGCAAAACCATACTGAGTCCAGCAGCAAAAAATCCAACTGGCTTGCTTCCATCTCCAATCGCCTTGTGGTTCACTCGCATCTGTCTGACGGCAGCTGGAGGAAGCATCCCCTGGACAACAGAGACGTTGACACCGGCCTTTTCAAAGACGTTTCCGTCTTGAAGGACGCAGGAAATCCCGCCTCCTCCGTGGTCCGGTCGTTCCCAGCTGTCCCGGCGGAAGGTCGATCCGTCTACTTTCTCGAGGGCGCGAACAATGTGGTCTTGCTGAGTCTTGATCATGTGCTCCATCTTTTCGCGCATGGGGAGGGCGTCACACTGAATCGTAGGATGGAGAGCGTCGCATTGGATCGTAGGGAGAAGACCGGCCGATGGAGAGGTTGAAGAATCCTAAAAGAAGACACTATTAGGCCAGCTCGAGTCTGGGATGCGTAGAGATGTGTCCTAGTGCTTCAAACGTACTCTACGGGAGAAATTTTACCTCATCATCATTCTTCCATGCCGTATAGCCCAATGCGCCGGTTGCAGCCAGTCCGAAGGCACCCCATGCTGCCGAATTGGTGCTCTGAGATGGAGGAAGGTTGCGACATGTCGAGTAGCCCCACGAGTGACTACGGGTCTGTGTGAGGAGCGAGGAGGTGCGCTGTGAGGATGAGCGAAGGTATCGAAGTGCGGGACGAGATGAGCGAGCAACGAAAGACATTGCGAAAGAAATAACGAAAGAGTCCAGCTGTTTCAAAGACGGTGTTTACTAGGAATTGAGCATGCGAGATGAGAGGCGGGCAGTGGAGAAGGCTCAGGAGAATATAAAGCACGAGAAAGGCAGGAGGAAAAAAGAGATGCAGATGGCTGATCAGTAAGCAAGACACCGGGAGAGGAGTTGGTGAGAATATGAGCCGATTCAGCGGTGGGGTGAGTTCTCGGCTGATTCCGTCATAGCGGCAGATTATTGGCTGAACCGCGGGAGGGTTTAGCGCGACGGCGTCCGGGGAAACGTCCGCTAAAAGATCGGCCATCGAGAGTCCCTGGGCCGTTAAAGCCAGCTAACGCTCTTAAACACTTGCGCATCGGTCGTAGTCAAACACTTTCTCGAACATTATGGACCAGATGGTTAGCAAGCAAAGAACGGAGGCCTGGATCGGTAGTCGAAACTGTTCTGCACTCCCCATCTATCTAAACATTTTCGCAGGCAGAATTGAGGAAGCCAAGAAGAATCTCAGGCACCACATGCAGTGTATTGTGGAGAATGCTCAAGTATGCTTGTAATTGGAGTACTGTTATCATCGTTTGCTAAACCAATGGGTACTTCAGGTTGATGGGAAAGACCGCTACATCACCAGCACTGAAACTGTCGATATTGACATACGCACGGAAGAGATTGTAAGGTTTCATATGATTTTGCAGAAATGCATTGCTAACGTTCGGTTTCAGATTAAAGCCACTCAGGACCTGTTCTTGCTAAGCAGAGAGTTGAAGGAAGCCTGGGCACTGGGCCAGATTGGGGCAGAGGAAGAAGTCCAAAAGATCGAAGAGAAAATGAAGGAAGATCTCAAGATTGTTGGCGATGCCTTTGGGGACTTTTGCACCAAGGATCTGGCTTCTTTCTGGAAGTCACGCGTGAAATCATGAGGGGGACGCCCTGTGATTCGATCTGGTCATGTTGTGATTTGTTTTGTGATTTGCTTGTCTTCTCTCGAGATTGTCTGATATGTCACTTATTAATTGGCCCATGCATGGAATCTCGTAAGTTAAGTAAAGTATTCACCAGATGACTTGATATGAAGGTCTGTATGCATGCAAAATAAGCATCCTCATATTCACAGTTCGAAGTATCTGTCTCGTTTGTTGCTACATTCTTGGGTTCCTTGGAACTACTTGGAACTTAGATACGGAGTAGTACTTCATAACAAGTGCGTGTTTGTAGTTTTCAACATGGAAGTGGAACGGTGGGTATCCTGTAATTCTGATGTATGTATAAACCTTGTAGAAGAGCATGAGAGGGCTTTGGCGACAAGGCCGTCAATGAAGGCACAAAAATGCATGGCCATCAAGGTAGCCTCGATCCGAACACAAGTACCCCGCCAAAGTGTTTCACTTAGCCGTGACTTAACCACTTATTAAACAGCTGTGCCTGATTCCCCCCATAAGTAAATCTCTCAAGGCAAGGACGGCATCTCGAACAAACACCAGGACACCAGTCAATGTAGAAATTGCCCACTCAAACAACTCGAAAACAAACATCCTACAGCACTCCCAATACAATCTCACACAAACATCACCAACTCGGCAAGCCGAATATCTTTCATCTCGAACCTCAACATGCCTTCCGGGACTGCCTCCGCTCCGCCAACTCTCCCCCAAACGGTCCGACCGACTCTTTCTCCCCTCCCAACCTCTCAGCGATCAACCGCTTCTTCGGCAGCATCTTCTCGTCGCGCCTCACTGATGCTCCCGCCGTCGCTCCCGTCCTCCAGCCCAATCTCGCAAACCCTCCCGAATGACCCAAATGTCGGGCCCGGACCCGGCCCGCAACGACTTCCCCGACCACTCACCGCTGCCGATCTTCACCTCCAGCTCGAGCGCGAACAAGAGGCCGTCGTAAGTCCTGCTTCGGCCTTCCGCCTAATCCCAGCTCCCTAACCATGTTCTCCTCCAGGTAAACCGTCTAACCCGCGAACTCACCCTCCTCCGCTCCCATTCTCACAGCCACTCCATCTCCTCCGCCGATGACCCCAACGCCCCCGCCGGTTCCATCCCAATCCCCACATCCCATCCAACCCAACGTCTCCGCTCCGGCTCTACAACCTCCTCCATCAACATTCCCCTCGCTCCCGCCTCCCTCTCCCGCACAAACTCCATCCGCACCGGCCGCTCCTCCCCTCACCCAGGTGACATGTTCCCGATCGGCACTCCACCCAGCAACGCCCCACTCTTCCACTCCTCCAATCCTCAATACCCCTCTCCCCATCACCACGCCTACGCCCACCCCTACTCCCACCATCATGTCGGCTCCTTCAGCTCCAGTATTGACGGAAAGGCTGGTGGTAACCTCGCAGAAATCCGACCAGAGAGTGCATTAGGCATGAGCAGCAGCGTTGCGTCAAACAGTGGGAACCTGGAGCTTGCAGTCAAGTACAAGAGGGACCTCGAGGCGGCCAAGCTGGAAAATGAGCAGCTGAGAACCAAGGTCAAAGATTTGGAGAAGATGGTGAGAGACTTGGTGGATAGCAAGGAGAGGAATGAGATGAACAAGGGCAGACGGGCAATGGATATTCAGATGGAGGCTTTGGCTTAGAGACTCATCGGGTAGTGTGTGTGTGTGAAGGTCTTTTAGGTTGATTTATGGGTGGGTTGGTGTATGGCGTTTCGTTTTCTACCTGTACTCTTTGTGGGTTGGATGGCTTTGGTTGGGCAAGTGGGAAGCATGGAATTGCGTGTTGCTTGTGTTTTACCAGTTGAAGTAGTAGTATAGGCTCATCCTTTCTCGCTGTGTTGTTATCCTCTGTTTGCTATTCTTTTCTGTTGTTTTCTTTCTTATAGGTTATGGTATAGTCTGTACGGTGTTCGGATTGCTTTTCTCTCTCCTCTTTTTGTTTAATGCATTTATCTCCCCGCAGTTTTGAATAAATCATGTATTGGCTTTAAGAGAGCTTGTGTGTCTCATAGGAAAGAAGGGAGCGGTGTGCTCACAATGGATAAGATTACTTTTCTTCTAGCGACTTGCTGTTTCCCTTTCACCATATACGGCCACAGATTGAATAATGTACGGGATCCCGTCCGCTCTCCCTTCGTCAAACTTCTAATCGCCAAGTTAGTACTGCGGTGGGTGACCACGCAGGAATCCTCGGTGCTGTATGTCTTTTGCACGTCAATTGATTCGCATTTTGGCTCCAAATTGGAACAAACGTGATGAGTGCCGCCCAGTGTCAAAACAGATACGATCAAGTAAGTACTTTAAAGATAAGTAGAATGTTCGTTCTCTTTGAAATATATTTTGCTCGGTAGTAGACATTGCCAAAAAGTTGGCCTGCTGCTCGACGAGAGCAGGATTTGAACCTGCGCATCCAGAGGATAATAGATTTCTAATCTATCGCTTTAGACCACTCAGCCATCTCGCCCTTGATGACAGTCAGGGCGTTAAGCAAAAATATAAAACTATGAAATACTGCGGGTACTCGGAGCAAGTAAAGTACTGCAATAAAGCACTACAGAGGACTAAATACAGCAATACGGTTGAAACCTTAATGAAACAGCTGGAAAAGAGAGCGTGCGGTAGCAATCGCAAGGACGTTATATATCGCAAATGATAAGAATCAAAAGATCAAATATAATGAACGCACAAATGCAAAGCAAAGAAGGAAAAGACCGCTATTTGAACCTCATACATAAACAATAACCCCGTGAACCAATAATATAAAAATAAAAAGCATGCATGCATTCAGTATTCCATTCCTCTCCATTCCGTGTCGTCCCAAGCAGTTCAGAGGTATAAGGCAAAAGAGAAAATGCAAAAACGAAAGTAGAACCCATCAAGAACGCGTTAACGCAAGCATCCGTAGCAAATATCCATCGGTCGTCTTTGATCGGACTCACGCATGTCTCAATCCCAAAAGTCAATAACAAGCACCCACCATCGAGGCCATTTCATTCCCCATCATGCCCACCTTGACATCCGGAGCACAGCCCCTCAATCCACCCTCCACACCCCAAATCTGTGCTTCTCGTTTTCTCTTCTCTTCCAACAGCTGCTTCTGTCTTTCCAATCTCTCCATTTGCTGTCTCTCCCTCTCCTCAACCTCGCCCCTCCAGTATGCCACATCTTCACGAAGATAATGCAGCTTTCTTTCCAACTTGCGTTCGTACTTTGGCCAATGTCGGATAATATGAAAGGCCTTGAAGAAGTTTTTGATGCGACGGTACAGGGACTTGGACTGACCAGGTGGAGTTGAGTAGTTGAATTCGGCGGGAGCGTAAGAGGATTCAGTACGGGTAAATGTGTACGTGTAGCAGAGATCGAGCTCTTTTTCGTTGGTGAGAGTGGGTGTTGTGAGGCCGGGAAGAGTTGTGACGGTAGTGTTGCTCGAGTAATCGGCTGTACTTGGAGGGTTTGTATAGTCTGTGCTGCCAGAAGTAGTAGCAGTGTTTATGGTGGGAGATTCCGCCTTGTTGCATTTGATGTTGGTATAGGTAGAGAAGTAGTCACGACCGTTGCCAGTGAGGGTGCATGTCGAAGAGTTTGCGGGAGAAGAGGCGTTAGGAGAGGCGGCAGGCAGAGTGCTATCGGTGCTGAAAGTTGCGTAGTGGGACTTGCTCGAAACCATGTTTACCGATATTCAAAAAACTCGTATGCTCGGGATCCAACACCGTGAGTGGGAAAGATGCGAAAAATTGTAGCGGTAGTATATCAGGAATGTGTGGCTGCGTATAGTAGTTGCTGATAGGTGATAGGTGATAGTTGGTAGTCGCAAAGTTGCGGCTGTCGTTGGTGATTGCGATGTTGTTGTTGGTAAGAATTGAAGAAAAGTAGAGCAACTGTCCTTGAAAGCATTGAGAAGGATAGAGACACAAGAGGGAGCCGAGGCTGCCAAGATTGGGCATGTCACCGGAGAACGACAAAGCGGACCAAGAAACTTTTCTTCCTTTGCATCCAGCTATTTTATGGCTTGATCTGTTCAAAACGAATAAAACTCCAACACTTCTGAAGCCGAATAAAACAGAAGAACTAAAGTTTGCAATATGACAATCGAGATGCGTCCGACTCTCAGGTAGCAAATTCGCGGGCTAAATGTTCCCATGACAACAACCGAGCTCTACGCTTCATTAGCACAGTGGTGCCGGTAAGAACTCACACTTGCATATATGGCCAAGTAGACTCCATTTTCGGCTCTGGGACACAAGCAAAGGAGCAAGTATAGTAGATGCAAGGCCCGTGGTTTCACTCTAGCCTACGTACATCTGTCGATTTCATCTCTGTAAAGCTATTCGATAGCACAATAGATCTCCCACTTTAAAGACCTGGAGTGGCCTGAAGAAATCGGACAGATAACGGCACCGTGCATTCAGAAATAACATTCAACTTTACAGAATACTTATAAGGGATAACATCACTTCTTAGATAACATTAGACAACCCAGACTTATGGTACTCGTATCGCTCTCGGCATGTGACATTCTGGTTATCGTTCCAACAAGATATCCCTAGTATGCTTAACAGGTGAACACGGCGGGTCCAGGAATGGTGTAGGTCTTTGGTGCTGGAGTTGCTAGGGTGATCATTATTAGCAACCGACAAATACTAGGAAGAGTGCAACTAACAGTATAGGTTGATCAAAATACCAGGGTCTCGTGCATTGTAAATTCCCGGAATACTATAAGTTTGCGGAGCTTTGATATTCTGCCCACCGGCGACACGGAGCTGTGCGCATTCCATGTAGAGCTCTATCATTTTGTTAGACCATACTTTAAACTCAAGCTTCAATCAAAGGGCAGCTTACGAGCCCCATTTTGGCTACCAGCACCATGCAAGGCGATCAATTCTCCACGCAAAAGGTAATCACCATCTTGCAGGCAGGCTGGGATTTGGACATCAACTCTTCCCTTCTTCGCAATCAACCTAAGAGATGCGTCAGTTTATGGCATGCTGCAAAAGCGACTTAACTTCACCTATCAACTGCCCATTTGCCATCGCTTGTCAAGCCATCGTGATAGATCTTGAACCAGCCTTGCTGAGGAGCAGGCCCAGTTGCGCTCGCAACCTTGGCCATATACGCTAGCACAGGTCCCTTATGACCAGCATCAATAACCATGCCGCCAGACTGGGTATTGGTATCGAGAGTGTGGGCCCATTGGAGAGTGATCGTATCACCGGCTTTGACATTGGCGACCTTGGGAGAGATTTTCTTGATGGGATTCGGGCCGCCATTGCAGATGAGGTCGGCGGAGTTGACATTCGTAATGGGCTAGAATCGTAAACACTCGCTCCTGGTGAAGAAAAGAAAAGCTTACCCCATCGTACTCTGGAAGTCGAAGATAATCCCATTTGGGTTCCATCACACCGTTGATGCCGATTTGCATGAAGATCGTATGAGCATGTGGGGTGATTGCCATACTGAGAAGTAAAAGGAGAAGATGGTTTTTCATTGTGTGGATGTATGAGCTGCCAGAGAATAGTGGAAGTGTGCCTGGAGATGCCCGATTTTCGACTTTTGGAGTGACTGAGAGGTAATGGTCGTAGATCGTGAAAGCTTGACAAGAAAACAAGACGCGAGAAGGATTCCATCCCCTTTATAAATAGGGCGGCACCCTCACATACTACGATTCATACTCGTTGCTTCGAGACCTCGGAATAGCTGGTTGCGCCTTGCTATGTTAGTAAGTTCTTCTTATGATAAGTATTCGGATTCAGGATAAATGGTCCGTGCATCATTTCGCTTCTGCCTTCATCAGGAAGTTTGACGCATAATAGGGTGTTTATGAGTTTTCTTGTTCGGGAGAAGGGAAGGTTATTGTCATAGAGAAAAGAGTCCGAACTGACGAGAAGCTACGAAACTGTCGATCATAATTGAAGTGCCTCTTAAGTTGAAGGATGAGCGTATATTACCTTCAAAGAAACCAAAGGTTGTTGACACTGTTGAGCTTCTTGCAGCTGCTTTCGTTAGATCATTAGATGGGATCGGCACATACTACTCATCTTCTTCATATGCCATATCGTAGGATTCGACTTAGATACCCACCTCTTTCCTGACCTTTGAGAGAAACTCAAGAATGCAAAAGCGTAGTATACTGCAAGCTTCTACATAGTGCGGGCGGAGTCGGCTCATAGAAGCTCGAATTCTGGAAAGGTGTCGGACAAATAATGGCGATGCATTAAGTAATATTGCAGCTGCAGGTTATTCGGAACGCTTTGATCACTCTCCGAACCAACCACACAATACGAGTACAGGTCGATATCAAAGGCCGTTATGCATATGAATGATCGAGAATCGCGTGGGCCGCTGTAGCCTTCCTGCCTATTTCGTTGAACTTCCGAGCTCTTAGACAGTCAGCTATGCTTGCCAGCTCCTCACCTCTGGGATCCAAGGGCTGTTCCTTGTAAGGCTTCTGAGAGATGACGAAACTATAGACTTTGGTTTTCTCGGAGCCCTCGGAGAAAAGTAACGACACCCATGAGCTGATGCATTAACAATTCCAAACCCAACTCCTCAACGTCATTCGATCAACAATCACCATTACTGCTCAGCAATTTACAACTTTCGACACCATCATCAGCAACACGTTTATCTCGCCGAGAGTCGCAGAATCGATCCTTACTTACTGATGTCGATATGGATAGACCGTCGGAAACACCGGGCCTCATACCACCAGCCAACCTTGCCAGCAAAACAACATTAGTATCGCAACTCCAAGGGCATGCCGCCCCAAAGCGTATCCTGCATCTCTTTTCACCAGGTGACGGACTTTTTTGAGCTTACAAATATCTAGGGAGTGTCGATATTGCGTTCTGCCGGCCCGCTACTTTGCCGACACCACCGACCAAGCATTTGAAAACTAAGGATCTTACCGAGCATTACCATTCCGATCTCACAGGAAGTACGCGAAATCTTGTCAAACAGGCGGCGAAAGGTGGACTAATGACCGTCTCAGATGCAATCAAAGTACACACTGCTATATTGGCAACTACTGAGCACCCAGCAGTCTATTCTGACCCGAAGAGCAAACTCAGCATTCCGTTCCCGTGCATCGGCGCATACTCGGACGACCGCTTCACCTACAATGGTGTCACCAGCAATTTCAGCTTCTACGGACGACAACTGTTTGCTGATTTACTGAGGACGGTTGAAGGCAGCATCAAGCATCCCTACGGGCGGAAAATCACTTTTCTTCATGGAACCAAGGGATATGGCAAGAGCTATTTACTTGCTATTTTGGTCGTATACTTGATCAGGAAAGAAAGACCTGTTGTCTACATCCCAGACTGCCGAGACCTCGTTGGCGACTTCTTTGGATGCTTTCAGAAGGCAATGCTGCTCGCATTCATAACGATCCCCGTCATCGCAAGCGAAATACTGAGGGCAACAACCACAGAGGATCTCTTACAACTGTCGAAGCGGCTACGAATGATTGTCGTTGCTGATCAAACGGAGGCTTTGAATATGAAGATTGTGAATAACCAGTTGGATCAGGAAGGCTTTATGAAGACGGAAGCTATCAAGCACCTGAACATGCTGGCAGTCAACAACCATTTCGTTTTTGCATCAACCGGTCGATGCTGGATGTCTGAAGATGCCCGTATCAAAGACAAAATGCAACAAATATGTGCCCATGGAGGATTGACTACGGTGAGCACAAGTCAAAACAAAGAATTCAGTTCAAGCAACTAACAACCTTTTGCGATAGACAGAAATGGCGTTCTGGTGGAAGAACCAATTCGTACACGAGCTTATTGGGCCGTTCAAAGCTCAGGAAAGAAATACACTGGAGTATTACACCGGTTGCATCCCGGCCCTTCTCCGACGAATTCTTCAAATGATGGGAAGCGTAAAGCTCGAATATGCCGTGCACGCGGCCACAGAGCATTCTACCGCAGCGTACCACAGAAATGTTAGCACCATATACAACACATTGTGCGAGTCGATAGAGGTCCAGGCCATAGTACAGGACATTGGACTACTCTGCATGGACAAAGTGTACGAACTCAGAGATTTGGGTCGTCAATCGAAATGCAAAGAGTACATCATTCTCTACAGACCTTCCGAGCTGACAAAGGGGAAGATTAGTTGATGCATGGTTTGCCTGTCTTACTGAAACTGCAGTCTTGACATTTGATGAGACTTACCTCGACTGGCGTTATATGTACAGGACGGAGAAAGGCGTCAGTCGTACCACCTGTGGGTTCGTAAGGGAGGCACTCGCAAAGAATCTACGAGCTTTGGGATATCATGCAGAATTTCTTGTGAGAATCCCTGACCTCGATAGGATTACGTTTGACAAGTTTGGAAACTCTGCAACGAATGTGGTGGGTTTTTTCATTGAGAACATGCTGCTCAGTACGATTCTTTCACCTCGCATTCTTTTGCAGCTGGGGAATACTCAACAAGAGGAGTCGTATACGCCCGATGAGTCGGACATTGAGTTTTTCAACTCCAAAGTACCGGTTGTCAACTGGCAAAAGACACGGGAACGGTCTGTAGTCTACATACCGTGCGGTTTCAAACTTCTTGGCCTTGACGCCATTTTTGTCCAGTTCGGCATGGGAAAAGTGATGGTTATGCCGATTCAGATCACACTCTCACGTTTACCTTGGATGTACGAAGAAGCATTTCTCGAAAACTGGTCAGATTGGCTATCGCAACTCGCAGACTTTGATGTTCAAGTTGACCTATCATTTCTGCATATCACTGTGGGGCGAGGGTTACCATTGGCAGACTCGGAGCAAAGGATCAGGAAGCCAATTCCACAGGAGCTGGCAACATTGACCGAGGGGGCTCCAAAGGAGTACACAGTAATCAGAGAAACGATAGCGGGATTAGATACATTGATAGGAAAGAGGTTGGAAAGGGCTCGCAAAGCGTGCTTGAACTCAATGCCAGACAATGAAGCCTGATCTATAACTCTGGTATACACTTGTTTCTTCCTCTTAAGTTCCAGCCTCCAGGCACGCCTTGAACTCCTCATACATGCATTCTTGGGTATTTCGTTTTGTTTGGCCTTGTGCACTTGAGGGTGGGAATATATTAGGAAGAGAAGGAGAGAGAGCGGATTTGATAGCGTTAACTGAGGAGTAGAGCTATTGTCATACATCGATATGTAATTTTACACGTGGCCAGTACCACCACACCCAAACCGGTATGGACGAGCTGTAGCCCGAGGATGCACCTCGAGAATGTACGACGTAGCGGCAATACTAATTTTAGGTGAGCTTCCGAAGTGAGAAACATGCTTGATCAGAAACAAAGTCGTGCCACGTTGTAAAGGAGGAGATTCAGTCGAAAAGAGCAGTTCAATCAATTCTTCAAAGCTGTACTCGAAAGCACAGCAGATGATGAAAAGCTTCGCGTCATCTGGAGGCAGTGTGATACCAGAGACACTGTGAAGGAGAGTATGAGCAAGCCCAGTGACAATCCTCCAGGACACAAAAATAAGTATAATCATAAACGGATCCAGTGGATCCATTTTAGTGATTAAACTAAAAAGAACAGATACTATGTATTATCATTAGCATCTGGCCAGTAGCAAAGGGAGGTGGAGTGGGGTGGAAGTAACTGACCTACACATGATCTAAGCCAAAGGCAAAGAGAGCGAGGATTGGAAGAGGGTGCGGGGATGCAGGTGGTTATATAGACATTTGGGATGGTCTGTGCAGAGGCATAAGGGCTTAGGGTTCAACGGATGGCGGAGGTTTCTCCGAGGCCACTGATCACGACGTCAGGAAGCATTCAAGAAGCCACTTCCAATTTGCCCTTCATCTACGGCAATGCAAATGGGCTACAAGTGCAAATGGAAATGAATACGGTCTGAAGACCTTCTGAGTAACATTTCTGCTTCTATGTAACTGTAACGACACCAATTAAGTTGTATTAGAAAGAAACCGTTCAATGTCAGAGACAAGGATACATGTAGTTGGTTATAAATCGATATATATATTGAACTTCAGATATCATTTTATGCATAAAGTGATTCCAGATACATTTTATGCACCATGTGAAGCGACGAAACAACCAATAAGCGGGATACATATGAAACCTAGTATACAGTCAATATCCTAACTAATCTATTAGCCATAATGCTTGTCGTGGTGGTGTTGCTGCCCTCTACCACGGGCGAGTGTTGGGATGACGGTTGAAGAAGCGAGGTCTTACTATGGAGTCTACCCGCATCATGAATGAACTGAATTAGGGGTGTTTTTACATTACTAAAGAAAATAATTAGAAGCGGATCTGATAGTACTTAATCAAGAGAACCAAGAAGGTTACCGCTTGCCAGCTGCAGCTTGGATGATTATCATTTTATGTGTAAAATGATTCTATTTGCACTTGTAGCCCATATGCATTGCCGTATTCATCTCGTTCCGTCATAGCAGCTTTATGGAAAACCCGGGTACGGTATTGAAAAAAAGGTTCATTACAATTCAGCCACGTTCACCACCCAATCCATCATCGTATTTACAAACGCAGCATTGCAACTCTTATATTAAGGAAACATTTCCGAAAGAACTAGCACAATACGTATCAGACAAGGAAAATCACCCATAGAAATTGCATACAAAGACGCAACAAGACAGGAAACCGCAATAAAGGGATAATAATAATAAAAAGGAAGCAGGGAAAACGCCTGTGAAATAAAAAGAGATCCAACCTAGTGCATGTCCGAAGAGATAATAAAAGAGCAGGAAATGACCGAGAGGGACGAAAAAGGGGCAAATATCGGCATACAGAAGAACAAACGCTTGACATTAAAACAAGCAAGGATAAAGGAAAGCGTCTCCATATAACTAAAGTGTAACTTTAGAAGTACAGCAAACGATAAGCAGTAACTGGCATTTTTCTTTTTACCAGAAACTACACCAACCGATGTAGTGTTGGCAAAGGCACTGTAATACGTGTTAGCAAGTAACCCACAAGTGGAGAAAGACAATACTGTACCTCCAAGTTCGTAGCTTGCAGAATCAACTTATCAACCTGCATATCGACCGAGAGCTCCTCATTCGGCTTGAAATCACGACCCGTCAGCTTATCCTTGACACGTCTCAAGACAGTCAAAGCCCTGGCATTCTGAGCCTCCGGCTTATTTGCATCTCCAGCCACACGGGTCAAGAAGTCGTCATCCCGGCCATTAACCCTCGTATCTCTCTTGCCACCCCTCTGCGCCTGGGCCGCTTGATCAAAGCCTCTGGTATTTGGCACACTTCCAATCGATACGTCCGCTGGACTTTCCTTTGTTCCCAAGCGCCAATGCATAAGAGGATCGTGGACGAAAGCCTCCAGCACCGCCATGACAGACTCTTTGTTGTCGCGGAGGACCCTCATGACGGCCTCACAGGTAGTTCTGAAACTTCCCTCGATATTGCTTACTTCCATGGCGAAGGTCAACATTCTTGTGAGGCGGAAGGGTACCTTTTCGGGATACTTTTCACGGTGCATGGCAACTTCGAAGCAGTCGCCGAAATCGATGTGAATAATGCGACCGGTAATTCTGTCAAGCATAAGATTGGAAGGATGGCGATCGCCGAGTCCGAGAACGTAGCCAACCATGGACATGACACCGAGCGACCGAGTATAGTTGGTTCGACGGTCGAGCCAGGCTTCAGAAGACTTGGATTTGAGCCAGAGAACGCGGTAGAGATCTTGGCCAGTGGTGTTGTCTAGTGCATAACCAAACACTTCCACCTTCTGCATCAAGGTAAGATTATCGTAGTCTGGAGCCATCTGTAACATTATTCGGTGCTCGATATTCAGAAGGATCTTCCTGCTGTCTCTGTAATCGCGGATGAGGTGATGGAGGGTATCACTGTTGGGCACCCATCCCAAGAGTCCAGAGTTTTGCGAGAGTGGAATGACGGGGTATCGCTGAATGCTCAAATGGCGCTTAAAACATTCGGAATCGAGCGAAAGTAGCGTATTAACAAGTCCAAACAATTGCATAACTCGTTCGTCTTGGCGGATATCCTCGTGTCCCTTCAGCAAGTACTGGTACTGGACACCATCACTTCCCTTCATGGTCAACTTTCTTGGGCGTTGTTTCGAGGAAATGACCGTGAAGATGGCATCGAAGCTAACAATAGTGATGGGCACCTTTCCGCTCTGGTAGGTTCCGGGAATAGCCAGATCCAAGTCATGAGCTTCAAGAAGCTTGGGCGAGACATACTGCAAGTCGAGAGTTGTAAGTTGAGGAAGCTGCTTCGAGATGCGCCTGAAGACCTGATAGTAGAGATCCCAAGCTTGGCTGAGCTGGTTTGGATCTCTCGTCTTTCTGTATTGTCGGCACCACTCGCGGGCTTCCGCCAAGTCTCTTCCAAATGCCTGATGGAACGACACTTCTCTGAGCGTCTCTGGTCCCTACCGTTCATATTAGTCTCGGCTCTTCCAATATTGAAAAATCACACTTCTTACCTTTTCAAGCATATCATGCAGCGGCTCTAAAGTAGCAAACATGGCATCCGTATTATGGTCGCCAAAGTAGACTCTCGAAGCCTCTTCCAGGGCTTCATGCCACAGCTCATGCCAAAGCACGGCAACACGAATCAACTCCTGAGACACAATCTCTGCCTGAGTAACCAACTTGGCACTATGACTCTTCATATTCTCCATTAACGTCAATGCTGACCGTTGTCTTCTCGTACCCTGAGACTTGGCCGCGACAGTAAGTGGGTAAACGAGAGCCTGAGGATGTGCCTTTCCGACATCCATGATGAGTTGATGGATTGAATGCCTGACGACAGGATCTGGCTGCTGAATTCTCGCAATCAATTGTGGTACAACCTCCAGCCAGGTGTCTATGCTGACGCTGTGGAAACCCTCGGCGAGAGCATTGCTGACTTCAGCGTGTCCTCCGTACGCGAACCAAAGGGTGAGTAAACGGAGAGTATCCTGGAGAGAACTGCCGCTAGACAGGTCAACTGACCGGAAGAAGCCCTTGACCGCAGGGACAACATGGGTGGTGAGAATCTTCTTTTCGTCGATATTTTGGTTACCAGTCCCGGCACTAGCGGCCATGGCGTTGACGACTTCAAAGTTGGCGAGCGCCCAAGCGTGCCATGCCTTGTACCAATCCTTGTTGTATTCAGTGGCAGCTCTGTACGAATCGAGAACCAGATTCTGGTTGTGCTGTCTCCAGGTTTTATCCAGAGCGATCTGCCATTCTCCTTGTTTGAGATAGCATCTCGCGAGCAACTTGCGATACTCTTGAACCTTCTCCAACTGTTCTGGATGGATCTCGGGCGGTTGTTGACCGGGTTGTACCGGAGCCGGCTGCAGACTATTGTGTAGATCTCTTGCCAGTCTCTCGGTAAAGTCGGTGAGGTAAGCGATGGCTTTCTGCTGTTCTCCTGTAGCCCACATATATTTGAGGTGAGTATACACCACCTGGGGACGAACCAAAGAATTCTCCTTAGACGAATCCATTGTTCCCCCGCCCCACAACTTGCTGAGCGACTTTTCAGCCAACCCGATCCTTCCAGACTTGCGGCACAAGTTTGCAAACTTGATCCACATCTCCATGTTTTGCTCCGGTGCGATAACCAAAGCTCGAACCTTGAGCATCCTCTGCCATACCTCGACGTTGCGTTGGCAGCCCTTAAGACGTTTCGTCCACGTCCGACGCATGGTTTCTTGCTTTGCAGGATTGCCGTCATTCTGCTTGTAGGTGATAATCTCCTCGAGTTCAGCCAACATTTGCACCCGTACTATGACGCTATAGGCACGATTATAACTCTCTCCCACAAGCGCACTGAGCTCCGTATCCAACCCTTCTCTCGCCTTCTCAATGTGAGCCGCTGCATCCTCAAATTGATTGCGATGTAGCGCAAGGATAGCACCGAAGAAGCTGCGATCGGGACTGATACTCTTCATGACCGAAATGTAATTGTCCATAAGATCCCACTGGCCTAGTCCCCACGCAGCTCCCGCCGCAAGCGGCGCAATCAGTCGTTTAATGTCGTGAGGAGCCGTCATCCACTTGTCTTGTGCAAGTTGAGACAGCAGTTCCCATTCTCCGAGTGCGTGCAAACACCTCATTTTACCCATAGTGACCTCTATCGAAGGACCAACCTCCTGCTCCTTGCGTTCATATGCCTGAAGTGCTTCTTCCCATCTATGGAGCTTCTCGAACCAAGTCTCCTTAAGATTCACGTCGTTATATTGCTGAGCACGGCGCAGTATGCCGATGGCCGCATCTGATTGCTGCAGCTGATTATTGATGGAAATCAGCGCTTCGACGGTGGTTGGTTGGGGTTCTTGGAGAAACTCCAGTTCCTTGTAATGCAGGGCCTTTGCAAAAGCATGGCACTTGGCCGCAAAAATACCCAAAGTCCTAATGTCGATAGGTAGGGCCTTATCATCATGTTCCATGAACTCCGCCAGGTTAAGCAGATTCTGGAGGATTTCAGGAGGGATGTGGGGAGATGTGAGCGCAGTCTCGATGGACTTGACTAGCTCTTCCTGGGCGCCTTCGTAAAGTTCAGTCCAGCACGATATGAACGCTGAATTGAAAAGGTCGCGGGCGAGAGGATAGTATTGACTGGCGAGACCGGCGCAAGATCTTAGAGCGTTCGAAGGACTTTGCTTGAGTAACTCGACAGAGAATCGTCGTATCCATTCTTGCCAGTCTTCCCTCGTCGATTTCTGTGAAGCTTCCCATGCTGCTTTCAAATGGGCCTGACTGACGGGTAGTGGTTTGGTGGCAAAGTTAATGACGGAAACGTCCTCTCCCTTGTCGTATCGCTCGTCCGAACTCAAATCCTGAGGAAGTGGCTCTCCCTTGAGGAGCTTGGAGATGAGTTTCTCATAGTTTTCATGTTGAATCTTCGAATGAGCCAGCACCTTGTTGATCATTGGAATGAAATGAGTATACTCATGACCCAGCTGGAAAACCAATGCACACAACGTATCCATAGCTGTACTTCTCAGTTCTGGGACCGGTCCAGCAATAACTCGAGTGAGTGGATGGATGATTCTAGCAGCATAATCCGAGATATTGACTTTCTTTGTCAGTCTGGCAACTGTCTCCATCGCAACCTTTCGGCTCTGAACGGTGTATGATTGCTTGTCAAAGATCTTCACAATGGCCGGGATGATAAGGTGCATGTACTCCTCCGCGGCTGATCCAAACACAAGGAATGTGTGCAGGACCTTGTCGACGGGGGTGCCAACTCTTCTCGTCGTATTGTCGGCCTCGAGGATCTGTAGCATCATTGGCAACAATGGCGCAAGATATCTCTTGAACTCTCCTTCGAGGGTAAGCGAGATGCTCTCGACCAATTGCAAGATGGTACCCTGCAAGCTGGAAGCGGGATTCCAAAAGTCTTTTATGAGCTTAAGGATCTGTGGGAGGAAGTTG
This sequence comes from Ascobolus immersus RN42, assembly GCA_003788565.2. Classification (NCBI taxonomy): domain Eukaryota; kingdom Fungi; phylum Ascomycota; class Pezizomycetes; order Pezizales; family Ascobolaceae; genus Ascobolus; species Ascobolus immersus. Next base: position 121,216 of record ML119669.1, on the reverse strand, counting down.
CGGATATGTTGCTTGACGATGGATACCAACAAACTCAACTGACTGAAGTAACTTTCAAGCTTGCTTGGGGCGGAGTCTTCGATGACCTTGATGAAGCCGGGGATGATCTGAGGCAAGAAACTAACGCACTTTAGTCCTAAGGTCTTGAAGATGTTCATGATCGCTTCAATGACGTTGGAGTGGTGATAACTCAGGGAAGAATCTTTCAACATGCTCATCAGGGAGTTGATAACGACTGTGGCATAGAAGTCTTCGCTGGAGGGAGTAAGGCCTTGCATTATCAAGGACACATCCGTTACTGCGTGTGCTTGATCAGCAAGGTGGCTCTCAGAGCTCAACTCAACTGTCTATAACATACATTAGTAATGGTTCAAGTTCTCTCCAAATTCGAACCACAAACTTACCTGATGCCTGTATGGATCGAGAGCACCCAAGATACCCATCAACTTGATAGTCTCCTTTCTCAAATACCCCGTCTGTTCCGTCTTTACAATATTCACAAGGATCGGCAGCAACTGAGGATACTGAATATACGGCTCAATGACATAGCCCGCGTTACTGGCCAGCTGCCCCAGCGTCCTCAGTGCCGCGTCTCGCTTAGACGTGGAACTCTGATCCTGGAGCGTCTCAATAATTAGAGGCATAAGCTGCGGAATGTAGGGTATCAGGTCCTCTCCTCCAACCGTGGCCAACTCTCCCAAGCATGTCATGATGCTAGATGCTACACCTGCGCTTGGGTCTCGAGCTTTCGGAAGGAGAACGCGCATGATGGACTTAACATAGGGCTTCATCAAGTCTTGAGAGGCTGCAAGGAGGTGGCTGAGGAGACGTGCGCCTTCTTCTTTGTTACGAGGAAGGTTGGAGTACTCCAACTCAGTGAGGAGTTGAATTAAACTCTTGCGGAGGGAAGGCATGACGAAGGCGGGATTGTGGAGTGTAAGCCGACCGATAATGGTCATGGCCGACTCCCGCACTGCGTACACCTCATCGTGGAGTGCCAAAAACAACGATCGGATATTCTCTGCTTTCGCTAAATGTCGGTCGAAGCGCTTACCTAACGACTGCAATACCGTGCAACGAATATCCGGATCTATCATCCATTAGCTAGGAACAATTGTGTTGCCAAAATGAAGGTACCTGGATCAGCAATGCCCACGGTCAAGAGTTTCTCCATGACTTCGCCGACGACTTGGATAGCATGGTGACTTGTCTGGTAACAGATTGGGTCTCTAACGAACAACTGACAGCAAGTCAAAGCCGCTGCTTTCCGTACCTCCGGCTTGTCATTCTCGACATACTTAATGACACAGTCCCTAACAAACTCGTTGAGGACATGGCCACTAAAGTCGAAACTTCCTAAAGTGTGTAACGCCAGAGTGATCTCATTATCTCTCTGTTCTGGTGTGAGCCCATCCTTGTGGTCTCGAAGGTGCGGTGGTATCATGGGTGGCGCAGGTTCGGGACTACCGAGGGGCCGGAATGGATTACCACTCAGGACCATGCTCAACATATTGAGCAACTTTTCCTGGATGATGAGAAGAAGGGGGGGGATGTAGTGGGCAAGGTCGACGAGAGCTTGTGTTAATGATTCGCTGAGAGGGCAGGCAAATATCAGGTCGAGCAATTCTTGCATGTGTTTTGTGAGCGCTTGTCCGCAGGCCGTTGCCAACATACTGATACAGCCGAAGATTGGGGCCTCTTGAAGAATCCGATTCCGTCTATGAGAAAGATTAGCAGTGTACGAAAAGCAAAAAGGAATATCTTACCCTTTTATTGCCAATCCATCTTTAATGCATTGAACAATCGTCTCCAGATACGGACTCATCTTGCTGCCCACAGCCATCGCAACCTGCCCAATAGCCTTGAAAGCAACACTTCTGTCCCTCTCCTTCTTGAGTTGTGATTGCAGATACATCATGGCTTTATGAAGATACAAATCGACAAAGACGGTTGGGTTATAACTCGCCAGCGTTGGTATCATCTGTATGACCAGAGTTCGTATCATACCATCCCTATGGTCTTTGAACCTCATGACAACCTCACAAGTGTCCTTGTAGAACTCGTTCATAAACATGCCCGCCCGTATCAGCAATTCTCGGTATGTCAGCAAACTGCCATGTATGGCATCCGTCGTTCCCATTTTTAACCCCGCCCTGGACTCTTCTAGCAGCCTGAGATACCATTCCTTCCTCTGCATACTCTCACGCTGAGAGATTATTTCGAGGCATGCACTCAGAGCATCTGCTGCAAATTCTCGGATAACAACCTTCGGGTCCCTTAACGGTATCCAAATGAGTTCGAGAATCTGTGGGACAAACGAATATAGCAGCGTGGGCGAACTCCTTGCCAATTCCCTCAGTAGCAACACCGATGCAAACCGCCTGTGTTCCTGCCTCTCAATCTGCAACCATTCCAACGCTTGCTTGACTTCACTCTCGACCAGTTCCGTAGTAAGTGTTCCGCCAGGGGTAGCCAATCGTCCCAACACCTTTGCCGCTCGCACCATAGCATTGTTGTCGTTGCCGCGGATTACAGAGCGAAGATAGTTGGCGAACCGCGTTGTCTTTTGGTTGTTCTCATCATGCTCGAAGTCGATAAGCTTTTCCACGGCGAGAATACCACCGTTGATGGACGAACTGTCGTTGCTGTGAATGAGTTCGGAGACGCGGCGAAGGACATCGTTGTAATGTCGACTGAAGGGTTCGGCTGCGAGCTCTGTTTTTGGTGGATGACAATTAGCTTCCAGCGTCTTTGATTTTGACAGTCCGCTTCCCAAAGCCATCGGCATCTAATGCAAGCTAGGATGTGCACATACCTCTCATGGACGTCGTCAAGTTGTCCTCGAGATCCGCCGCTGCCCGTATCCGTATGTCTTCATTCCTGCATCACGACAATCATCAGCACCATTCCCCTCTCCATCCATGCAACCAGTCCTTCCAACCCAGTCCAAACCAACCGGCAATCTTCAAGCAATCAATGTTCGAGCCCATAGATGGAAACATACTTGTTTCGGAAATCCTGAAATATCCTCGTAAGAGCATCCGTTGAGGTCGCCATTTTTGGCGGTCCTGGTCTCCCTCTCGCACTACCCTTCGCCTAATGTTTCCTGTATAGAACCCGCGCAGCCGCCTTGCTTTTCGTAAAAGATCGTAACTTTCGTAAAGTAGTGATTGATTGAGGCGAGGCGAAAAGAGAGAAGGTGATGATGATGTTGCGTGCGGCAAGGATGGTTGTTGTGTTGTGGTCGACTTTCCTCGTCGTTGTCTCGTCTCGGGCGGCTGCTGAGGTCGGTCTTTATATTATTTGTCGACGCTCCCGTTCGTACGGTTGTATGTATGCGTGGATGTGGATTGGGCGCCTATCAGTTTTGTTCGGGCATCCCTCACCTTTCCCTGCGTGCGTGGTGGAAGATGGTGGATTTGGAGGGTGTAGGCGTTGACAATTGGTGGAGATGGGGAGGGAGGTGGGGGGAGGGAGAGATTGGAAGCCGTTGAAAGCCAGGCCGTTAACAGTTGGAGGGTGCGGGTCGACTTGCGTCCTGTGCAACACGAAGACTTGGCAATCGGGCGCAGACTGCAAAGGGAAGTTTATCACGTGTTTATTAATTTCCACTACAAACAAGTGGACAACAGGTCTCTTGATACTCGAACCACTCTACTGTCTAGAAGATTTGTATTTACAATCGTTTCAAACACAGTTACAATCTACCTCCTCGTTGGTGCCCAAATCGACCCATCTATGCGCCCAAAACCTTCAACGAAGCAACGGTATCCTTGATTGAGTCCTCCAAACTGATGTACTCGATACCGAGAACCTGCCTTGACCTCGAGTTATCAGCAGAGTAGACGCCATCTTTTGGAAAGCCATCATTCTCCTGTCTCTCCTTGGGCAGAACATCCTTGTATTCTGGATAATGCTTGGCAATAATGTCGACAACTTCCTGGTTGCTGAATTTGCCAGCAACGAGGAAGAATCTCTTTCCGCCCGCATCTGGACGGACAGCGGCCTCGACATGTGCCTGAGCAACGTTCTACAAATTGGTTAGCCGCGGCCATTCACGACAGGAGAAAAGTATCGACTTACTCTCACATCTACCCAAAGGAACACTGCAGTCTGAGCAATACCGTCCTTGTACTTGCCCTGGATCAAATCCAATATCCTCTCGTTGCTGGTGTTTATCTGCTTCAAGGTCGAAGTCTCTTTCTTGATTGGCCCATAGACCAGCGGTGGGTTGATGGTGGCAACATCAAAGTTGGGCTTCTCCTCCTCGACAAACTTCCATGCCGCCTTCTCTGCGAATGTCTTGCTGGCTCTGTAGCCCTCGGATGCGTTCTCCTGTGCCTGCTCCTCGGTAATTGGGTTCCAATCGGCCTCGGAGTAGGTTTTGCTTGGGTCGTTTCCAATGGCACGATCAACAATGGCGGCGAAAGAGGAAGTGATGACGACTCGCTTGACGGTTGGGGCGTAAGCCTTTGCGGCCTTGAGCACGGAGGTGGTTCCAATGATGGCTGGCTCAAGGAGCTGCTTCTGAATGTCGGTTACACGGAAGTGGAATGGAGAGGCGGTGTGGATGATGGCTTCGAATGGTGGGTCGGACTTGACGGCTTCGTCAAAAGCACCAGGAACGGCAATGTCAGGAACGAGGACATAGTCGACATTGGAGGCGTATTCGGGATAAGCCGAGAGGAGAGCCTGGGCCTTTTCTTCGGTACGGACGGTGAAGCGGACCTTATGGCTGAATGATTGAGGTTAGATGGGGCCCTTGAAAGGATCTCTTTGGGAATTTGTGTTTGACTTACCCGTTCTTGAGGAGGATCTCGAGGATGTGAGCGGCAATAAAGCCAGAGGCACCGGTAAGGAGAATACGGGTCATAGTGAGTAGTCGAGTGAATATGACGAGTTGTGGGTATTGGATGGAGTCTTGAAGTTAATTAAGGACAGGAAGAGGACAGAATAACGACGTCAATTCCAAAGAGGCGGCCCCCAATTTATACCACCCCCAATCCCATATACCCCGCTATATCAGCCTTCATTAAGGAACAAATCCATCCCACGCATCCCCTCAACTCAACAGGAAACTTCCATCTGGTGCATCGCGTCATAGGGCCCAAGTAGATGTGATCGAAGGCCAGTGCATGCTTACAAATGCCATTAGACTTCCTTTAAGCCAGTTACGGTATCAATGCCGCTCGGTGATACCGTCCGTGCCGCAGGGCCTTTGAGGGCTCAGAATCACGGCATTCAGTTCCGTGTGTGCAGTGATCATCGCATCTCACCAGCTCTCGCTCTCCTGCGATGCCGCATCATCAGCGGGGTTGTCGTGCCCCACCCACAGACCACCTGCAGGTCCCGGCTCCGCAACCGAGCCGCCCCCACGCCTCAGGGCACCTTGGCAGGCCACGATTGGTGGCGGCCTGCCTTCCCCATTGAATCCTCAACACCATCACGAACTTCTCTCCAGTGTTTGTTTACATTTCCAGCCCCACCAAACCCACAATGTCCTTTGGCGGTCGTCCAAAACCGACCCCATACGCCCAGCTCAACAACCTTCTCTCCCTCTCGCGCTCCGACCCACGCCTCAAGAATGCAACCCCACTCACTCGCGACCCTCCCTCCAACTACGACTCTGAACTCAAATCCTCCATCTCCGACCTAAAGCAGCACACCAGTACCCTGCAGTCCGAACTCTCCGACCTCCAATCGCGACTTCCCGACACAATTTCCGACGTTACAAAGCTCCGCGCTCTCACCCTCGCCCACGAGAAAGCGTCCAAGGAATTGGGATGGACCCCGCCAAAAGATTCCCCGCTGGACTCACTCCTCGCCTACCGCAACACTCTCAACACCACAAAGCAACTCGAAGAAGCAATCTCCCACCTCGATGGCCACCTCACCCGTCTCCGTGCCGATGTAACGACCGAAGAGAACCATCTCGCGTCCGCAAAGCAGCTCAACACCGCACTACAAGAGCATCTTGCTGAACTCGAGGAAGAAGCTCTCCAAATTCAACAGGGTGGTTCACAACTTCGGGAAAAGAGAAAGAAGGAAGCTGCCGAGAAAGCGAAACTCACTCGGCAAGAAGCTCGCAAGTTGGTGCGTGGGTTGATGTCATTCATTGACAATAACCTCAGCCTCATGCTTGCTGCGCAACTAGCAGGTGGTCCAAAGGTTGGTCAAGAGCTCGACACTGATGCCCTTGAAATTTGGGTTGAAAAGGCGAATACTGGCAAGGCAAAGAAGGGAACGTTGGACGCCATGTGGGGCAACAAAGACAAGGGTGATGCTCGGGATCTGCGGGAGGAAGCGGGGAAGGAAATGAAGAGATTGCTTGAGGAGCTGATGAATGCGAGTCTCGAAACCAGTCCATATGTGCAGGTGGAGGAGGATAGTCCGTTTGTGAGATTTCTTGTCCTGGCAGGTGTTGCAGTTGGGCATCCAAGAGATGCAGGGAAGCTCAAATTGGTCGATTTCGGCAGAACGTTGGAGGAAAGTTAAAGACAACAGAAGACTGGTATTACGGCTATGAAGGGATATTTTGAGGAAGGAAAGACGAAATCTACTACTACTACGCCGGCAAGTAAGGAAAGAGGAACTAGAACGGGTTCTGCTCGACAGCACCATCAGGATCTCCACCTCCACGATACTTCCACAACCTCGACAAGTCCTTGACCGTCTTCCCCTTACTCACTCTCGCATTTTGTCGGCCTTGTTCCTCGGCTTTCCGTCTCATCCCTTCCCTCACATGCTCCCTATCACTCGCACTCATTCCATGCGCTGGCGCACTCGCTACTCTCCCCCTTCCAGTCTGGACCTGAACACCGCTACCGGCTCCACCACTGGCCTCACCCACGGTGTCACCACCTACAGTCACCTCTCCACCAGCATCAAAGCCCGCCTTTCCGCCAGTGCCGACATAACCCCTCCCAACAGCCTCACCTTCTCTGGTAACAGCGGCATCCTCATCAACATCGACCTCCATATCCAAAAAATCTTTATCGAGCCGGGTATCCTCAATTGGAAACATGTAATCGAGATAATGCTGGTTGAGGAGATGGCCACCCTTACCCTTGCGGGTAAAGACACGGCCGACGTAACGATTGTCAGGAGGGTTGGAGGAGAACTGGAGGACGCCGAAGCGGGCGACAAAGTCGTATTCGTTGGCGTAGTGCTCGATATGTGTGATGAGGCGCTCTTCTTCGCCTTTGCTGGTAGGGCTCGAAGGGGCGGATGGGCGAATGAGAGGGTTGTTGAAGTGGTTGGCTGCGCAGCTGGGGTGGAAATTAGTATTAGGAAAGGATGGATAGGTGGAACAGGTAAGGAACATACCCAAAGGTGTAAATCTCCATCTTTTCCAGTGCACTATACGGCAAGTCCGCAAAGAGACTATCCAGCACATTCGCCAGTATAATTCCACCCTGAGAGTGCGCAATAATGACACACTTCTTGACACTCTCATCCATGAGTTGTTCCTTGAGATACTGATACATCTGATTTTGTTAGCCGATTGAGATCATTTGGAATTCCGTCTGGCGACTTACCACTCTTGCATCTTCCGTAGCATACCCGAAGCACCTCTGCACCAAACACTCCACCAAGTCCATAACTGTGCCAAATGAGCGGTTGTGAATTCCTAGAATCCTCCTCTTGAATGTCTTTGCCAACAGATCAATGTTGTTTTGCGCCCAGTACTTGCCCGCATCAACACCGTTCACAAATACCCATCTTTCCTCGGGGTTGCCGTACCATCCCTCACCACCCTCGAGACTAGGATCACTCCAAAAGGTCACCTCGCCATAGTTGAGGCTGCGAGAGACGAGCTTAATGATGAATCCGCCCAGTAGCCAAAAGGCAAGTCCCAACCAACCGGGGAGGAGAAGACCAACGGCAACACCACCAAAGACGTAGGCCAGTCCCAGCACCGTGAGAACAACGTGCAAGATCAACTCCTTGACATTTCCCTTATCGGCCAGGTATAGTTCAGCATGCTTGTTTTTGGTTCGAAAAGGTAGGAAGATGTGAGGAACGTAGAGGAGGAGTTTGAGGACGAGCCACATATCTGACGCCAATAGTTGCAAAGGTGAAGACCGGAAGGGTAGTGGGGTCGAGGAGGACGTGGTGTCGAGTTGCGACGGAATGAAGGATATTTTCGTCATGGCGTCGCGGAGGTCTTCGATAGCGTTGTAGCTGGTCGAGGAGGCTTCAGCGTTATTTGTGGGCAGGAAGCTGCGAGACTCTGTCGCCGGAGAAGAAGAAGTGCCCATTTTGTGAGGGTTGCCAGACGAGGCAGCAAACGAAATCAACGGAAGGTGCCGAGGAAATCTATGTGTGCGCCCAGTCAGGTAGGACGTCAGTCGGTCGAGTCAGGCAGGCGCGGGCTGCTGAGGTGAGGATGAGAAGGGGCGTGATTGGTGTATCGTTACTTATTCTGCCTATCCAAGAGTACAGTACAAGTTGGCAAAGGGTAAGGGGAGGATTGCGACTGGAAGAAATGGGAGAGCGTTCGTCCCATGTGAAAAGGCACCAACATATTCTTATCTTTCCTCCTCTCCTTCTCTGGTTAGACGGTGCCTTGACAGATGCCCTGGTCCAGTCGGGTGAGATGGAAAGACGTCATGAGGGGCGAAACAGCCAGTCTCCATGACAACGGTTCTCACTCGACAAGCTCTTGCTCGTCGTCGTCTTGAGGCTCTGTCCCCTCGAGCTGCTCAGGTTCGTGAATGTCAAACCAGCGCGAAAATGCTTCTCCTAGATCGATGGCGATGTCTGGATTGTTCCTTCCTGGGTTGAAACCGGCAATGGGTTCGTCCTTCCAGTCGTCGGGTAAAAGAGTGCCACAAATGACCCGACGGCGGGCCATCCATGCGCCCTGAAGCAGACAGTTTACTGTCTTTGAGATTCCTTCAAAGCTGTATTCCCTCTGCAGACCAGTCTCTTCATCAGGAGTCCAGTGGAGTGCGAAAGGGTTCCAGACCGCAAGAATTCCTGCTTTGGCCCGGTCGGAAGGGTCATTGTAGGTCGGAATTGAAGTGGTGATCCAGGCACGAAAGGCGACAAGTGTCGGTGTAAAGTAGACTTTGATTCGCGGTGTTGTTGTGAGGAGCGTCAGCGTTGGTAGAAGCAGTGGATCGTGAGGCGCTGTAGATTCGGAAAGCCAGGTGAGAAAGCGGGAGCGAGTGGAGGCGACGACGAGGATGATTGGTGCTGTTGACGGCTCGGTTACATTGTCTAGGCGGGGATATTCCGATAACAAATCGAGGATGTAACGAATAAACTCTGTCGGGGTTATTGTCGAAAGTAGAATTGGCTTTGGAAGCATTGTGAGATCAAGGTTGAAGGAGGAAAGTTTGCCGGGGCCTCGTCAGACTGAACTTGAGCCTCTCGTAGGGCTGAAGGCGCACGGACCCTCAAATGTCTCCAAGTTCCTCCACAGAAAAGTTCCGCCCGAAAGCAACACTCGAGACGAGGTTCCAAAACACCAAAACACCATGACAACATTATCACAACCACCAACTACTGGAGACGATATCGAATATCATACCGAACCATCGACTACCTCTACGAATTACCCTACAACAGACTTTATAACCCCTACAAAATATGGCCAATACAATCCTGTTCTCTTTGCCACAACAGGCAGAACCTACGACGGCTCAATCCTCGAATCTCACAGAAATGAACTTCTCGACATCAAATCCGAGTATGGCGAAACCATTGACAGCCCCGGGGTCCGCGAAAATATCAAAATGCGCTACCTCAAGAGCCGTAAACGAACCTTCGATAATGCCTCCGAACGCAACGTCTTCAAAACGCTCGAATGGACACCCGATGGAACGAGTATAGTCACCACATCCGAAGACGACGGTCTCCGCCTCTTTTATCTGTACGTCTCCACTTTCACTCCATCGTTCTCATTCTATATCGATTCTCGCTAACGCCCTACGTAGCCCACCCAATCTACCAAACTCTCATCTCAAACCTTACAGCCTCACCTCCTTCCCCTCCACGATCTACTCTACCGCCGTATCTCCCAGGTTCAACATCGCCGACTACAAATCGACCCTTGCCCTCGTATCAACTTCCAATCAGCCCATACGATTCACCAATCTTCTCGCGCCCACAGAAAAAGCAGCAAGTTTTCCTCTCGTCGACGCCCAAACAGAACGCTTTCTCCCGGCCTACTCCCTCCTCTTCCCTCACACAGAAGGCATCTTCATGGCCGGCTCCGAATCCAGAATTGCACTATTCGACGTCAATCGTGACGGCCAGCCGCCGTATCAGACGCTCTACACAACGCCCAGTAAAAAAGCCCCTCTCAATACGACACGCATGAAGGGTCTTGTCTCGACAATGAGCCTCTCCTGCAATGGCATCCTCGCGGCGGGTACATTCGGTGGCAGTCTGGCTCTCTACGATGCCGAAGGGTGCGGTTCGGTCATTGCCGCCCTCAAACTACCAGGGCGGGAGTCACAGGAGTGGGGTGGACAAGGCGTCACGAGTCTAGCGTGGAGTCTAGACGGCAGCTATCTTTATGTTCTTCAGCGCAAGTCGGAGGTCGTGTTGATCTATGACGTCCGGAATATGGGCGGCTTACTCGATGTGTTTACCGGTGTGAAGGGTATGACGAATCAGAGGATTGGGATGCAAGTTGCGGTCAATGGACAAGTCCTGGTTGGGGGGGATGATGGCTGGGTTAGAGTGTGGGATCAGTCGGCAGGGAGTGAGAGTGTTGCAGGATGGGAAGTTGGGGGTGGGACCGTTACGGGGGTGGGGCTGAGGCCGGGCCTGAGTGAGGTTGCAACTTGTAGCGGAAGGAGGCGGTTCGCGCCGGATGATGACCCAGAGGATAACGAGCAGGAGAAGGAACAGGGGGAGAGCGAAGACGAGAGCGAAGGGGGGAGCGAAGGGGAGACCACAGATGAAGATGAAAGTGATGATGACGGCTTGGATGAAGAGAATGAAGGCCCAGGTTGTTGCTTGAAGGTTTGGACTCTGTCATGATGATATCTGCTTTCTTTGTTGTTTTCGGAGCGTGTTGTGGTGTTTTGGCGTTTTGATTTACTGGAAATGTATTTTAGCACCACGTTGAAGTTTAATGTTTATGCTTTTGTTTGCACTCCCCCGTTTGCTTCTCTTATATCATCTCCGTCAAGCTTATGTTTGTCTTCAAGGGTGGGTTCCTCTTGCTCAACTTTGCATTCCATCGATCAGCTCCTTAACTCACGACTTCGGTTTAGGAGTAGGTTGCACATTCCCAAATCACTACCCTTCGAGGTGCGTATAATTGCCAATACCCATGTTTGCATTTCTCAATTGTATTCTTCAACCGCTTCACCACTCTCCATCTTCATATTTCTTCACCCGCTCAGATTGTGCTATTCAATATGCACTACCATCACCCGTGATAGTAGTAGGTGGATTGTCATTCTCACGTCTGTTTTCAGAATAGCATGCTTTTATGCTCCTGAATCTGAAGGCACTGGCTCCCGAGAAATGCCCGAAGTTGACAATATCTCTAGCAAATTTCAAGAATTTGCGATGGACGAGATTGAGAACCGGCATTCAAAGAGCTCGAACTTGAGCTAGCCTCGTCCCCAGCCCCCGAACGTTTGATTTGCAGTTGTCGTCGGAAAATTGCTGCGAAGCAACTTGAGCAACAAGTCTGGACGATATTGACGTGGTTTCAAATTTCAGGTCTATGGAGTCTGGGGAAGCAGCTCGAGAATGCCCGACTTTGACCGCTCGAATATACGACTTGCACCACCAAAGGATCTTTCGAAACGAAATATTTTATCACTCATGAAAGATTACAAAGGCCCTTCCCATTTGCTACGGAAGCAAAAAGGTAGAAAAAAGCGACCCTTGTAGGGCTCGAACCTACGACCTCAGTCTGACCTTCCCAGCGACGCGAATCGACTGATAGGAGGACCACACACTACCACTGTGCTAAAGGGCCTTGATATAGTTAGTCGGCTCCAGTTTTTGTATAGATACGCGCTAACGTTTTAATAAGATTGGTCGAATAGATGTTCGGTAAAGATCCCGCTTGATCACAACGGGTTTGGCGATTCTTGTCTAGCGTGCACCACAAGCGGAGCGGATCCATTCCCGAAGCAGTTCCTTATCGATAGTACCTGAACACTAGCACTTGCCGAAACGGCTTTGATCTGTACGAGTAGACTGGCGCTTTCAAGTACCGAGATGCGCATCTTGGGAGTCGAAAGTTCCTCAGGTCAGTATCATCCAGAGAATGTTTCGAATGTTGATTCAGAGCGGGCGGAGGGTTCAGGTTAACCGTCTTCTACCCGCAATGATCGATGACGTGAAGCATGAAGATACAGTGAAACTTGCTTCCGCAGATTCCACCCCCCGGCTTTTGGAGGCGGAGATCGGACACAAAGCTGAGAACAGTGGCACGAATCAGCTGCTCTAGAGACGGTACTTAATCAAGCAGAACGCTCCTCTAGAAAGAATAGACAAGAGATAACTAGTAGATAATGTGATGAGGCTCACTGTGACTGCGTCAGCGAAGGCAGCTCGTGATTGTTCCAAGCCTCCATATCGTGAGCTGCCCAACTTGAAGGCGTCGTAGATACCTTGATACTTCCCTTGGTTTTGTTCAACTTGATCCCCCATGATTGATTTACTATTCAAGGGCATATGTCCGTGTGCACGTGTGATATATGTACGGATACCCCAACTTCTGGAACGCTGCTTCGAGCCGCGTCGGCCCGCATCTTTCGTGCCTGGTGCCATATCCCACCATCCATCGATGATATCCGCCATTCAAGGTCGAACACTCCCACTGTTACTACCGCTCAACTCGTTCGATTGTGGTGTTTTTTTGTTGCGGAGGATTGATCTTCCTTCCCGTCGACCCTCCGCATATTCAATATTGGCTGCATCGCGGTCGTGCTACCTACAGCTACAAAGTGTAGTTACAAGTCGAGCATATTCAGGGGGTTGGACAGATACAAAACTCCCACACAATACAAGTACAAGAAGTACCATCAATACCGTACTTCTCTGGAACCGGCCTTATCCCAACAATCTCCCACCCTGAGGACATCTTGTGCTTTGGTGGTGTTACTGACTGACTGGTCTTGTTGAACATCATTTCTCAACACCATCACTGCTCACAGAATATATATCCAAATCTCCTTTTCGGCTTAATCTTCCTACTACTCGCGGTCAACTTTTTTTGCTAGGATATAATCCCCACCTGCTAGAGACAAGACCCACTTCTCATACAGACTGTACCCACCGCTGCTGCCCCCCTCTCTCTCGTTACTAAAGTAAGGGTCCCACCGTCGCCCACGTCATCTGAGCCAACCTCTCCCATCCCTCGATCTTTCCTCTCATCACCAGCCCAGTATTTCTGAATCTCTCCAACTCGCCGACGCCCCTTCACGGTCCCTTTGACATCTCCGCTTCCTTCTTTCCGAGCCCACGTTCCAGCCAGCGACGGACATTTTCGGAGTCCCTAAAGCAAGTCATAACCTAACACTTACATACCCTTATTCCTTATTCTCCGACGCCTTCTTTAAACATCTTCTTTTGCAATCTTGGGGGATGCAGCAAGATAGGTTTAGACCGCGACACGCCGGGCCAGCCCGTGGTAATAGCGCGTCCTTGTCGGGAGTGAGTCCGACGACGGCACCGGGGAGCTATCGGCAGACTATGAGAGGTCTTGAAGGTTCGTCGCCACATCCGTTACCATTTGTTCTTTCTGCTTTGTTGTTGTGAACGTTGGTGATGGAGATAAGATGTGAGATGTCGGGACGTTGGTGTTGTTATCTTAGGGGATCCCATTCTGGCTGGTTCCGTAACATCATCAACATCGTTCGATCTCAAGCCTCACTCCTTCCTCTTCCATCATTCCTTCTTACCTCATCTATCGCAACGTGGTGTCTCATCATCTTTCAATACTAATCCCGGTCATTAGAAACGTGGGCCGACGTCTCCTCCGGCGGCGAAGACATCATAACCGAAGGTCTCCACATTGCCCACTCCTCCCAATCCACCCGAACGACCGCACCCGTTCGCCGCTCCCTCGATGATCCTCTTCGTCGTCGTCGCCGAAGCAGTGTCCGTCCGTCTAGCAACCACCCGCGCGATCGCCTCACGGATGAATCATTCCTCGAGATTCCCAGCTCCGAAGATGATGAACCAACCGCCCCCACCTCCGAGTATGAGATTCTCCCGACTTCCGCTGGTGTCGCAGCATCACAGTTTGGCGAGTTCCTGAGGGAGTCGGACTATTCGAGCTCGAGCGCGATGCTTTCCGAATCAGAAAGTGAAGAGGACCTCCCTACTCCACCACAGCGGAGCTACACACCTCGACCACCACTACGAAGTTTCCAGTCAGCTCCCGTTCAACAGCAGTATGCGAGACCGGCCGGAAATCAACACCCCTTCCTCTCACAAGCTCAGCAACAACAGTTTGACCATGATGCCGCACTGAGAGCTTCTCTGTCGACACTTCTCTCTTGTGCTGCAGCTGCAAGACACAGAGGAACGCCGAAGGAGGCTGCGTCAGGACCGTCCAACCTCGCTCCACCAGGAGTTACTCCACCACCCCTCCCTCAACGAGTACAGGTCGAGAGTCTCACCCTCCTCCCACAATCCGCGCTCCCACCTTCAGTTTCCCCGCCGCAGAAGAGAACACCCCCACCATCCACCAAGATCCGGTCACGAAGCCGATCGCCACGACGAAGATCTTCTCGACGCTCTTCCCAGAACAGTGACGCTTCGACGATTCTCAGCGAGGTGTTTGGATATGCCGACGGAAAGGGAGGAGGTGTTAGTACGAGCTTGATTGCATTGGGGGCCGTTGTGCTGTTTAGTGTTGTTAGTTTCAGCGCTGGATATGCGTTAGGACGACAGCAGGGGGTCATGGAAGTTGTTGTCGAGGGAAGGGAGGTGAGAGGACTGGTTGGATTCGGGGGCAGAAGTGGGGTTACAGTTTAGGCAGGTGGGGTGGTGGACTGCCATGAGTGCTCAACTCTCACAGCTATGCCCTTGCAGGCTGAGGTTCTATTCCCATGAAAAATGTGGAACTTAGAGCGCTTTTTATTTTCTTGTCCCACTTGGTTTATAGGACCTCTGACGGTGTACTAGGGGCCACTCTTTCGCTGTGCTGTGCTGTGGATGAGCGAGGGTCTCATCTGTTAGGCCCAGCTACTTAGTAGTTTGTCGGTTCTGTCGTTCTGCTTATTTTTCTCCTCGGTGTTTACCTATTGCACGTAAGCTCATCTCGGTTTCATTTTTCGCCCTTCTCTTATTCCCTTTGTATGCTACCTCTTTGTAGTATTTTGGTTCGTCGTTTTTTTTGCAGGTTTTGCTTCTCGGATTCAATTTGCTCTGGGGTTTGGTTGTAGGGGGTCTCACGACACATGATATTGGTAGGATCGTAATGAGGGTTGGGAACGAAGAACGCTGGATGAAGAACGATGATGTTATTGTAGCTTCAAAATAACATGCTATTATCACACTAAGATTTGGTCTCTTCCCTGTCAGTGTATGCCTGTTGTTGAATTTGAGGCCACATACCAGAGACGGAGTCTGAGTGTTTCAATCCTACCGCATTTACGGTTCTGCCAGTTGACTGGTGAAGATGAGGGGAAGCAGAATCAATGGTGACAACCTTCAAAGCATATTCAAAATTCATAAACAGCCTGAGCGTGTGCAGACAGAACAAACAGTACATACTTCTTACCTCGTACCGATTTTGGTCGGCGTGCCACTTCCTTCTCAAGAAGAAGTTTGGGCTGCTTTATCCTCGCGTCGGGGTGAATAACTTCCAGATTGAGTTTGGCCCATGTAATACCGCCGTACCAGGTCGACCCGCCTCACATTTGCTCGTGCCTGAAATCAGCTGAAAGCCTGATGACCCGGCAGGCTCCTGAAGCCCGCTTAGTAAGGACCCAACCTCGGCCTATCGTGAACTTCCAACGACTCCTCTACATCATCGCAAATCAGACAGTACCGTCACGATGGCATCCCAAAGCGATGCAGTATCGACATCGCCACCTCCCGCACCATCGAGAACGCAAAAGGCAGCATACTCGACCCTAAAGTACCTTCTTTCGTCACGAGAATACGCCGCTCTCCGCAAACGAGCCCCCAAGTCGATCGCGAACAATGTTGCGACACCCGAAGAATACGAGGCCATCACCGGAGCCATCGCCAACGAGGGAGAATTGAATGAGTTTGGAACCTCAGCCATCAGGGCCAGTTTAAGGGTGTTTCTGGCTGGAGAGGCGGCTTTCGCATCACTGAACTTGGTGATGAAGATGCTGGGGAAGAAGGCGGAAGGGAATGATAGGTAGGCTTTGCTGTTGCTTGGGCTGCAAGTGGGATGAGGAGGCTAACGAGTGCATAGGAAGAAGGGATCATTGTCAGCCAATACCAGAACGTCGCTGGCCGCTGCCGTTGTAGTCTTGCTCTACAGATTGCTCTTTCGATTCTTCGCCAGATTGCGGACAAATCTACTGTCGCCAACTGCAAAGGAGTTCCGTCGGAAGCATCCCAGAACTTACAAGCTTCTGGTCAACAAGTATGCGCCTTCGGTCGGTGCGGCAATGGCGGGTGGTGGATTGGCAATTATGCCGGAGGGTGCGAAGAGAGTCACGATTACTGTATACCTGTTGACCAGAGTATTGGAGTATGCCTACAATGGTGCTGATTTGGCGGGTATGATTGGACAGAAGCCCTGGGTAAATATTCAACGGGATGAGATTGGATCGGCTCTCGCTAATACTGCAATAGTGGTTTGGATCGTGGCTGTTGTTCCCCTTGTCATCGGCACAGCTCTTCCATGCCTTTGTATTCGACCGAGACTGCTTCCCGAAGGAGTTTGGAAGCGCCATCACCTCATTCTCAGATGAGTACGTCCAGGCCAGACCGGACGGCTTCCCGAGAAACATCGCCTGGCCTGGGCCTGAAGAGATCCTTGATGGCCTCGGTACCATCTCTGGATTACGCTATCCGTAAGTGACACGGCTATTTCCTGTTGAACAGTAACTGACAAACCCATTTAGAGCATTCAAGTCACCGACCGTTTTCTCCTCTTCCAGCCTCCCTGCATCTCTTACAAAGCTCTCACCAATCATCTCTCCAGCCCATCCACTCATCCAACATCTCGAATGTGCCCTTCTCCATCCTCAAACCCCCAGCTGCGGCAAGACTTACATCCAGCAAATCCTCTCCACCTTCCCTCGTGTTGCCAAGATTATCGGCATAATCTACACTCTTCTCCTCATTCCCAAGTACAAGAAGTTCCTCAAGGACCCACTTTCCTCTCTCGAGGGTGTTGCCAAGTCTACTCTCCTCACAACCACCTTCTTCACTGGCTCAATCTCGACTCTATGGGGCTCTCTCTGTCTCTTCCAGAAGTTCCTCCCAAAGACTTTCCTACCAGGTGGACGATTCTACTTGGCTGGTCTGCTGGGTGGTCTCTGGGCGTTTGTGGATGCGGCTAGTGGAAGGAGCAACTTCTTGTACACCACGAGACTTGCCATATTGAGCTTGTGGAAGGTTGGTGTCAAGAGAAAGTGGTGGAAGGGAATTAAGAATGGGGATGTCTTGTTGTTTATGGTGAGTTTGGCGGTTGCTGGCGCTATCCATGATTGGAAGAAGAAGGCCGTTGGAAGCACGGGTGCTATGGTTATCAAGGGTCTTAGAGGTGCTGAGAGTGAGAGAGAGACCGAGGCCGCCGATAGGAGCTCTTCTAGTGAGAGCAGTAGCTCCAGCAGGAAGCGGAAGTAGGAAGTGGTCAGTCGTAGTGTTCAAATGTCCATCCAGAGTGGTGAACCGGATATGATGGGGTTGTGTAAAAGAATAGCAGCGTATCATTTTAAGTACTTAGTACTTGCGTAATCTCTCTTGTCCATAGCTTGACTTATTTGTAAATGTTTTTCAAAGCAGAATACCATGCAGTATATTCAGATTATTAATAATGTATCCCAGCAGTGCGCACCCTATGCCAACTTCCAAGACGAAAAGAACTACAGTACAAGCTTCCAAATGCCGTAACCAAATAGAAAGGTAAACAATAACGCCACAAAACAAAGACAAATGATCATGATCGCTCCAAGAAACGTAATGACAACTCCATCCGGACCTATACTCCATCAAATGCAAACCCCAACTCCTTCGACCAGATGGACCCCTCCTCAGGACCAGGTAGGACTACTCCCCAAGGTTGGACCTCGGAGAGCCGTAAGCTTGTCCTTGCAAGACTCGCAGAACGAGCCGCCACATCCATTGCAATCGTAGAATCCACCAAGTGACTGCTTGCACTTGCCGCAAGAACGGCCCATGTGCGTAGAGGCTTGTGAAGGGGAAGAGCTGAGGCTTGCTGTGCCGCTCGGTGCGTCTGGAGAATCGGCTTCGTGTGATGTCTCGCGAGAGAGGGTGTTATCGGTACTAGCTGGTGGGCCTTCTGGGATATGAACGGCTTGCTTGAAGCCACGGCGATGACGACAGAGAAGCATTGTGGCTTTGGTGTATAAACTTGAAGGAGGTTTGAGATTTGTGGTGGATGATGTATGTAGGAGATGTGCGGTGAAGATGATGTGGGAGATGTGGGATTGATATATATGTGTGATGTGCCGTTTGATCTTATGACTGACAAGTGTCGCGTGCGTGTTCTCGCTTTGCACTTTCGAGGTGTTGAATAAGTGTCTTCCGAGGATTGAATCGATATCCTGAGGTGTTGACGAGGTTGATAAATAGAGTTGATAATGGGGTGGACCGTCCGTAATCTTCCGACCGATATGATATCTCCGCTTCCGAACGCAATCTGGGATACGCAATTGACGAGAAGGAAGGGATAGTCACCCCTTCTTATACGCCCATCAAGTAAAAGATAATGGACAAAGATACGGTTGCAAGCCACAAACCACAACCCGTTATCCCATCCCTTTGCTCAAGACATGTCATATCCCAATGCGGCTCGAAGATGCTTGTTTGTCACGAGAACCGATAAGCTCGACTATCGCATTGCATTAGCATACAGCTGCCATCTGTGGACGAGCCGACTAACTGGATGAAGCTTGTCCGAGTGTAATGTCTTCGATAATTTGAGATTCGAGAAGCTTGAATGGTGGGCATATCCGTACGTAAGTGGTTGGGTCAGGTGGGGAGCTCCCGACAGTATCATGGACGTTTGGGGGTCCATGGTTTGAGCTTGCTTTTGGTGGTTGCCTGAGCGCCCAGGCTAGCTTTATCGATAAGACTGTTTGTTTCCCTTTCCGGGTGCTCCTCTGTCCAAGAGTAAACTGGCATGCCGCAAGCAAAATCAAAGAAAGTACGCATAAGGACGATGCTCCAATTCAGACACTTTATGTCCAGGTACGCCACATGTATGACTGCAAGCAAATGCCAGTGTTTCCCGAGAAGGAGACGGGAGAAGATCTTGATGATACTTATCTGAGTTACACCAAACGGACGCTAACGGTTTGCGGATAAGCCGTCCAGCTTCCAGTGATGCTGACGGAGTCCGTTTGGGAGCACTTTTGCAAGGCTTGTTTCGAAATCCACAGTGATCTGACGTTCAGGTATAACGAACTTACGCCTTACGTGAGCTTATAGTCAAAAACAATGGCATCCGTTGTACACTGCTCATCATACAGTACGAGATTACAAGCTTACTGAAAGCTTAAGTACGAAAGGTACAAATTGTTGCACAGAAAAATTCCGGCAGTAGTACTTAAGCAGGACGTTGACGCCCAAGGACGGCCGGTAAGTACGCCTGCTCGAAGCTCTTTCCCGATTGATCATTCAACGTCCTCCATTCAAAAGTTGAATCGAATCCTGGTGATTCCAACTCCAACTCGACACTGCACCTCGCAATAAAGTCAACTCTCTGAGCCCTCGAGCTCTTCTACTTGTACTTGCAATATCCGCTTGAACCAATAGCCAGTCACCTCACCTTGAAGGTTCTGGTAAACTCTACGATTGAACTCGGACCACCGCATCCTACCACAGTATGAAGCTATCACTACAATTCCTTCCCGTGGCGCTTTCCACATCCACCATTGCTATGCCTCACTATGGCCTTAACGACAAAAGAGCGCCTGTAATGAGCCCCGAGCTTGTTGCAGAGCGTTGTGCCAGGAACCCTACGAGCTCCCTCTGCCGATTTGTTGCTTCACAACATGGAGGTGAACCGACCTTCAGAGCATCGAAACGGAGTCCTGTAATGAGCCCAGAGCTTGTTGCTGAGCTCTGCGATAGAAACCCGTCAAGCTCACTTTGCCGTTTCCTCGATAACGATAACAAAGGGACTGCCGGAGGAGGGGCAGATTCGAAGAAGGCTGTTAGATTCGGCTCTTCTAACTGGGATCGACCCGGTACTGTCATAAACTGCATTATCAGCTACCAATGTGAGGATGGTGTCTGGCGATGCTCGTGCTGAAGACCCAAGAAGCCGTGGCACCGTCGTTGTAGGAGAGTGGATGGGTAGTTGATGGTCTGAGATGAGGACCGAAATAGTTGGTTACTTGGGAAATTTAGCTGGAAAAGACTCCAACTGTCAGTGCGCCGTTCATAAAAGTAAGTAGTCTGTCTGGGTTGGTACTCTTAGAAACCAACAAAGTGATCAAGACCTTGCAGGCAATCGTCCCACGAGTCAAGATCTGAAGAGCTTGCCTTCTTGTGAGCCGGTACCGCGGTTACCACAACAACTTCCGTCCAATCTGAACCCTCATATCGCAGTCTAAACGCTTCGTAGCCAAGTGCTTCCTACCTAGCAAGCTCTGGAGATGTGAAGTTTGGTCAGGTCGTGGTTCGAAAGTCCGAAAAGTGCGAAAAGTGTCAGTGTAAAACAAGCATCACCATTAGACAGATTAGTTATACATTACCTAGAACACAGTAGTCCCTGAAAGATACACACCTTACTTGCGGGCAAGCAAAAATGAATTGACATGTATGTGTTTTGTGACTTGCAAGTTAGCTTTCGGTTCGAGTTCGCGTTCGTGAGCTTGTTGCCAGTGAGTGAACGACCAAGCGCCTGATCTACTTGCGGTTTCCGAGGCTAGGCTCTGCCACTAACTACTAGTGCTAACGCTTACTAATTTTCTAAAGCGCCCAAGCTGTTCTGAGTCGAAATGACGTGCACATCTTGCAAAACTCATCCCTAAACAATTCAAGTCATCGACAAAGCTTCACCAAAGAAGCTCCTTCATTTTTTCCTTCGAATACATTTCTTTCATAGATACCCGGATATTGCAGCAGTATGAAGCAGAGATACAGCTCTTTGGACCTGAAGGTATGTGCACCCCTAGAGCCCCACCAATGACCCCGCCAAAAGCAATGACCCGTGCGACTGACACCACAGATTGACAGGTCATCGCGAATGAACTCTCTAAGACCATAACGAATTTCCGCCTTAGCAACATTTACGACATCTCATCTCGAATCTTCCTCCTCCGTTTCGCCCTTCCAGAGCAAAAACATCTTGTCGTTCTCGATTCCGGCTTTCGGATCCATCTCACCACATTCGCTCGCGAAACTTCGCCCTCACCCTCCTCCTTCGTCTCGAAACTCCGCAAGCACCTCAAAACCAGACGTCTAACGAGCATACGACAAGTTGGCGACGACAGGGTTCTGGAACTTTCCTTCTCGGATGGCAACTACCGACTTTACTTGGAGTTTTTCGCTGGAGGAAACGTCATCCTAACGGACCGGGAAGGCCTCATTCTCGCCGTACTGAGAATCGTTAACAGCGAAAAGTACGAGTACAAAGTTGGTGGCAAGTACAATGTCGAAGAGAAGCCAGTCACCACAGAGGTAAAGAGGGAGGAGGTCGTAGAAGCGCTCGAGTCAGTGGCGGCTCAGGCAGCGGAGGCACAGGAAGAGCAGGAGGTAACGCCAGCCCCAACGCCCACCGGGAAGGGTAAGCCGGGTGCGAAGAAGCAGTTCAAGAAAAGCAAGAAGAAGGTGGAGATGAACCTGAAGAAGGTACTGAGCAGCAAGTTTTCAAGGTTCAATCCTACACTCATAGAGCATTGCCTTTTTGTGGGAGGATTACCGGCAAATTTGAAGGTTGAGGATGTCTTAAAGGATCCCGGACTTGTGGAGAAGGTCGTTGTGGCGATGCAGGAAGCACAGAGGATTGTCAACGAAGTCTCCACAAGTGGCAATGTGAAGGGCTACATCGTCTCAAAGAACCCGACCGAGGCAAAAGCTGCAGCTGCCGAGGAAGCCGAGCCCGAGGAACCCAAGGAACCAACCAAGAAGGGTGTGACCTTCGGTGAGGCAGTACCTGCCGAAGAAGACCAGCCTAAGCAGAAAATCCAGGCAGATGGGTACATATACGACGACTTCCATCCTTTCCTTCCGAAGCAGTTAGAAGGTGTTCCTGGAGTAAAACTCCTGCCGTTTGATGGATTGAACAAGACCGTTGACGAATTTGTAAGCTTACCGTGTGCTTTTGTTTGAGGGTTTATATATACTTACTAACTGACGCAGTTCTCTTCCATAGAATCCCAAAAGCTTACATCGAGGCTGAAAGAGCGCGAGCTTGCTGCACAGAAGCGTCTGGACGCTGTCCGCAATGAGCAACAACGACGCATAGATGGGCTTAGGCAAATGCAGAGCTTAAACGTGCGCAAAGCGCAAGCTATCGAAGCCAATGCCGATCGTGTAGAGGAGGCGATATCTGCGGTGAACACTTTAGTTGGCCAGGGGATGGACTGGGGCACAATTACCCGTATGCTGGAGAGCGAGAAGAAGCGGAGGAACCCGCTGGCGGAACTTATAGAGCTACCTCTCAAGCTTCATGAGAACAAGATCACTCTTCGCCTCGGTGAGGCAAAGTGGGATGAAGAAGACGAGGAGGAAGATGAAGACGCCGATGAAACTGACGAGGAAGATGATTCGGATGAGGAGTCTGATGAGGAAGACAAGAAGACGAACTGGCTAAAAATCGACGTCGACCTGCACAAAACTTCTTACGCCAATGCACGCAGTTACTATGATGAGAAGAGATCTGCGGCCGATAAGGAAGACAAGACGCTTGCATCAGCCGAAAAGGCCATTAAGGCCACAGAGAGGAAGGTCTCGGCTGACTTGAAGAAAGGCCTGAAGACGGAGAAGGCTCTGCTCAAGCCGGTTCGACAGACCCTCTGGTTCGAGAAATTTTACTGGTTCATATCGACCGAAGGTTATCTCGTTGTCGGTGGTCGCGATGCTCAACAAACCGATTTGCTCTTCCGAAGGTTTTGGAAGAAGGGTGATGTCTTTGTGCACGCCGATCTCGATGGTGCCGTCCCTCTCATGATCAAAAACACAGTACCCGATCAGCCTATTTCTCCTTCAACTCTTTCGCAAGCCGGAACTTACACTATTTGCACGTCAAAGGCTTGGGACTCGAAGCAAATCACTAGTGCATACTGGGTAGAATATGAACAGGTGTCGAAGAAGGATCAGCTTGGGGAGCATATGGCCGTCGGTACCTTCAGGATTCTTGGTAACAAGAACTTCCTACCGCCTGCGCAACTTGTCCTTGGCTATGCACTGTTATGGCTTGTCGAGAGAGAGGGTGGAACGGACTTGAACGCTATCTCTCAGACCATTGCAGAGCAAGATGAGCCAGAGACATTTGAGGATATCGAGAAGAGGGAGGCGGCCGAGGCCGAGGCTGCCAAGGGAAAGGAAAAGGTTGATGTCGTGGTGGCCAATGAAGACGCGGAGGAGACCAACAAGGATGAAAGTGCAGCTTCTGAACAGGACAAGCCTGTGGAGAAGACGGAGGCTGCGGTGGAAGATGAAGCGCAGGAAAAGGAGTCACCAGAAGAGGCCGATGAGGAGGAGGAGTCAGCATCAACACCTGCTGGGACCGAAACACCGTCGATAGCGCCATCTGTGGCCGGCAAGCAGAAGCCTAAGCAGCTTCCTCGAGGAAAGCGAGCCAAGGCCAAGAGAGCCAAGGAAAAGTACGCTCTTCAGGATGAGGAAGAGCGTAAACTTGCCATGGAACTTCTCGGCTCTGCTCCGAAGCCAGGCGTGAAGTCGGCCGCCGAGATTGTTGCAGAAAAGACTGCTCAAGCCGAGGCCGAACGTCTCAACAAGGAGCGTAGGCGGCAGCAACATCTCAGCCGGAAATCGAAAGCCTCGGGAGCGGATGCCGATACAGAGGAAGATCATGCCCAGTCAACGGCACTTCTTGCCCATCTTCCTGCTGACCTGGCGAAGCTTACACCAAATCCTGCACCAACCGACAATATAATCGATGTCATCCCGATTACCGTTCCATGGTCTACGGCCATGAAGTATAAGCATAAAATTAAGCTTCAGCCCGGTACTCAGAAGAAAGGAAAGGCTGTCAGAGAGATCATGGAACGCCTGTCAAGAGAGGCCGAGAAGAAATCCAATGTCGACATTAAGAGTCTCGATCCCGAGAAGTTCTGGCCGAGAGAAGTCGAGTTGATTAAGATGGTCAAGACCAATGAAGTTGTTGCAGGTGTTCCGGTTGGGAATCTGCGAGTCAGTCTACCGGGTAGGAAGGCAGGTGGTGGCTTGGCAAGTGACAAGGGCAAATCAACTGGGAAGGGCAAGAAGAAGTGATCTGGAGAGGGATGATCCGAGTGATATGTATTTTAATAGAGAGTAATGGATTTAGAGGCTATGGCTAGTTATCCTCGAGCTTTCGGTCGGTGTGCCTGTTCGATTTTTCTTGTTGATGTTCATGTCTTTAAAGACCCCTCCCAGAAGTAATGGGACAATTGAAGCCCAGTTCCTGCTGTTTTCGTTCCCTTGAGAAGCTAAATTGCTTAGCGAGTGCCAGTCCAGTGAAAACAGCGCCGTTTAGCACCAGAATTGCCGCAAACGTGCGCCGCGTTACCGTCAAGAAATGGCTTGGCTTTCCCACCTCGAAATTTCGGCCTTGTCCCTTCACTTCTGAGAGGGGTATGTACTTTCCAACATGTCGCTAACGCCTTTGAAAATGGATTCTGACAAGGGGGTCGAGATCTAATCGATCATAGAGTCAGTTGCTCTTGATTCCTTCAGGAACTCCACATCATAGTCGGTACTTTGCGGCAGAGAGTACGGGCTGCTTCAGGATAGCCAAACGGATTCCTCTCTTGCCTTTTACCAGAGAGGACCATGTCCTGAGCACGGTGGCCCGCTCCCCAATCTTTGGAATTCACTTGCTTCCGCACAGGTTCAATCCGTGCTGTTGACGCTTGTCTTTTGCCGTATTTTCTGCTGTTGCGATAAGAAGATCTTAAGAAGCATGTACATAGACCCTACATCTCACTCTCAATGCATTATTTATTGTAGCTCCCATTACGAATGTATATGCTCAGCCGCACTGGCAAATCTCTTTTAGACACCACGGCACCAGTCGTTGGTATAAACATTGCAAGTTGCACCACTTGTGATGCAGGGTCCACCCATCCAAAAACACCAAAAGCAAACCAAAGTGATGAAAAAGCAATGAGAAGGGGCTTGCCAGTGGAAGTGGCGAATCCTGTGGAATGTTGGATGAGAGAGTAGTGTCATTGGACTAGAATGCAACAGATATGACTGAGTTCTCGTAAACTTCCTTCAGATCTTGACAGCATAGCATGCCCCTGGATTGTACTTCTTTTGTACACATAAAGCTCATGGCACATCTTAAGAGAACTCGGAATGCACCTTGTTACCAAGCGATCCCTTTTCTTGACTCCCTTGGTCTTCGTTTTCTGCTTGAGAAGTCCTTACTTTGTGTACTCCTTTCCGCACCTCTCCACAATAATGTTCTTTCCTTTCATTCAAATGGCGATCTGGTCGGCTGTTTACACCACCACAGGCGCAACCAAAGTGCCAAAAGGGGAACATATAAGTGGTCTACAAGGTCGCCTCATCCACCTTCCAACCTCAGCAAATACCATTCACAGGCGACAATTCAGTTACGAGTGTAATCAACTATCCTGTCCATCACCATTCATTTGCAACAATGGTTTATGCACCGCTCCGCCTATTGAGACACAGCTCGACTTCTCCGGCGTCGGGAGTGGAAATTTCGGCGATACGAATCCTTGTTCAACCGAGTAAGTTTCCCTCTGTCCATGGGTTTGAGCAAGTCGGATGACTGCAAGTACTGATCGCACTCTCTACGAATATAGGGGATATATTCTATGTCCGAATATCGAGTTATGCTGTGCTCCGGAGGAATATTGTGTCCCTGCAGATGAACTAGCAAATCGCAAGACGGACCAGTGTGTCAGTTGTGCCGAGGATACATTCCTTTGCAATGATGGTAAGACCTGTTGTCCAAATGGAACGCTGTAAGTTTTTACAAACCGAAAATGCTTCGCATTGCTAATTCGTGGCCTTGTTAGTTGCGCGGAGGGGAAGTGCTTCAATCCCGATGCTCTTGCCTCCTTGACAGAGGATTCTGCTTCCAAAACGGGAAGTCCAGCAGTGCCGACTGGCGCGAAAGGAATCGCGGCAACCCAAAAAGATGGTGCTGGTCAGGCAATAGATGACTCTGGAAATCTTGCTACAGGGGAGGACTCCCCGGCCCCAAAGAATGGCGACACTGGGAAGAATGAGCAGGAATCATCTGCTATGGGTGTCCGGTGTGTTTCCGCTTGGGGGCTTACGACCTTTGTGGGTGCAATCGGCTTGTGGAATGTGTAAACATACTTGGTGCATAGGTACCTGTCAACCCTGCTTATTTACTTTTATCTTCAAGCCAATAGCCCTTTCGATCTAAAGAGGGGTCAAACAGCATGTAGCTAGTTAAGTAATGGGTATAATTTCGCTTTTAACTTTTTCGTGTCCATCGAGTTACTAGTATCATCTACCTCCACTGCCCTAAACTCAGAGTTTTGCCCTTCCGAGATTTCAGTTTGATGTATAATCCTACTGCCATTGGGCCGATGATCGTATTCAAGAGAATAGCCCAAATTCCCGTGACAAACCCTTCCTCACTCACAATACCACTCTGATTGTATGCTAGCTGGATGATCAATAGTCCTATCTCGCCACGAGCAACCATCGCCAGGCCGAGAATTAAGGCTGGAGCCCATGAGATCCTTGCTAGTCTGCTTGTCGATCCAGGTATCTCAGTCACAGGAGTAGAAAGCGACTCTGTTGTTGGGATCGTTGAAGCGGACTTTGGAGACGCAAAGATATCAATGACTGGTAACCAAATACCAACCAATAGTTTGCTGAAAATCATGAGTATAGAATATACGATACCTCTCCAGATGGCTTTGCCGGTCCAAAGATCCAGGAAAGGCACCGCAAAGCCGATACTGGCAAAGAAGAAGGCAGATAGGATATGCTCATGTACATCGCCGACGGTTTCAGTGAAAGTTTGGACGTACGTGCTGCCTTTCAGTTCGGTCTCGTTTTCGGCTGACGAGCTGTACGTCTCGGCTTTCGGTTCATTATTGATTACCATATTCGTGTCTGACGGCTTCCGTGATAGTGAATTGAGGTAGCATCCGGCTAAGTATGCCCCGAGTAGGATCTAACCTGTTAGCAAGCGATTCTTGATACACGACAAAGTAAGAACAAACTGAGGTTCCAGCATAAGCTGCCACGGCAGAGAATGCAGCCAACGTGACAACCAAAGTCGCAAAGTTGACCGTAGTTCGGTTCCGTTGCGCCCAAGTAAACTTCTTCCAAGTCGGCCGTAAGAATGGGAGAACCAGACGCGTTCCTCTCACGAAGAAAGGGGTAATTGCACTCAAGCAAAACGCGACAAGGACCGGCCGTCCAATAGTCCAGCCCAAATCCGCGCCATCACCGCCCAGCTCAGCAATAACTTTCGCCATTACCAATCCAACAACATCGTCGATCAAAGCAGCAGATACGAGCACTGTTCCAACACGCGTGTCGACCATCCCACCTTTCCCATTGCCAACGTCCGCCTCTTGTATGACACCAAAGGTTGTTCCCAAAGAGGTACTACTCAGTGCGGCTCCAATCGCAAAACTTTCCTTAATCTCATACCCAAAGCCAGCCGATAACAGTGCAATGGAAAGAGCGATAGGTGTGAGCAGACCAGTCAAGGCACAGATGACCGAGATTCCAAAGCATTTCTTCAGGAGATCCAGACGGGTTGTAAGCCCCCCTTCGAAAACGATGATGATGAGACCGAGGTAGCCAAGCGCGAGAATCGTTTCTTGCCATTGATGCAGGAGGATGTTTGCAAGCGGGACGCCGTAGATTATTCCGAGAATGATTTGGCCTATAAGTCCAGCTCTAAATATCTTGGAGGCGACGAAGTGGGAAAGAGGGAGGAATGCGAGGAACGATAGAAGGATAAGGATCTGGTTTGTTGTTGGTTCTGGAAATCATGGTTAGTCGCTGCTATTGAACTTGTGAGTTGAGAAGAGAAAGTTGGCGTACCATGATATGTCAGGAAAGGAGCCGCCATGTTGGGCCCTCGGAAGTCTGCGGTTGGCTATGTATGAGAGGCTGATGATGCAATGGAAGGAGAAGGTTGGGCGCAAAAGATGTTTAAGTGACCGCTTACCCTCTAGCCAAACTCGGTTGGTGCACGAAACCTTAACATAAACAGGGTTTTCGCGCGAGGAGGTGGTTGGTTCGCATCATGCATGTTTCCAAATCTGGAAAAATATCAATACTCAGGCTCTACTAATTACGAAGTAGAATTTATTGAGGGCATTCGACCTCGAAGAAGCCTGAAAATCCAGATCTTTAGCTATTCTATGAGCAATAATAGCCCCTTACATGGTTGAATTATGGAAGTGCTAGTACATTATCCTCTTCAATGGGCAGCGAATCGAATCGTGTGATCAATGTCCGAATTGCGGGAACGTCGGGCCCTCACTTTGCATGCCAGTAAACGTTTTAACCTGAGCCGGACCGATGTACGCCCGATTGGATTACAACTCTCCATTACCTACCACCCGTTTAACAACTGCATTAAGAAACTTGTCACCGAACGCCGAGCTGGCAGTTGGGCATTCTGATCAGAAACTACTCAGAATGATACACCACTGGGAAAGTAATATGACTACTTACTATATCTGGGCAACTGAAGATATACCAGAATAGAAGACCTGCCAGTAGAGGTTCAGCTGTATATAAGTCTTGATGATCAACCACTTCATCTTACCTCTAGACTTTCGTCAGAAGAATACCAAGCAATACAACACAAGCACTTCCTCAACCATGCTCTTCACCACAGGCTTTCTTTCTATCTTCACTCTTTGGGCCATAACTGCCAATGCGCTTCCAGGCGGAAGGCCCATCGAAAGTTCCCAAGACACCCCATCAACCAACGGCAAGAAATATGCCATCATCGACAACCCGCTAGTCCACAACGCCAATTGCCTCGATCACATGAAGGAATTCCATTCGGTTTCCGCCTCACCTCCATCCCTCTTCACGACAGACTCACCTTGCAGCCTCACACCTATCGACGATAACGACGCCGGTAGCATCGAAGCCTCCACCCTCCGTGGATATCTCGTCTGCACAACCAACGAGTGGTCTCCAGAATATAACCATCTCAAGACACTCATTGCAAAGATGAAGACAAGAAGCGGTACTATGGCATGCCTTGCAGAACCGAAGCGATGGACACCTATGCTAGCCTACAAGACCGCGGTAATTTCGTACCTGAGCGACGCGGCAACACCGGAGCCGTACAACTGTGAAGCGCTAGCAAGTTTTGCGAACGCGGTAGCTGAGAGATGTCAGCAAGCATACTTAGAGGGGCCGATTGTTGTGGCGGGAGAGGTCATTATCAAGAGCCCATTCCCATTTGGCGTTGTGAAGGTCTCCAGAACTCCCGAGTAGGCATCAATCTGGTAGGAGGTCGGATTGCATTAGTAGAGAGACTCGGAGATGACATACCTACTTAGGCAACAGTGGAGACTTACTCACAGGGCAATAAAGCTTGTTGGCTGGGACCAGCTTTGTGCACTCAGAATATTGACCATGCTCTCTAATCGGTATAACAACAATGCAAGGTGATAAGTGACAATGACCATCTACTCAAAAAGTTTCAATAGCGAGACAACCACCACAACTATAGTACTTAAATCTACTCATCCTCATCATCGCTTAATAGCATCGCGACGGCTCTCGACCTAGCAGATGGTTTCGATACCACAGGTCCGGAGTCTTCATCATCATCCGAACCACTCATGACTAGCGGAGACACTTTCTGCGAAGTAGTCATATTATGATCTTCCCCACCTTGATCATCGCTATCGTCGCTATCGAGGCTTACCATCCTCCTAGATGTCGATTTTATTCTTTTCTTTGGAGGGCTCACATCCTCCATCTCCTCATCTTCGTCATCTATCGGTGTTGGTGTTCGTCTTTTGCGTGTGACTTTCGGCTTTCTCCTTTGAATCGTTGGAGCGCCGCTATCAGAGTCCTCTGTGTCCGCCATATCCTGATCATCACCAATAGCTTCATCCCCATCCGATGATGGGTGTCGTGTTGCTCGCTTTCTCTTCGGTGGCGCTTTTTTGGGCGTTGCTCTCTTGGATGTTGGTTCCGCATTATCGACGTCCATAGCATCCTCATTATCGTCCTCGCTTGCATCACTCCCACCATAGATATCTGCGATAGCCTTTTGTACTTCTGGGGCCTTATCCTGCACCATGCTCAACTTCTCCTTCAGCACCGCTCTTCTCTTCTTGTCTTTTTCGACTTCCACCTCCGCATACTCTTCATCCGAAGTATCGATATACATGCTGCTCTTGACTTGAGCGTTCCTCTCGTCCTTCTCCTTCTGCTTTTTCAACCGACGTTCCTCGGCAAGCTTCTTCTCAATGGCTAGCTCATACTCATTAAGCTCACCCCTCTCCCGTCGGCCCTTGCTCTTGCGGGGCCCTTGATTGATTCCATCAACCCCATCTTTGGCTCTTTTCTTCCTCTTTGATTTGCCCTCTCTTGATTTCCCTGCACCCTCACCTCCGGCGCCACCACCCATCCCACTTTCACCGACCGAGTCACCTACAATAAAGTCGTCGTCTTCCTCACTGCTTTCAGAGTCACTGACAGTGTGGGCTGATTTTCGGGGTGCAGGCTTGCGCTTGATAAGATTCGCAGGCGTCTGACCCTCCGGTAGTTCAATGCGTTTTTCGAGGTATTTCCGGAAAGTTTGGAGATATTCTTCAAGCTTGGAGGCAGAGAGGCTATTGGGAAGGATCCATGCGGAATTGACATCGTCTACAATGTAGTTAGTACAATCGGGGGCATCAACAACTGGCTTTAGTACCTCTTTCTCCCTGTATTTCCGCTCCGACAAGAGTACATAATAAACGCAATTTGGCATTCTTGAATAGCAGTTTCTTGCGTTCTTCGGTGCCAAACTGAATGGCTATGATACAGTAAGCGAACTGAACCATGCGATATAGAAAGCGAGGGGTACTAACGTATTACTGGGGGGAGTTCTGTGTCCTTGACAGCATCTTGCGCACCACCATCATCAACGGCAGTCAGGTTCACGGCTGCCTCCGTCAACTTCCTAGCCTCCCTTTCAGACTCCCACAGCCTCCGTTCCTTAGCCGCAGAATCTAAAACATCTCTGATCCACTCAACAACGTCCTTGTGGTTCTCATCAATCAGTGCAGCAATAGTAACACCAATCTGTTCGTCATGTGGCATGTTTCCTTTGACATGGAAGATTGCAGCCGCCCTTAACCAAGTTAGCACTTAACAGAGGCTTGTCAAAGCAGGTCATACCTTGTAGCAGCAGCTCTAGTCTCGATTTCCTGATCTCGACCATGCATAAGATAATATGCCGTCTTGGGAATCTTACTAAACAACAGCTGTTTATACTTAGTATACCATCAAGCAACACTGGAGGAATACTGACCTCAACGTACAGGCAGGGAGTCGTTTGCAGCTTCCTGACGAGACATTTAATAAGATATTTTGTGAACTGATCTAGCTCTTTATATGCAGGATGAGTTGGCGGAAGTCCTTCGCTATCTTGCATTATACGATAGAATAATTCAACAATGTCCAGTCTGTACAAGGCAATCTCCATCTTTCTCTTGACGAAGACTCGGTGGAAGAATGAAAGAGCACGCTTAATCTGCGAGTAGTCCAGCTCCTTGTAGTATGACAAGAAGGTAACAAAGGAGTCAACAGAGCTGTTGTTTAGTAGCTTTGCTTCAAACCTCTTGAAGTCGAACGCCTTCTCCTTCAATGCGGTACTGTTCTCCTGTTGGATCTCCGGCTCTGAATCGTCGTTTTTATCTGTCGCATCCTTCTTCTTTTTACTTGACTTTGACTTTTTCGCACGCACAAACATATGTGTATTTTGCTTCGAGTATCTCTCCAGCATCTTGGTATGGACGTGGGTTAGCTCGGTGATGATGTTTAGATAGTCGAATGTCTGTGTGGTATAACCACGAAGAATGGTGTGGACAAGGTCAAGGGTGCTTTCCTCGTAGAATATCCTACTCTGGATGTTCTCGGCAATCTCTTGATCTTCTTCAAACGGGGAGGCGGCCATATCCTGAACCGTGAGCAACTACATAATTGTAAGTGAAATGTAGTAATAGAAAGGGGTCGAGATGCTTACGATCTGAGTGAAGCATTTCATGACGGATTCCAACTCTGACCACATCTTGAGTTCCCACCATTTCTTCATATGCTTCTGAATGATTATGAGAGTCTCCTGATTCATCACGGATGCAATGATCGAAAAGCTGTCAGCCACTTCTTTAGGATTGTCTCGCAAAGCAGCCTCTCGTCTCATCCTCTCCGCCTCCAGAAACCAAGCAACGAGGTAGAAGAACACTCTAACGTGGCTCGTGGCGAACCGATCCTCATCTCTTGCAATATCTTTGCGGATATGGTGAAAGAGCGGATTGAAGCCGGCATCGATAAAGTTCTCAACGAACTCGCGCATGATTTTCTTTGCCGACGTCGAGAGATGCACTGGAACATAGACATCTTCGTGAGACTGTCGTTTACCTCCTTTTGGCTTCCTCCATTTCTTCGATGAGTCAATCTTTTGAAGTCCCTTTTCTTTGCTTGCAAGAACGTCTTGGCCCGAGATGGTTGCCGTTTTCCCATTCTGGTTTGTTAGTCAACAGTTGAAACAACCCTACCGAAGAGCTTTACCTCGCGAGTCAGCATTATCTGTGTTCCGAATCGGTTGTGTCTTGTTGGTCCATCTCGATTCCGTGCAATATCCATACCTTTCTCGAGTGCCAATAAGCTAGCAAGATTCTCCTTCTCTTTATTCGCCAGTTGGGTCTCTGTCATAAACAATTCTTTCATGTTGACACCTTTCAGCAGATGGAACAGTATCTCCGAGACGGGTACGTCCTGCACATTGAAGTCTTCCCCCATGCCAGAAGAAATCGCCAACATCAGATGCAGCACATTGTCTTTTTCGAAGGCCTTTATAGTCGCATCTCGCCCAATGTCTTCTCCCGTGTCATCTTCGGTTGGATCGGGGTGTCGGATAGCAGCGATATTGCGCAGGAAATAGAGAACCAGCCGTATGATGTTGTCATCTCGGCTCTCTCTTTCTTTCAGAGGCACAGCCAGGGATGGGAGAGCAATTTTGACGCAGTTCTTCAAAACCTTCCGTGACCTATGATGGAGAATGGCTCTCTTATAGCCGGTTTGTGCATACTCGAGATAGGTGATGTGTCGGTGGTGGTTGACTGTCATTTCCTCTCTTCGTTCCAAAGGCCATGTTAGCGGTACCAACAGCTCCACTACCCTGAGATTAGTAGACTATTCGAGAGAAGAAGGAAGTTGCAGCAAACTTACAGCATGATAACGCCAATCTATACCATCTTCGATCTTCGACCTTATCTTCGGGCCAGGACGCCAAAATCTCCACAAGGTCATTTCCAACCAACTTTGACTCTGCCAAACATCGAGCAACATCCAATCTGTTTAGCTTCTCATCATACGCCCTCAACCATTTCTTCAGATCCCTCAGCACGTATTGTGCTTCATCTCCGAGTACGTAGCCTCCACCCTTCACCGGAGATGGACCTCCAAGAGCTGCTACGAGAGAGTGAACGTGGGCTCGGAGATATGGGTCTACCGTATCGTTCGCATCTCGATATTCGTCTGGATCGACACTGTTTGCACGGTGCTTATCGTTGTGTCGCGGGCTTGACATTGCTGAGTGGCTGTGATCTCAACGTCCGGGAGGGTCGGGGAGAAGTAGATGACGGATTGGGTTGCAGCTCACACATAAATTGGGAACTGGGGAGACGCGCCGAAATCCACACGCGTCTGCTCCTCACAAATTGGTGTAACCATGGCCATAACGGTGTGTGCTACAGTCTTGGTTACACGAGTCTGAACGGGTCACACTGTGGCCCGATCTAGGCCTGCCGCGCAATTCCCGTGAGGCTTCCTCTCCAATCCCAGGACCAAATTTACCCGCCAAAACATCAACAACATCATCACCGCACGTCGACTAGGCCTCAATCGCAATGACGCTCTGCTCGTATTTTCGCCAGGGTCGCTGCAATTATGGCGACCAATGCAGATTTGAGCATCCCGGTCACGTAACTCAGTACAAAGGCTCTTCCTCCAGTAAGTGTATCCTCCTGCCATTGGCTGCCAGTGGGTGGTGGTGGTTGTGGTGGTCACGATTGGCTAACACAGCTGTCTGCAGGCGGAACCACAACTTCAGAGTTCGTCCCCTCCTCCGAATACAATTGACACCACCCGCTAAGAATGACGGATAGCTACACTGTCAGCTCGGAAACCATCAAATTAGACCTCACAAAAGAGCGACCGCAATGGATCCTATCGAGCTACGCCCCAGGCAAAGATCCACCTGCCCAACTTATCGACAACAAGGATATTTCGCCGGAGGAAATGAGGGTGCAGGCGTATCAGTTAGCGAGTGAGGGGAAGATTGAAATCTACGTACGGCAGTCAAGACTCTGGACGAGTGGAAATCAGCTAATTGTTGGAATAGAAACAAGAGGAGGAGAAGTTGTTCGCTGCTGCTCGAGCTCAAATGGACAGCATTGTAAACAATCTAGAAGGGGCCGTCAACTATATGAAGGAAGCGCATGCCAACAGAGCAAACTCAAGATACGCAATAAAACCACCAGGCCAGTCAAGTCAACCCGCTAGTGGCTTCGGCCAGCCTTCTACGACTTCGGCATTTGGAAGCGCAAATACAACAACCACGTCCGCATTTGGACAGCCTTCAGCAAGCGCTGGTGCCTTTGGGGCCCCTGCACCGGCTTTCGGGCAGTCGAGCTTCGGCCAGGCTCAGCCGGCGTCAGCTTTCGGTGCTGCTCCAGGGACGACTTCGGCATTTGGTCAGCCTAGCGCACTCGGCGGGGGGACTGCGTTTGGGAAACCTGCATTCGGACAACCTGCACAGCCGGCCTTTGGACAGTCTGGTTTTGCTTCGGCGGCACCACAACCAGCATTTGGCGCTCCAGCTTTCGGTCAACCAGCAGCTCCGGCATCTACCTTTGGGGGGGCTTCACAGACAACGGGCGCCTTTGGTCAACCCAGTGCGCTAGGGGCCTC
Organism: Ascobolus immersus RN42; assembly: GCA_003788565.2. NCBI lineage: Eukaryota > Fungi > Ascomycota > Pezizomycetes > Pezizales > Ascobolaceae > Ascobolus > Ascobolus immersus. The sequence goes on along the minus strand of ML119669.1, from coordinate 85,747 downwards.
CGCCGGTAGTGCCTTTGGAAAGCCTGCTTTCAGCCAACCCGCCTTCGGACAAAGTGGCTTCGGCCAAACCACCTCTAATGCAAGTCCATTCTCTGCTGTTGGCGCAAGCAACGCTACAGCCTCGCCTTTCGGTGCAGTTTCAGGCGCACCCGGTACTACGTCAGCTTTCGGTGCCCCATCGACAGGTACGTCAGCGTTTGGACAGCCAAGTGGGACCGGTGCCTTTGGTCAACCGAGTGCTTTTGGACAACCAGGTGGAACCGGCAGTGCCTTCGGCCAGCCATCAACAACTGGTGCTTTCGGACAGCCCAGTGGTACGAGTGCGTTTGGTCAGCCATCCACTACATCTGCATTTGGTGCCCCTGCAGCCTCCACCGGTGCCTTCGGACAACCTGCCGCTCCTACTGGTGCCTTTGGTGCTCCAGCTGGCACAACAAGCGCTTTTGGTCAACCCGCTGGAGCAACAAGTGCCTTTGGCCAGCCAGCAGCTACAGGTGCCTTTGGGCAACCATCAACGACCAGTGCCTTTGGACAGCCTAGCACGACCAGTGCGTTCGGCCAACCCTCAGCTACTACTACTTCTGCTTTCGGAGCCCCATCAGCCACGAGTGGTGCCTTTGGACAACCCGCTCCAACCTCTGCGTTTGGTAATCCAACTGGAAGCACATCAGGTGCCTTCGGTCAACCCGCTCCTACATCAGCATTTGGTCAGCCTACAACCTCCGCCTTCGGTCAACCCGCACAAACATCTGCTTTCGGTGCACCCACACAACAATCTGGCTTTGGCCTCCCAGCAAGGCCAGTTGCTCCGTCAACAGTTGGTGATAACTCGAAACTTCCGCGGTTGGAACAGCCAAAGGGCTGGGACGACCCACCAGTCAGGGAATACAAACAGGAGGAGATCGCAGCGTTCCTTGCTCCCAAGTTTGAGCTGGGGAAGATTCCACTTGTGGCACCGTCATTTGAAATGTGCTGGGGTCCTAATGCATTGCCGCTTGGATGGCCAGCATAAGTAGGGTGAGAGTAGTAGCAGTAAAGGGAGTGGACAAGTGGGAGGATTGAACAGGTTTTTCTTTGCATGGGTCAAGGCGTTTTTGGTATTCCCGTATGTTTGTAACTATTGTATTTGGCTCGTTAAAGCTCTTGGAATGGATGTAGCAATCATTTCGTGCGTAATGTGATGCTTTTTGCTTATATTCGAGTCGAATTGTCGAGGGTTGGAAGCTGCTTGGCTATTTTTTGAAGCGGTAGGGAAAGACGAGAGGGATATAGGATGGTCGTATAATTAAGGAGAGTGATGAAAGTGCTGAGAGGACAGTGTGATAGCAGGTACTTAAGTGCATCTCTACAGTTACTTAAGTAGATACGTGTACTATATATGTTTGCAAAGCGATACCGTGTACTGGTGTTGCTCACTTACTTCTTACTGGGAACATCATGGTTTAGGTGCCCAGGCTCGATAGCCAATTCACAGATGGTCAAAACGCACACCGAGACGGCATAGTCACCAACTTTGCAACTCTCCGAATCATTATATTCATGAGACCAGACTATAAATTGCTTATAAACTTCTTTTGCCCCAGTACAATTTGAAAATCAGGACTGTTATAATTAAGTACTTTTTACACTCGGCCAACGGCCACACTTTAAAAAAGCATTGGATTGCCAGAATATTACCAAATCAGGAGCGCCGACGGCTTAGTGGCAGAGTAGCGTTGTGTGGCTCAGAGTTCCTCCTGCCAAATCCTTGGCCTTTGTACGAACGTGACCAAGCAATCCACCCCTCGACGAAGTCCCAAACCACACAATATCGCTTCTACACAACAACCTTTGCCCAAGCCAACCCTCCAAGTCAACAAAACCCCCATCTTCGTACAGTTTCTCGCATATAGCTGCATCTTGCTGAACCAAGCCTTCGCAAACCACAACATCCTCAATTCGACCGAAGCTCACCCTTGCTGGAACCACATTCCTGTCCCTTGGACGCCCGCCCCCTCCTCACAACCCATTCGACGACAGCGACACCTGTGGAAATATACTTTTTCAACGCTCCCAGCACATTCACCTGCCTAGCTGAGAGCAGGCTCGTGTCTGATGGCTGCTGTTGGGGTAGCCCGTCGGTACAGCATCGATGAGCTCCTTGAATTACAGCATTCGCCGCTAGTGAGGAAGCCAGATGGACTGCCAGAGATATCGGAATGGATGCCCGCGTACTGCACCTATCCCTGGGAGCGACCGCTTCTTTGACGGCAACTTCTTTCTAACATGGTCCGTGATGCAGACAACCACCACCCAACGCTAGAAACTCGCAAAGAACACCACGAACAGAGGAAACTGGAACTGAAGATGGTACATCAAGGTAAGACCCAACCTGCTTGCGGAGGTGGAATTGGCTACAGAAGGATGTTATGGGACAATGCTTATAAGAAGGAATCATCTACAGTTCTCCTTCCAACACTCGAAGACCGCCATTGTTCGATAGACACATGTCCCGGTCATCAAGTAAGTCATCAGTTGCTCGTTTCACCGGCCTGCCTTCTGACTTTCGGCACAGTAAACGAAAATATTGTACTAGGACCACCAAAACTTTCATTTGCATCAGCCAATGCTCAGCTTTCTCGAAAGCTAGACGGTGAACCATCTACACCTGGAGCGGTCCCCTCTCACCTGGAGGATGAGCGTGACGTCCCATACAGCCCACGTTCCTTCGATAGATTCAGAACAAATCGGACAAACAACGAAAAGAACAATGACCGCGAGTTTCGACCCGGCTTCGGTAGACGAGGATTGCGTGGAGAGGACGGCGAAACTTGGACCAGCGAAAAGAGACAGCCGCGTCGTAGTTTCGGTGCTGAGGATGGTGATCGGTTCCGCAGGGATGGCGACCGTGAGAATCCGAGAGAGAGAAGTGACCGTCCTGAACGAAATGACCGAAACGGCCACAGAGATCGTGACCGCGGCGACCGCGAACGGGATAACGGAAAGGACAGGGCTCGTGGATTCGACAACTACAACAGGGATAGAGATAGAGATCGTCCACCGATGAAGAAGCGAGAGGAGGGCAGTTGGTTGATCCGTGACGGTGACAACAGGGATAATAGGGATAGTCGGGATAATCGTGGGGATAGGGATTTCTCTGGACGGGACCGTGATCGTAATGATAGGGATCGAGACAATGGCTATGGCGGCCGGTTCTCGAGAGTCGAGAAGGATCCTGAGTGGATGCATTCGACATCGGATGATAAGGACGACTCTAAGCCCGCTCGCTCAATTGAGGAGTTACAACGCTGGAAAGAGAGGAGGAAGGCAGAAAGCGCTGCTGCTGCAGGCATTCCGCGAAAGGCAGAGACTGAGCAGATAAAGGCCCCTGAACCCGAACCAGTGGTTGAGAAGACCAAGTCTGAACCTCGTAAGAATATCTATGGCCCCTGCCCTTGCAATTGCTAACAATTCGATAGCTGCCACCCTTGGTTTGAAGAGTCCAGATAATGGAGTTGACCAGTTCTTCAGCATGTGGGCGCCAACACCAAGTATTTTGGGGACTCCTGCAGCTGATCCTCTGGCCAGTGCTGGAGAGGCTACGAGGCCGCTTGCCACGGGTCGCTCTTCCAGATTTACCTCTTTCTTCGGACAGGACCAGCCAATTTCACCGCAGAAGACTGTATCACCGGCACCAACTGCTACCCCTAATACAGCACCGGATCGGACTGGTTCGGCGACAAGTCATGCTCCAAGAACCACGAATGAAGATAAGGAAGGCTTCCAGAGGATTCTGCAAATGCTGAATGGAGTCGGCGGCAAGTCTCCATCTGTCAAGTCCGATACTGCTACCTCTTCAGCTCCTTTGCCTACTCCTCGCTCTCAGGAGTCTCAGAACCCACTACAAGTGAGAGACAGGATGGCTGAACCACCGGTCCATCGTCAGAGAGACGAGGCACGACGGACTCCGTTGTCGCAAGCGTCGCCCGGCCCATCGATGCCATTTTCCCAGTTGATGGATGCAGGAAGACATCAGTCACCAGATAACGGTGCCGGCAAGGAGGATCAGAATGACTTCATCCAGCGCTTGATGCAATCTTCGCAGGCTCAGCAGAGAGCAAAGGCGCAAGAGCTAGAGCAGCAACTTCATCAGACCCAGCTACTACAGCAACAACAGCAGCAGAAGCTCATTCAGCAAGAGCAACAGCAGCAGCAGTTGCTGGATCAGCAGCGAAAAGAGTGGGTGCTGCAACAGCAACGAGAGCAGCAGCTATTGGCGCAACAGCAGCAGCAGGAGCGGGAGAGAGAGCAGCGAGAGCTTGAAAGACGTAGGCTACAGCAGCAGCAGCTTCAGCTTCAGCAAGCGCAACAAAGCCAGCAAGCTCCAAATGCGCACCTCGCGCAGCAGCTGCAGCAGCTTCAGCTTGCTCAGCAGCACTCGCAAGGGCCTCAGCAGAATGGCCAGGGTCAAGGGCGCTCGGGAAACCAGCATTCCCAATTGCAAGCTCAGACCCTTTTGAGTACATTACAGCAGCAATTCCAGCAACAAGGACCACAAAGCCAGGCCCAGCTGTACCAGCAGCAGCAGGCTCTTCTACAGGCGCATCTTCATGGACAGACCCAGAGCCAGCCAAACTTACACAGCTTGCTCCAGCAGCATCCGAATCAGCTACCACAGCTTCAACAGTCACAGCAGGGTCGCCAATCGAGTCAAACGCATTTACCGTCACTGCAGCACAGCCTTCCAAATTTGCACACTGGATATGGAAGTTCTTCTGGGATGCCGCCTCCACCGGCACTATCTTCCAGTCCACACTCGTTCTCCCGTGGGCCCCCCAATAACCCGTTGTCGCCACTTTATGATGATGGACCAAGTGGCGGGTTCAACCGTCAGCGACAGAACCCAGACTTCAACCCAATGGGCAGAGATGCAATTGCCGCACGTGAGTTGCTTGTCAGGGAGCAGGGCACTTTCCGCGAAAATGGGCTAGGACGTGACATTGGACGTGACATTGGTCCCCAAACGCCAGGCGCAATGCAGCATCTAGCTGGTTGGCCCGGTCAGCATGCAGGCCACGGTCAGCAACCACCACAGCAGCAACAGCAGACCGCTGCTCAGCAGCAGCAACAATCATCCCAGCAAGCAGGGCATCAGCAGGCAAATGGAGCTCAGAGCCGTGGAGCTGTTCCACCACCACCTGGTTTTACTGGAGGCCAAAACGGGCAAAGCAGACCTGGACCCAACGCTCAGAGCATCCCATCTTTACACGGAAATCCACCCTATATGGGACATCCTTCTCAAGGCCCAAGTGGCATTCCTCCTCCACCTTCTCTACCACCGTTCCAACTCGGTCACCCAGGCGCTCCGGGTGGACCACCAAATGGACCCAACGGACCTCTACCAGGAAACTTCCCACCTCCTCCCTTCTTTGGTATGACTGGCCCGCCACCACCTCATCCAAACTTTCCCTTGTCGCCATACCATAACGACGCTCCCGTCATGGGTATGGGCGGACCACCACCTTTCCCTTTCCCACCAGATGTCAAGGGCTTGAACCTGCCACAAGGAATGCACCCACCACCACCTCAGCCTTCGTCACGATTTTTCCCCAGCTAAGCGATAGATATCTTGGCTTTATTATTGCTCTATCCGGATTTTCTATGAAGGTATAGCTTTGTAGTGGATTTGGATATCTATTCTTGTGTTTAGGGCACTCTCTATTGGCTTAGGTTTTTGTTGCGTTGACCTCCTAAGATCCCAGTACTATATCGGCTATTGGGTTCTTCTACTGACTTGTATTTTACGTCTTGGAGGAGTGGTCTTTCTTTTTATATGATGCTACCCTCTTTTTTATGGAGCATAGGTCTCATCTCCTTCATTTCTCGTTTAATTCGAAAGAGGGATTGATTTGAGTCTCATTTTCGTTGCTATCGTTATTTTCAAGGACTGTGCGTGGTTTGATGTACAGAAACGTGGGTTAGCCAATCTGTTAAGGTCCCCTCGCGTTTAATACTATTGTTTATGGTGTCGGCCTGGTGTTTTTAAAGGATGGTGTTTGTGATCGTATGTGCTGGCTCTGGTTGCGTTGATGGTTTCTAAAGTGGCTCTCGCTACTGTCATTGCTACTTTAATTGCATGACCTTTGAAATCGTCTGTAGCAGTTACTAGTCTGGTCTCCATCTTTTTACCTGGGATTTCGTCTCCTAATACGATGCCATCTAGCACGATTACTGGTTCTTGAACAAGGCCGACTGTCATCTCGTGTGCTCGTGACGACATCGCCGGTTCCTACATTGGCTGTATATGTATTTTCTCTAGCACCTGAGCTTGTCTGAATCGTACCTTCATCTCTGCTGAATGACATGCTCCATCGCGCAATCCAATTGCATGCTCTGGGATGTTCCAGATTGTTATGTGGGGTCCAGATTCGCTTATGCCCTGCATGGCGCCGAGAAGCAGTGCAACCACCACACCGCAGAATGTTGATGACAGTGAGACGACAATTCTAACTGCAAACGGTCCCCATTGCGAGCTCAACAAGGGCAGTCGGAGAACCCAATTGCTAGCGGTGGCATATGGCAGGGGGGAAAAGACAATGGCTCCATAAATCTTCGACAGCCTTTGCAAATTTGGCAATTCTTGAGTAGGATTAAACTGTGGAACAATTTAGATTGATTGGAGCAGAAAGATGCCTGTATATCAAGCTCTAGATTGGATCAGTTCGATACGTGAGGTGTCTGTCCAGTTGCCAAAAGGGTCATATTATTCCCCATAAGCAAGCGGAGGCGTAGGTGTATGCAGATAACCTGGTAAGTTTCTGCCGGCTTGCAATTGAGATGTTAGTTACACGATATGCACTGCTCGGGCAACAATCGCAGTTTTGTTCCCCTGCAATTGTTGTTTAAGGGCCTACAAGCATGTAAAAAATTGTGTATAAAGCCCCACATAGGAGCCTGTCGATTTCCATAAGCTGTGAGAAAATATCAGCCAAGTAGATACCGGCGAAAGCTCCGTCTTCGTCTTTTCGCAATGCTTTCCCGCTGGATAGTCACCACCTCAATCCTTCTATCCATTCTTTTCGATGGATCCTTCGCCGCACCAGGCCCCAAGGAATCGCTAAGCGGAAACACCTTCAACCTCCTCAAGGACAAACTCCCACCATACGACAAGTCAAAGGACAAGGACGGCCTGTTGAAGCTCACCTACACTGCAATTGAGAAGCTCGCCAAAGACGCAAAAGCAAAGAACGGAAATGGAAAGGGCCCAAAGAAGGGAGGATGCGATATCACCAAAGTCAAGATCCGCCGGGACTGGTAAGCGTCTCTTTCTTATGGAGTGGCATTTGCACATTTGCTAACTCATCTCCAAGGGCGGATCTTTCAAAGGCGGACAAGAAAGGCTATACCAATGCCATCAAATGCCTTGCCACAAAACCTCAGAGATATGACCCACTAGTCGTACCCGGAGCACGAAGCCGCTACGACGACTTTGTCGCTCTACATATGATCCAGACACGCTCCATCCATGCCACCTTCAACTTTCTCCATTGGCACCGCTATTACATGTTCTTGTTTGAAAAGGCGTTGGATGAAGAATGTGGCTACAAGGGGGCGTTTCCGTACTGGAACTGGGGCACGACATCGTCCCAGATTTATCCGTCGTATATTTTCAATGACGGAGAGTATGGGTTGTCTGGTGATGGCGAGTACGAGCCACACAATCCGAATGGAACGGAAATTGGGGTTGGAGAGTTGCTGGTTATTCCGTTTGAGCCCAATGGAGGTGGTTGTGTCCGGACGGGGCCATTTGCAAAGTAAGTTTCCATTCCTTCAATGTCGTGAGTACTTAGCAAGTACTGATGGGAAACTTTCAGCTGGACGGTAAACTTGGGACCAGTTGCACCCACGCTAGATATTGTCCCCGCGGTTGTCGGTGATCCACTTCAATACAACCCTCGATGCATGCGCCGTGCATTCTCCAACTACGTCGCCAGCACATGGTCTACCTCTTCTGACCTTCTCGACCTAATCCTAAACCCTCTTTACTCTACCATCAGAGGTTTCCAGAACCGCTTATCTGGTGATTTCCCTAGCGGCTATCTGGGTCAGCACGCTGCTGGACATTTCTCCATCGGAGGAGATCCTCAGGGAGATTTGTATTCTGCACCGGGCGATCCCGCCTTCTGGCCTCATCATACCCAGGTTGATAGGGTCTGGTTCCTTTGGCAACTTTTGGGTGAAGATAGGTTCATGCATGTTGATGGGACACTTACATTTGCAAATATTCCGCCGAGTCGGAATGGAACTCTAGACGATGAGGTTGATATGGAGGCAGTCAGCCCAGTCAAGTACAAGATACGGGACTTGGTAAGCACGGTAGACGGGCCTTTCTGCTATATCTACCTGTAGATGCTTCTTCCGGTGGACCGACATGCCTCTCATTACGTGGAATTTCAATAGCGCTCAATTCAACCCTGATATAATGTACGCCAATAAAGTCAAGATATCTGAAGCTGGCATGAAAATATACATATGACCTTAACAAGAAACTAATGACGCCATCATCCTGAGCACCATCCTACCGGAACTTTTACACCTTCTCTTTCGTTTTCTCTTTCTTCTGCTTCTTTTCCTTCTTCTCCTTTTTCTCCTTCTTTTCCTTCTTCTCCTTCTTCTCTTTTTTCTCCTTCTTGCCCTCCTCCACCGTCACCTCGGCGGTTTCCTTCTTGTCTACTGCCATCTCTTCGATTCGCCCCGTCTTCTGATGCTCCTCATTGTCCAACCCCAACTCAGTAAATGCCTTCATCATCTTCTCCCGCTCCTCTTCCGCGCACTGATTGGCATAAGACTCCAAGATCTTCATATCAACTTTCTCGATTTTGGGAACCGGACGCCTATCCTTCTTGTCCTTATCGAAGTAATCCCACAGTGAAGGAGTAAGCTCAGATATCTGCTCAAATGTGTCTGGATCATACGCTCCACAGTGACACTCCATCATATCGTCCCAATCAGGCCAATCCTCTGGATCCTTCACCTTCTCCAGTTCCGCCTTCTGCACACGGATGAACTTCTGTGGGTCCTTGATGCCGAGTGCTGTTAGACCCTGTACCAACTCCTCGTCGGTGATTAATGGCGTCCATTTTATACGGTTGCCATTCTCATCCAACTTGCAGGTACACTTCTTTTTAGGTCCTAATTTCATCGTTGTCTTGTTGTCCATCTGGATATAAACCTTCCTATTCAAATCATCCCGCGGCTCCTTTGGCTTATCAAGAAGGAACTCCGGAATCTCGATTTCGTCCTCCTCATCTGAAGTCGACTCTGCCTCTTCCTTGTCGGCGTCGGCCTTGGGCAGTATGTGTGTTGCGCTAGCGGTATCCAAGGTGATACCGAGCTTCTCACAAATTTTGCCCTCCACTCTTTCGACGTAGGCAACAACTTCTTCGAGATTGTTCTTCTTCTTCTTCTTGGTCCTCTGCTTTGGTGGCATAGGTTCCTTGTAGTCCAACCACATGTCCCGGAGATCCTTTTCATAGAGAGGATAGAATCCGTAAAACTTCTGCACGGCGGTCTTGTTACAAGTCTTGTGCATTCTCATGGCCAATCTCATCATGTCGAGTCTGTTGCTGAATGTGTAATCCTTGTGAATCTGAGCTCTGCACCATGTATGCATGTAGAATCCAATCAGCAAAGTCGTAGCACCTCCAGGAATCTCGCAGGTCATCCACAAGAGCTCTAAGCATTTCTCTCTGTATCGAACGGTACGATGATCCGACTTGTATATCGCAAGAATAAATTCGAATACCTTTCTTCTGGCATATAGACGAAGATCCTGGCAAAGCATTAGCATGCGAATGGGCAATCAGAAGGGACAACACACCTCCTTGTTGCGAAGACCGGCAAAGAGTGTGGAGACAATCCATTCAGCCTCACGCCAGTATGTTGGGTCCGTATCCTTTCCAGATATCTTGAGGACATTTAATAGTCGCGGAATATCCGTAAGATGCAATGTAGGGCGTTCCATGAGGTAGGTCATGACGGTTTCGTACATGAAGTGCGTAGGATTTCCTACCACTCGACTTACATGTGCAAGGAAAACCGAGTCGATGTTTGGAATCGGCCTCGCCTCAATATTGCACATCTCCAAACTGGCAAGAATGGTCGACAGGAGATGTACAAGCTGCACCTTTTCCCTGTAGGCATAGGCGGACTATCAAAAGTTAGAAAAACGTTCCTAGCGGAACTGGCTCGTGCCTTACCTCGGTAACATAGGCCAAAGTATTCAGGAATCCGACAGCCATGATGCGAACCCTAGCTGACTTTGACGACAGCTGAGTAAGGACATAACTCAGACAGTTTCTTTCCACGGCAGTGTAAACGTCGAGCTGTGATTTGTTCATTATTGAAAAGGTTAGAACTGGAATCATGAACTGCGGGTCGTAAAAGTCCGATTCATGATAGACATCGATATCAACGAAGTCCATGAACCGATCAAGATTGTCAAAATCGGTGTCGACTGGCTCAGCGCGCTCAATAATAGGTCTCGACACACTTCTGTAGAGTCGCTTTGCGTCAACGGTCATGATGATCTGGTTTTTCTGCTTTTGCATAAGAGGAATGTCGGCGACATCGACAAAGTTCCAGGCCGATATTCTTGCTGCAAAGCTACGAGACAGTCTCCCCTCAATAAAGGAGATTATCTTCAGCAAGGCACGATCGACAGCACTAGTCGTACCACGGTAGAGAAGTAGAATCGCGTCCCAAGTAGAAAGATTCGACTGCCCAACCTTACCGAGGTTGAACAAACGCGATACTATGAAAGCGATATAGCCGTGCACAGGCTCTACCGCTCCCGCTTCTCTGTGTATCAAGGGATTATGCTCATTTGTCAGGATTATCTGAAGCAGCTTTGCGAAATCTAAGGTCTAGAGAATGTCGTAGTTAGCAATGTTCAGTATGAAAGAAGCGATGAACCCACCTGAACAGCGCTGGTGCCTATGATCCTAGCAACCAGAGCCATAGCCTTCTCTTCGTGTGCATGCCTCTCAAGGGCTGCTTCCAACAGAGCATTCACAACAGGTCTCGGTACGTGGTCACCGATAGTGAGTCCAGTTCGCTTGATGAGTGCCCCTGGGTTACCGTTAGAATTCCTCTTTTGCTACGGGACGACTTTGCTTACCCATTTGTTCACAGAATTCCAGCGTTGTCTCATCCAACTTCTTGTCCTCTGCACATCGCCTGGTGATGTGATCCGAAGCGATATAAAGCCATGCTCTCGGCTCATCATCACGTAAGGCACGGTTGCTCATCAATACCTCAACAAGGCTCGCCATGCTTCCCGTCAGCGTGCTTCGGCGTCTGTCATTGGCAATGTGCAAAAGAATAGCCGACTTGTCCGTCTCACATAGGCAAACGGCACGACGGAGGGTTTCGGCAGTCTTTGGGTTGGGAAGATCGACAATCATATCCGTGCCAATGGCCCCGATGAGCTTCGCAATTTTGTTTTTCGAATCCTCCGGAATGCTCGATTTCCATTGGAATTGTGGAGTCGAATCAACGGGCTCAGAAACACTCTCCAAAAGAGGAGAAATGTAGGCAAGGATGGCGAACTGGTTTTGAATGAGGAATTCTTCAGATATGAGTCGCATATCCTCCCGGTTCTTCATAAGCACCTCTGCCAGCTGCTTATGGCTGCTCGACTCGACACCTTGTTGCAGTATACTGAGCATAGTATCCGAGTTAAGGTTAGGCGATCCGCATTGTGATGCGTTCTTGCTGAGGTACTCGGCAAACGACAAGGCAAGCGTTTTGCTTCGCAGGGAGTTCGGGGTCAGGATTGACCAGCATTGCACGGGGAGATTGAAAGACTTGTCTGCAATATGTCTGATGATTGCACCGATAACTTCCCACAGTCCAAGACTATTGTTCTGCTGCTTGGATACTTCCACAAGCTCGACGAGGGTAGCCTTGACATTTTTGACGGGGATCAACGCATTCAATACGGGCGCAATGCTTATCGCTAGCTGTAGAAGCTGGTTAATAAACTAATTCATTAATAGGGCAACAACTAGGTACCTTTTCAGCTTCCTCCTGATCCATATCGAGATTGTAGCTTGGCAGTGCATTGAAGCGTTCGATAAGCTCCCGTGGACAATCATCTGGCTTCCCTAAAGCAAGGCAAAGAATTTGCGAGAATCCTGTAGGTTGTTAATACAAGAACAGACAGCACTGAACGCTGCAAATGGGAGCATACCATGAGTAAATGCCACTATTTTCGATCGGATCTTGGGATTGTCAAGTTGGAGATAGACATCCCACCAGGTCCTGACAGGATCTTCAGTAATCATTAAAAATGCATCTTCATCATGAACGAGTTCCCGTCTGCCTGCAATCACGAGCAACAGGTCCCTCAACAGATACAGCAAGCCACTAATGGCCATCACGGCTTCCTGCTGGTTAACCTTCTCCGACAGCACCAGTTGCGGTAGAACCCTGTGCAGGAAAGCAACATCGAAAGCAGTGGCCGTGACCTTTCCTTCACGCACCGCTTTGATTGCCTCACTGATGCCCTTCAAATCCAGCAACCCAGTCTGCCGTAGGACGTCCCGCACATTTCTCTTTTCAGAGCCTATCGTGGGTGTCATACTTATGTCCGGGGACAGAAGTGCAGGATTCAACGTTGACCATGATTTGACTTCTGCCTCCAACGCCCTGAAGACCAGCTTGCAAGATTTGACCTCGTCAGAAGCTTCAATCAACTGGCGAGAAAGTTCAACCAGTACAACCTGGTTCTCCTCGCACAATCCGCTGAGTTCGAAGAAATCCGCCAACCATTTCGCAACAGCCTGCTTCACCTCCTTTGTATAGTTCTTTGACTTAGCGACAAACTTCCATTGTTCAGCTAGCATAAGACACAGCAAGCTTGTAGGGGGTATGTATGATTCAGTTGGCTCATCACGGTCGTAATCAGGCCTGCCGATTATTTCGAGGTATTGCTTCTCGTATTTAATGGGCTTCTTGCTGACCAGTCTTTGCATACTCTCCTCAAGAAGAGATATAACCGGGAGAAGTGCATCAGTTCCTTTTAGATGACGCAGACTGTCAAGAAGCGCGGTCAGAGGATTCATCGGGGTGATATCCTGGAGCACCGGGAATAGACTGGTCAAGACGATCATGACGTTCTCTGCCTTTTGCATGAGATCTGGATACTTTGTTTCAACAATGAACTGCATCAAAAGACCAACTGGCGATGTCTTCAGGCCCGCTATGAGAGTCCATTAGTCAATGCCACAATCCGCAAGGCGAGAATACTTACCGGGCTTACTCCACCACTTATTGTCTTTGAGCCATCCGGATACATAGATGAGATGAGATAACTCCATCCGCCGTAGAGGTTGATCGACTCCAAAGTTCTCTTGAGAGAAGAACTTTCCTAGTGTCACATTGACCTCGAACTTCTGACCCACCGTCAAAGATCTCAGGTCATGATAGAAATGATAAATCAATCTAGAGTATGACTCCCTCAAGAGGATAGATTCGAGAGGCATTTTGTTATAAGCGGTTACGATTGCGTTGAGATCGGGCAGTTTCCCGCAGAATCTGTAAACAAGACGCTCCAGACCCCAGCGCCACGTTTGCTGCCAGTCCTTTGCACAGAAGGGAAGTCCTACGTATACCGATTGATACTTCTTGATGACAAGATTCATCTTTCGGAATGCTGCTAGGAAAAATCGGACTGCTGCAAATCTGACCAAATTACACTCGTGGGTTAGGCACTTGTTTGCGACAGCCGTTGTGATAACTTGTGGAAGAATGCTCTGAGCGGCAATAGATGGATCCGGAGGTGTTTTGTGCTCTGCTATCGCAGTATCGAGTTGCTCGGGAATGGGTAGCTCAGTAACTAAAGTCAGGAATGTGCAGTAACCAATCCACGTCGCGGTAAGCTTCGGGTCGAACGAGAATGCATGATCGCTGCTAAAATAATCGTTGACGAGCTCCGGACAAGCCTTGAAAATGGCGATCAGTAGATCTTGCTGCAAAACATCGGAATAAGGTTTCAAGCCGCGTATGAAGGAGGCAAGAAGCCTGTTAAAGAGCTTTGGGACGCCCTCCTCTTCCTCGTCTTCTGTGATCTCGCGTTGATACCAACCCTGATCCTGAAAGCAAACAGCCTTGCCTGGCTTCGTGCAGACACTCATCAGAAAGTTGTGGGCCACCTTCGCAACTGTTTTCTTCTCTCCTCCGATATCCATTACAACCTGATCTCTAGTATACAACGATGCGATATGGCCGAGGACCCATTCGTTGAAAACCAAAATCTTCGTCTTCCGTGGTATATCCTGATCATCCACCACCTTCTTCTCCAAAACATCCAAGATCTCTGCGATAACCGGTGGGGCATCATTCCTGATAAACTTGAAGAGGGGAGACATAACAGCCTTTACACCCAGCATATCATTCTTGATTGCAGTACTTCCAAATATAAAGAACGAAAGGATAAACCGGACGTATACCGTTCGGGTTGTTTGGCGGTATGGATCGTAGGTCAGTTGGACGTCCGTTCGTCGTACTTCCAATCCCTTTCCGATATCCTTCATCGTGAAGTCGAAGTTTGCGTGCAGCAGACGGCAATGAACGCCATTTGAGAAGCGGTTGACCTCTGTCAAAAGCCGAAGACAGGGCGAAACTACTCGATCTCGAGACGTAACAAGACATTTTTGGATGATCCGAAGTAGGTTGTGTTGAACGACGACCTTGCACAGGATTGATCCTTCGGCGTTGAAGTCGGTGATTTCTGACGTGGTTCGTATCAGCCCAGCTAATGCTGCTGGTATTTGAAAGAGCAAGTTGTGATTGTTGGTCTGCGATGCGAGGTCCCAGCTTTTCTGGACAAAGGCGAATGAGTCTTCCACCACCACTCCCTCGGCGTTCCGAGCCACTTGGGACTCCAGCCATTCCCTCATGACAGCTTGATTCTTCTTAAGCACGGCATCTTCAATTCCTTCGGCTGGGCGGCATTGTGTAGCAAATACCCTGAGAGAATTGAATCCTAGATGGCGTTAGAAACATCCGCATGTATGTTCCAGCTGCTCTATTTACCATGGTGTAGGTTGGATGCGTCCGAAAAGTCAGTGAGTAGGCCGACAAGTTGTCTTGCAGAGAAGATTGTTTCCGGCGGTGTAGTCGAGGCGGACTGGTTTTTCGAGGTTTGCTGAAAGGAGCGACTCGGTTTGTTTGTGTGAGCCTGGGATTGCTGCTGTCGTCCAGAGGGCCTCTCTTGGGGTATGGTTGTTCTCGCCATTGCGACTGACAGCTTCAAAGTGCTCCAACTTTTTTGGATTGAGCGCCGATTATCGAAATGATAAGATTGAAAAATTAAGTTCCGGGCCAAGACACTAGTTACAAGTCTAGATCCATATTGCGTTAGCGCAGGAACGCCAGGTTGGGCGGAACACAAGGTACTTTTTGAAGCCTCAATTCTCAGACTTTCTGCGCGTCATTCAACGCGTCACCCCAGTTCGCATCCCCAAGCTGAGCTTTCCATCGTTCGTCTTACAGACCGAAAACACCGACCACAGTTCAACCAGAGACACAGAGACACTTGGGTATGAGTTATCGGCAATCTATGGGCGCCGGCTTTGGCGGCTCACAAAGCAGAACTCCCGCACCCAGTACTGTCAAGAAGAAGAAGCAGGAAGAAGTGGGCTCCGACCTGCTGCTGGTAAGAAGCTCATCACCAGCGGCGCCCGTCAATTCGCTAAAGTACTGCCTACGTCCAGCCGATAGCCGAGATTGCCAGCGTCATCAATACCTGCAGCACTATACGATGCACCGAAGAGGATATTCTGAAACCACAGCCTGCGCACGTTCAACAAGTCTACGAATGGTTCCTTGAGTTCTTCCAGAACTGCCGGCGAGAGAATTTCGAGCCTGTGGTGATAGCGGTCAGTGAGGAGTTGGAGTTCTCGGATTTGCATCAGGATTCGAGGATGCTTGTAGCTGCGTTTAGGAAAATCAACGAACTGATGGCTATCGTGGGAGTGGACGACTTTGGCTTCCAGGACCTGTTCAAACCCGACCCAAAGCGCCTTGTTAGGATCCTGTCGCATGTCATCAACTTCTACCGATTCGTACAACAAACCTGCTTGGAACCTTTCCAGAACGTTGCGAATCAAGCCCAGAAACGTAAAGAGAGGGTCGACGAATTGCTCGACAATAACGACTTGCTACAGGGCCAGATTAAGGATTTGAGGCAGCAACAGAAGGAGAATGAGCCGCTCATAGCAGCAGCGCAGCAGTTTAATGAGCAGCTCATGAATAAATTGCGGGATCTGAAGGGAGAACAAACCACGTTACAGGAGAACCTGCTGAGTGCAAAGGACAATAAGAAGGCCATGATCAATACACTGGTACGTAAAGAATGTATCTATTCCTTGTGCGCTGCATGCTAATAGTTTCGTTAGAGAGAGCTACAAGAGCAATTAGTGTCAACGAGGCAAGAATGCGAGAAGCTTCGCCCATACATTGTGGAATCACCGGAAAAACTCCAGCATGATATTCAAAAGCGAACCGCTTCGCTTCACCAAGAGAAGGCAGAAGTTGAATCGTTAGAAAGGCAGTGTAGAGCTTTGCAGACGTCGGGTGCGGCTTTCAGCACCATTGAGGGGGAGATTCAAACTTGTAATAAGCTTTTAGAGGAGTGCGAAGCGGAAATCTTGAAGTACGAGCATCAGTCATCAAATCTCGCCCGTCAAACAGATGCACTTGAAAAGAAAAAGACAGAGATTCGCTCACGGAAACGCACGGAGGAGGTAATGGACCTCGGCGCCCTCTGTGTCTGATTTTTTGCTAATTACCCCTAGCTCACGCGAAAACATCTTGAGAGCGCAAGAGAACGGCTCGAGAGAGGTCGACAGCAGGCAGAGGAAAAGTCAAAGGAGGGAAAGAGGAAGATGGAGGAACTCCATGCGACTTATAAAGAGCTGACTTTCGAGCGAACTGAGAACAAGAAGGAAATTGAGAAGAGGAAGATTGAGATTGAGCAAACGGAGAAAAGGGTAAGGCGATGGCGATGGCCGATCGATTCTTTTGTGCTTTCGTTGCTAACTGATTGGTTAGATGGCGGATCTTCGTGCTGCTCTAGAAGCGGAGGTGTCTGCTGCTCAGCGAGAATACCAGAATGCGGTTGCTCATATCGAGTTGTATATGACAAAGATGGACCAGTACATTACCTGATGTGACGGGCCATGATGTGTTTCTCTGTCACGAATCTTCTGTTAGCGAAATTGGGGCCTATGGTTTTATTTGGAGTTTGGGCGTATATGGGTGGTCACTTTAGTTTGTTCTTTATTCGGATGGATCCGTTCCTACTTAACTTTTAGGGATATTTTAAGCAACCTTTGGGGG
This sequence comes from Ascobolus immersus RN42, assembly GCA_003788565.2. Classification (NCBI taxonomy): domain Eukaryota; kingdom Fungi; phylum Ascomycota; class Pezizomycetes; order Pezizales; family Ascobolaceae; genus Ascobolus; species Ascobolus immersus. Next base: position 68,362 of record ML119669.1, on the reverse strand, counting down.
TAGAACTTTCTTTCCATCTGACAGTAGTGTCGTCTCAGAGTTCTGTTCCTTGTTGTTTTCTTTTTTTTTGTTTTTTTGTGTGTATCACGAGCTGTAGCTCCCCTTTAATACTTCTCTGCTTGTGTATTTCTGTTTCGTTTGCATCGTTCGTTTAATGCGGATATCTGCATAAGTGGAACAAAAGATCAGCCTGACTAGAAGTTACGTCTTCCATCAGGAACCGATCCAGTATGCAGGCATGCGGTACTGCAAGGTCATGGTATCCTATGTGTTAGTTAGGTTTGAATTTGCCCCGTCCTGCCACGATTTTGAAACTCTCTCTAATTAAGTCTGTTTGACACCAATTAATCCATTCAGTCGTTCCTTCCTTCCAAGCTTCTCAACAAAGAGTCTTGCAGTAAAGCCGCGTTCAAATGGGAGCCGAAGTACCTCAATATGGGACTTCCAGAAACGGCAAGCAAGCGATGGATGGCGCCTCTTTAAGATCCCCTACGGTGCCAGTTCCGAGGGCCCCACAAGATGGCGATTCACCATGTTTGTCACCCGCTTTTCAGTCTCTTCCGCCCCTTCCACCTCTTGCTCCGCAATTAGAGCGTTATCTCAACGTCAAGTCTTCGTCTCAGTCACCTTCGAACGCTAGAAACGTCCGCCATTTTGCGCCTCCTCCGTCGTCTACATCTTATTCAGTTTCCTTGTACTATCCATCCAAGCCTGTTGCAGATATACATCACCCACAATACAGACCTTATTATCTTGTTCAAGACGACTCCGATCCACCCCACAAGCCGAAGCATCTCACGAAGCTTCCGCCTGCCACTACCAGCCATAAACAGACCAAAAAGAAACCGAGACGCCCTGAATCCAACATGGATCCAACTACGACAGCCTCGCATAAGTCCGAAGCTACGGAGACTCGATCTTCAGCAAACGATAGGTTCAGGAGCTTTAGCGTTTTACCGAGAAGGCCAGTCGTTGGCGGTGATAGCGTATTTCGTAGGTTTCCTTTGAATCACATTCGCAGACCAATCCATCGGCTTACTTGGTACGGTTGCTGATTGCTGTTTTAGGAACGCCGTACCTCAACATCCCGCCCGACAACCTCTCCTTCGCCCTTGCAGAATCCAGCTTCTTGCCGCTAGGCCAGGGTGCACCACGTAACGCAGCACATGCCGTTCGGTTTGATTCCAGGACCAGTCAATCGAAAGAGTTTTCCGATTACGACCCAAAGAGTATTGAGAGAGGCCGGATGGATGGTTCTTCTGTAGGCTTTAAGAAGAGCCTTGACGATAAGCTACAGAATGAAGGCGTTGTAACTTTCAGAAGTCTCGGAGTTAAGACTCGGGAGGCTTTCAAGAAGGGAATTGAGCCCGCCGGCGGTGAAGTCCCGGTCAACGGAAACAGAAGCCAGACACCTGGACTATCTACATCTCTCTCACCTGTTAGAGTAACAGCCGAAGGTTTGCTTATCCGATAGTGGGCTGGTTAATCTACACTGGATACCGGTAAGCTGAGACAGACCTACCAGGTATTGCTGCAAGCAAGAGTTGTCCAAATATCAAAGCAAAAATTACACACTCGTCAACACCACGAATTCCCCCTTCAAGTTTAGCTATAGCAGCGCCTACGAGTGACTCTTCTGAGAGTGCAAGAGATTCTGACTCGAAGGGTGAGGCCCTTCGTAAATACTACATGCTCAGATCCCGTGCTAACCTCTTCTCGTGCAGATGCCGGCTCCGGTGCAAGGAAGATTCGAAAGAAGCTTGATCCAGGTGCATGGTGGCGGTAAGCTGCTGGAGCATTAACTTATTCGCCTCGGACAGAAGCAGCAAGGTTGGTCATCTGTTGATAAGTAGTTATAGCTGTCCTTTTTATGTACTTTATTGAGCTGCTAGACTATGGATGCCCTTTTACAAGGTACTCAAACTTTGGTAATGGAATCTACAGTTCAATCTCATGGAATCCGGAGCAGATGCCCCCCTCACAGAATAATAACCAGCATCATTAAAAAGCTAAAACAAGACAGATAACCGCATGTAAACAAAAACCAGATAGCCTTCATACCAAAACACAAGCTCACAAGTGACGAAACGGTAAAAGTACAAAAAGACAGAATATATACTGAGCCCATCAGATAGCCTCATAATACAGACCATTGAGAGTGATTGGCATGGCGAATTAGCCTACAGTCTGCTTTGCCAGTCGTCCTCGTCATCAAGCTCCATTGAAGAACCATTGCCGGTAGCAGAGTCCCGAGATTTTCCAGTGCTGGAATACTGCTCTTTGTGCCACTCGGCATATTCATCATAAAGAGAAGGCCCTTAAAAAAAGTCAGTAGGTAAACTGCAAGCTGGTTGAAAGATACATACAAGCACCCATTGGATTATAAGACTCCATGCTCCACGGAACGGTCGAATTGAGCGCAAGGAGGCTCTCCCATTGATCCTTGTTGATGCCCTTGACAGGCGCCTTTTCACGCAAGAATGTGCAAAAGGCCTTCCTGTGAGGAAACTTTCCAGTACCAACATCTTCCTTTGCATCTTGTAACTCCTCGGAAGAGAAATGAAGCTTGTAGCGCCTAGGATCCAGCAATACCTCCATGAATTCGACTGCTTCTTCTAGAGTGACTGTCTTGCGCTCTGTGGCACCCTTGACGTACTGAAAACACCAATTGTAGAATGCCATAAAGCCTTTGGAGGTCGGATCTGGCAACAACTCCTTGAGCCACTTTTCGAGACATACCAGTAGCTCCTTATTGTTCTTGATCTTATTTGCCATCATTCCAGCAACAAAGTCCCTCCGTGTGATTTCGAACAGAGTCGGGATGTTGTCTTTCTGTACCTGTAGCTTGTAGACCATGACCAAGAATGTTGGCCCTTCCAGGTTAATATTGAGATTTTCCATCCAGGGCATGATCGAGTCAGTAGTAAGGGTATCCTTGTTGACATCGACGCCTGCATAGAAGATCAATCAGTAGCTGTCGACCCGACAAACATGGTTAGCAAACTCACCTGTGGCAAGGCCATTGAACCACTCTGACACAGAATCCTCCACTGTTCTTGGTTTCTTTTTCGCAACACCTCCGTCCGCCTCAACCTTGTTCGTTTCGGTCAGTTTCCGCTTCGTTCCGGCTTTGGTGGTCGTAGATAAGTTTGATGGTGCTGCAGCCTTTGTTGGAACAACCTTCGCCGGAGGATTCTTTGGAGGGGAGGCCTTCGTAGGAGGCGTCTTTGTAGGGGCGGCCTTTGCGGGAGCAGTCTTCGTAGGAGTAACCTTTTTAGGGGCAGCCTTCGTAGGAGGAGTCTTCGTAGGAGTGGCCTTCTTAGGGGCTGCCTTCTTGGGAGCGGCCTTCTTCGTGGTTGCTTTCACTGGCGTTTGGTCTGGAGATATCGGAGCGGGGACGTGAATCCGAGTTGTCGTTGTCGTTGTCGGTTTTTCGGATACTGGAGGTTCAGCTGCATTCTCAGCCCGTGTTGATGATCTGGTAGTCCGTCTTGGAGCGGCTGGTGCAGCGGTTGTTTGTTTGGTTGCTTTCTTTGGTGGCATGATGCAAGCGTGGCCGACAGAAAGTAGAAAGACAATTCAAACAGACGGATGGGTCCCTGGGCTCTGTTTAGTGTGGTGGTTGAGAGGCAGACCAAGCAATGTTGCGAGAAGGAGAAAACACTCTGTCAAACGCGTCTGGAAAGTTGTGGTGGATGAGAAGGGAAGAAGGCTTCTAATCATCGAATTTAGAAAAGGATTCCTGGCGAACCCCGAGGAACGTGGGCTAGGCGAAAACAGGCACTAGCGTTCGTCAAATCTTTGGTTCTGGACGAAACCTAAAATTCAACCGAGAGGCATCATCGCCATCCTCATACCCCACAATCACCTTCCCGGTACACCCGACCGATAGCAATTCACCATGGCAAAGAAGGCGATTACCAGGAACCAGATCGTCAAACTCATCGTCGGAGCCGGGCAGGCCTCGCCGTCTCCGCCAGTCGGTCCCGCTTTGGGTTCCAAGGGTGTGAAGTCCATGGATTTCTGCAAAGTGCGTCCTCGGTCCTGTTGGCGGGTGGGATTTGGTATACTGACGGCAACAGGAATTTAACGCCAGAACCGCCCACATTGTGCCTGTAAGGCCTGTTTGACCTCCGAACCGTCCGAATACTGAAATTCAACACAGGGTACACCCATGCCGGCCCGAGTTATCGTTCGCCCCGATCGCTCCTTCACCTTCGACCTACGGACGCCCGCCACTTCGTACATGTTGCTTAAGGCCGCCAACGTCCCACTCCGGAAGTACAAGTTGAGGGGAGCTATCGCGCCTGGCACGGAGCATGTCGGAGAGTTGGGAATCAAATATGTTTACGAGATCGCAAAGCTGAAGCTTACCGAGCCACGATTGTCAGTGCTGTCGGAGGAGGCTATGGTGAAATGCTTGTTGGGTCAGGCGAAGAGTATTGGATTGAAGATCGTACCATAGAAGTTTGGTTGTGGGTCTGTAAGATATAGGTGAATGAATGTGGTGTGATCAGAGGGGATGAACCAGCCACTCTGAAACTTCCAAACGTACTCTCGTTCAAGGGCATCTCGTTGTGCTTCATCTAGCCCCCCGAGCATATTCTATGGCTGCAGGTTATCCGCGTGTCTCGGGTTCGGTGGGATGGCTATAGGGCTGCTTTCCATAGATAGTGCGTAGGTGTACAAGTAAGTTCTGGCCTCATACTCGAGAGCTTGGCTCTCGCGCGTGCGTGCCATATAAGAAGCGCTTCTAGTTATGTACCACCAATTGAAGAGAGCAAGTTCTGATGACACCCGTTGTCTGCTGTATGGCCTGCCTCACAAACTTACTTTCGGTTTTCAATCCACGAATCCTTTGAAGGCAAAATTTCATCAGCAAAACAAACCCCAGACCATGGGGTGTGGGATTCGCATGAAGTTGATCCACTTCAAGTGTGGAAGGAGCAAAACAATTCGACGAGAGCAGGATTTGAACCTGCGCATCCAGAGGATAACAGATTTCTAATCTGTCGCTTTAGACCACTCAGCCATCTCGCCTCAAGTGAAAGCCTCACTCAATTATGATACTTGTCGTTGTGTATCTAAGTGTCTCAGTGTCACTGTCCTTTTTGAAGTTTCGCAAATTCGTCTCCGGTTCAGTAATCCCCGTGGTAAGAAGTAACGTAGCCTTAACTGCTAATTTGCTAACAGTTCTTTAACTTGGCCATCAATCCGAAATATTTCTTTCTTCCACCTCGCTAGATTACAATCAGAACAAAACGCTCCTTCACAGGTAATGTATCTCTATTCCATATGAGTTGTAACGTGTCTCGCATTTTCTAACAAACACTTAGTACCTAAGCAATTACCACCGTATAATTATGCCGAAATCTGAACGCAGCCGCAGTTGCGAAGACAGATTCAATCCTTTGGCAAAACCGGATCGTGATCTGCCTTCCGAGTCCGCTTATGCCGGTGCCACCGGTATCAGTGCCTCTGAAGAGGGTACATACAGAAAACCAGAACTTACATATAAATGGAATAGTTTCGATTCCAATGCATGTTTGGCAGCTTGCAGAATACTCTTTGAGGACCCGCAGCCCTACTCAGACTTTAAGATAACTTGCTATACCGATGAAGGCGAGGAAGTCACTTTTAAAGCGCATGAGAAAATTGTTTGCCCTCAGAGCGAGTACTTCACGAAAATCCTAACTGGTGACTTTATTGTAAGGAAACATCAAGACGATACTTCTTCATTCACCCTCGGTTCAAATTGTACTGACACACTGCAGGAAGCTCGCGAAAGAGAGATCAGACTGGTAGACGAAACACCCGACGATGTGGCATACATGCTTCAATTCTTATACATGGGCCAGTATCATACTCGCAAGCAGCTTGAGCTTGATCCCATAGGAGCATTTTATGCTCATCTCGGCGTGATGCGAATTGCAAACAAGTTCATCATTACAACTGAACTCCACGCGGAAGCTGGTGAAATGCTTGGGATTGCTTTCACTGCACTACCACTACTGGAGAAAGTCAGGGTCTTGATTCAAGTTTTTAGCGATGGCAGTGAGCTTGAGTTCATTTATGACTGGCTGCCTTGGTGGAAAGTCTATATCGATATTCGCCAATGCCAAAACAGACTGAAAATTCAGGATTTTCATCGGGACGACGAATCAGACTCCGAAGCAGCATCGCATATTGCTGAGCATGAGTCGAGCCCTTCGTTAGATGAAGTTCGTGAGGTCATGAAGCTTTGCTATGAAGCGGGATCTGTCGGAACCTTCCTGTTAGGAAAGGTTTTGTTTGATACTGAGATTCCCGCTGATACACGGCATTGCCAGTGCGGAAAAGTTCCCTACCACGATAATGGCGGCAAGAAGCGCGGTGTTTTTGGACTGAATCTCGAGATATAGGGGTTTGCCAGCGCTGGAGCGAGAGGGCAAGGCTCACTGACTTCCGAATCAAATAATGCGGCCGTGCAAAGTCAATGGCAGATCAGTAGGGCATACCGGCGATATGTATACTTCCTTCATAAAACTAGTTACTTCATATATGGTACAGGGTACGCCTTCTTGTTATATTAGATGGTTTCTCTTACCTCAAACGCGCGAAAATAGTAACTACAGTTCGCATAGTATACGAAGCAAGTGGTACTTTTGTTCTACTTTCATCGATCATTTAGAGCGCCCCGAGAAGATCATACCTTCCAAAGAATGTGAGCATTGCAAGGCCATGCATATGCAATCATGATTATAATGTCCAATGTACTGGTTGACCATCTTTTCTCAGTGTATTTACACACACAGTTGTCCGTTTATTACATCATGAGTTTCCTTATGTAGTCCGATCCTTATCGTGCAGAAAGCACTTCTGATAATATATCCACTTTGTCTGTATCACAGTGATATACATAGCTCCAGTATCACATTCAATTTATCAAGAACCCGAGTGACATGTGCCTCAACTATGTACCGTATACCTGTACATGACATCAGCTAGTGCATTCAGGCGGCTCGCGATCGCCTATGAGCTTCAGATAAGTGACTCTACTACTTACCTACTAAGAGGAAACCCGCGTTGCTTACCAGATAGTCCTGTTTCAGGTTCACAATTAACTGTTAGATATCGCTCAAAGTATATATCCTCGTTGATTTCCGGTCCCGGGCGATCTTTGCGTTGCCCGGCTTCTCGAGTTCAAAAAACGGAATTGAGCAGGTTAACAACCGGTAACTACTTCTTTCTAGAAGTAGACGGGCATTATAAGGCTTCAGTTCTGCCCGATATCCATGTCTACTAGTAGGTTTATGCACTGGGCTAGTTGACGGCTGAGATGAAGCGCCTGGTTGACAGGAGTATACTTCCTCTTTCGGTTAAGAGCAGTGTGCCTAACAGCACCAGGACCCTGCAGGTATATGTTGTGCCGGACAGATCTGCAACAAAGTCGATGTCGGGATCTTGTTGGCAGCTCGATAAATCGGGCACAACCGAGACGGCACAACGCTTCGAAGCGACCGCAGACTGTTATTTTACAAAAGAGAGTGTTCTGGTTGGCGGAGGGATAGTTGTGCTAGCTGGGGGATGACGTTTCTCGGGACGGCGCAAATTGGCTGAAGAGACCATCAAGGTCCCCACAACGCTATTGCCTGTCTCTCAACTGCATACAACTCAACACCACCAACGAAAAAAATGCGACATCCTTCCATTCACTGCCAGTATCATCCGGCAGTCAACGACACAAACAAATAGTGGAAGATGCAAATTTTTCTCTCGAGATGCTGCTTCTGGAAGTCCTTGCCTATAAAGCAGCCAACCGGCGCTTGAAACGTTGTTTTGGACGGATACTTGCTGATAATCTCGTGCCATTTCTTTTCTTCCCTCCCCTCCTCTTCAGGTCCAGTTTGAGACTTCTTTGCTCCCTTTATCTCCCTTGCTTCTTGCTTCAACAGTTCTTTTTTTTCTCCTCTCTCCGGAGCCCCCCTACCAAACACGCAAGGCCCTAGCACCCCCAGGCTCACACACTTTCCACCATGACTTGCTCTCAACACCGGCCCACAGAAGCGGTAGAACCAGGCTTCGAGAATATTACCAGAAAGTATCCAAGTGATTCTTTTCGGGATTCTGCAGGTCTTACTTCTCCTATATGCAGAGAAGTCAACTTTCCTATTCCTCCTTCCACCTCTATAGCTTCCGCAATCGTCAGCAGAATACGACAGATACACACGACACTCTCACAGCTCGACTCTTTACGCCCCGGCCCTACGACAAACCAGCTTTTTACAGAATTGGTGGGATTATGCTGTGTCGAGTTCGATAAGCAGGTGGTGCAGGAGGTCCTCGGCAGCACTCTCTTGTGCAAGATCCTCCCGTCCCTGCGCAACATGTGCAGCAACGCCGAGTATGAGCTTGAGTTGCACTGGGCAAAGCAGATCAACGGTGCAAATGACGTCGAATCAGGTACGTCGGAAACTCTATCCATGCCTTCTTTGGCAACACACACTGACATTCCCTGGCGATCAAGCGAAGCGTCATTTTTCTGCCTTTCCATATGCTGCCAACTACGAAGAGCTTACCAGAATGGAGATGGACTACTTCTTTCCAAATATCATCCCGGAGGGTGCCGACCCTGTCAATGTCCTGTTTATTGGTTCTGGTCCGTTACCAATGACCTCGATGTGCCTCCTCGATTTCATCAACCAGCGTGGTCGAAAAGCCAGCATCACCAACATTGACCGATGCCCAGAAGCCATCCAACTATCTGAAGGGGCCTTCGAGAAGATCGACTACTTTCGAGGACGTCCAAGCGGCTCAAGCATGGAGTTTCTGTGCCAGGATGCTTCGGAGACGGGCGATGCCACATGGCTGCAGAAGTACCATATCGTGTACCTCGCTGCGCTGGTTGGCGAGACAGTGGACGATAAAGTCAAGCTGATCAAGAGTATAACAAGTCGGCTGAACAACAATGCTCTTGTCATAATAAGATCTGCCCATAGTTTGCGCAAGGTTCTATACACTGTAAGTCATACCCAATGAACTCCTTTGGGGTAGTTACTGAGAAAGTCAACTAGGAATTTCCCCTCGAGAAAGATGTGTTCCGCAGAAGCGGTCTTGTCCCTATGCAAGTTGTTCATCCACTTAACAACGTGGTGAACTCGGTTATTATTGCGGCTCCTGAGCATCATCATTGAATCATGTATTCCAAGTAGTCGAGTTGTTAGAGGGGCTGACCGTCAGTGGGAATTGCGTTGCAGTTGGATATAGAAAGAGCTAGATGGCGGCGTCGGCGATGCGATTTGATCAAGATACCATAGAGATACCACAGGAATATTTGGCTGGAGAAGTAAGCATACAAACAGCGTTGTTTATGTTTATCTACTTCGTAGCCTCCGTGAGAGAACTCACCTTTACCTCCATGTGTATCTGCTGACCTAGTGCCGTGCACCGAGATTCACCTGCTATGCTCGTACTTCATGTATGCTAACTCTTTTATTTAATCATAACCAACTCCACAACGCCTGATGATGAGCGGACAATTAACTGTTCTAAAGCCGTAGTATAATCCATTGTGCCTCCTCGTGGCCATGCATTCCATCCTCTCACTTCTTTTTTCCCTTTCCCTTCTCGCCTCTCTCTTTATCAACCTCATCCTTAACTTCCTTCAAGACCTCCTCCAGCCCTTCATTGCGTCTGGCGAGAAGCATAACATCATCCATGGTCACAGTATTCCTGCCTGCGTGTTTTGCGAATCCCTCTACATCAACCGCAACGTTTTCAATTTGCGACCATAATACTTCGGTCAATGCGGCAATGAATTGGGGCGTCGCGTTGTGGTTGAGTTCGGTTGTGAGCGAATCGGTTGTGCGGGCGGTGAGGAGCCAAAGAGCGGACTTGTATCGCTGCGAGAGGACTGTCAGACTGCTTGCCCAAACAAGACCCGGATAGGGCGAGTGATATGAAAGTGGAATGATATTACCTGCAGAGTCTCTTCGTCGACCTTCCTCTCTTTTGACTTGTTAGAATTGGCATCAGCCATCGTACTTGGTGGAACGCAGAAGACGAGATGCGGTGGATGATGCGGTGTGCGAGTGGGCCGCTTTCGCGACCGATTGTTTTGGCGGATCGTCTCTTGCGGCTCAACTGATTGCTTGGCAAGCCAAATGAAGAAATTCTCAGGTTGCAATTGGAGAAGTCGACGCCAGTTTACTCAACTCAAGCAACATCCTTTGCCATTCGACAAGCTGGTAGCCGGTATTCTTTGAAAGATTTAGTGCTTAATATGAATGTATAAACTCTACAAAGAGAATTTAAATAAAGAAGTCGCGGCCTGCAGTGCAGCACCTGAAAGCAATGTCATGGAATGCTTGGCAGTGGTGGGAGTTTCGAGATGCTGCTATACCCGTTGACAAGAACAAGAGGATTCGACTACTACAATCTTTGACCTCCAATGCTTAAATATCCAAGGCTACCCTGCTATAGCTCTATAGCGAGCACTGAGGTTACAATTCAGAGAATCCGTGTCCTGAGCGCAATCACACGCCGCAAGGCCTTGCAAGGAACGTCGTCATAGCAACCACTTAGTACCGTATTGAGAAGGGGAGGAGAAAATATGGTCTCCTTCCTCATTCATACGACGCCTTTGGCGGGTGGCCTTATACTGAGGATTTACCTTGCTGTTTTTGCAACATTCGCTGTAACGATTGCTCTCGTTTCGCATATCCTATTGTTCGTCGATAGGCATCTTCGCTTTTTCAACAATCTATTCCCGCGTTTGTCACCTTCCATTGGCTTTGTTGCGATTCCTCAAGTTGCGAAATCTGTTTTCTTCTACAGGATTCCTCAAGCTAATTGACCGGAAATCAGACGAGAGTTGTCTCGAAGATCTAAAAGATTCCGAAGAAAAGAAACTTTTCGAAGAACCACAACCCGCCTCTTCGCAATTGGGTCCCTCCTTCGACAACACCACAACCACCAACGTCTCTGGTTTGTTCCTCAATCTCAACCCCGACACGCAAACCTCATCTGACTCCCAAAGATCACAGCTCAACGAAAAAAGAGCCTATCAGTTGCCTTGTGGAGCATCATATTGAGGAACAAGGTTTGCTTGCCTCAGTTTTTCAGGTTCAAGAGCATCATCTAACGAAGCAGTCTCTACCGTCCAGGCGGACAAACAAAGTAAAGCGAGAGAAATCAGACAAGGTTTAGCAGGTCAAGCTTCTGTAGCCGGTAAGGTTTTCCTTCTTTCAAATTTTGTGATGCCCTTCCGAACAAACTGACCGTGAGATTTAAGTCCAAAATCCTGTCTCATCGCCGCCAACATCCACGCTCAGCTTTTCAAATCCTCAATCGGACACGACTTCCCCCTCAGCCACAACAGCAGCCTCAGCGGCGACAGAAAGCACCAGAATGACGGTCGAATGCTCCGCGTGCGGCAAGTCGTGCGCAAACTTACTCGCTCTGGAGGCTCATCACCACTCGGGGGCCCACGCAAACGAATTCTATTGCTTTCTCTGCGATACCTTCTTTACCAACGAGGTGGAAACGTCCAGCCACAACATTGAAAAGCACAACAGTATTTCCATTGTTTGTGATGGATGTAATTGTGTCTTTCTCAAAGATTTCACTTACAACAAGCATCACGAGGCCTGTAACCCGCCAGAGGAACAACACAACTGCTTTGAGTATGGCTGTGGGTTCACCGGAAGCAAGGCCGATGTGAATAGACATTGGGACAAGGTGCATAGGGCGGAAGCCGAAGCAGCCGAAGCCTACTTCAACATGAGAAAGGCAGAGAAAGCTGCAGAAATGAAAAAGAACCTCAGTGGATACTCACATCCGGAGCTCATCATTGGCAACATCGAGAACAAGCACAGAGCCGAGCAAAAGATGACCGCACCTCCAGCTCCAAAGCCCATTACTGCCGCTTTGGGCATGGTCGACAAGAGGCCATCTCTTCCATCGAGGCTTTTGCCAAAGCCAACTGGCAAGGATTGTGAATCGGAGCAGCAGTATTGCCGGCCATTTTCTTTTCCTTTGGATGAGCCAACCATCAAGACCTCCATGGTGGAGAAGCCAAAGGCGCCCGCTTCTCGAGTTGCTAGCGAATCGAAGCCGTTTGTTATGCCCCCACGACCACCTACGCCACCACCAAAGTATGGCCCCGGTTCCAAATCTAGACCTTTGTCGAATGTGGAGATGAAGGCACCAAATGATGAATCTAGCAGGCCACGAACTGTCAGACACAATCATGCACCATCGACAATGGCACCTGCTGTTACAGAATACACTCCACCAGTTAGAGGCCCAGGGCCATCCCAGTCGAAGCGTCCCAGCGCAAGAAAGCCCTTCTGTTGTCTTTGCACCAAGGAGTATGAAGACTGGCCGGCCTTCGACGAGCATTGGGTCGAAAAGCATCCGGATGTGGAGCGCAATCCTGGAGTCCCAGCCGACCATGTTCCATTGGTCAATGGTAGGCATGCCTTCGACAGACCAGATCGCTCCGGTCCCCCAGGCAGAATGCAATCCAATCTACCTGGTACCCGCCAGTTCGGACCGCAGGGAAGGCAAAGATATGATCTTTCCGGTCCTGGGAGATATCCAAATCAAAACGGAGCAGCTACCGGTGGTCGTGGCGCAACTGATAAGAAGGAAGTTCACCTTGCCGATCAAGTGAAGGAGCTTCTTCGCCAGAAAGCACTTAAGCTATCCCAGGAAGCTGCCATGGCAAAACTCAAGGAACGCATGCAAAACTCCAACGGAAAGCTTCCGGACCGTCAACAGAAAGCCCAGGAATCAGCTCCTGCTACGCCAACGAAAGCGCCTGCTGCTAAAGACAAGCCATTGACAGAGGGACATGCAGTCGCAACTTTGGAAGTTCCCCAGGACGAGCTCCGCAAGGCTTTAAGTATTCCCAAGACAATGAAAGCAGAGGTTGTTCTTCGAGAGCTTCCAGGTTATGGTACAAAGGCTGTCAAAAAGGATACCATGGAAGACATCAAGAAGAAAGTCCAAGCTGGAGAACCCTTGCCTATGCATTTGGCCATCAAGCTGGCTGCCGAGCGAGTCAGGAAGAGGACCGAGGCAGAGCAGGAGTATATTCCGAACCTTAGGGAGCAGTGGCGGTTCTTCCAAGGCAGGCCACGTCGTATCAACTGGGAGGAAGATGAGGATGTCTATGTCACTGAGGAGGTTGCGGAAGCAAATGGTCTCCCAGCTCCCAGCAGGCACCGTAACATTGGCAACAATGAGAATGTTGGGCCCAATGCCTCTTCCGAGCAAGGCCTTGGAGCTTGGGGTGGCTATGATGGGTCCGTTGACGTCGCGAGACTTGAGGCGGATTCTGCCAGATTCGGGGCTTGGGGTACCTATGACGGATCCGCTGATGTCGCGCGTTTGGAAGCACAACCGGAGCCTGCTCAGCAAGCGTTTGACGGCTATGCGCACCCTCAAGTTGACGCGGTTCATAATCCATTCGCTGGGTATGGATCCGACTTTCTCGCTCAGCTTAACGCCCAGAATGTTGACAGCGCCCGTCAAATGACGACCGGAACTCCATCCGTTACGGGAAGTGTTGCTCCTTCGGTCTCCGCTGCTTCGGCCGCGAGCACCTCTACCGTTGTTATTCCACCAATTCTTACCGGTGCTGCTGGTAAGTCGATGTTTGTTGCATTGCCAGAGGAGCCACGTATGAGGACACAGCCTGTCGATGGTGAAGCCACAGCTCCTGCTGCTGCTAAGGTAATAATAATATTCCTTTCTTTGCAGATGGGCTTGCTAACTTTAACAGCCAAAGTCTACCATGCTATTCGGTAGACGCAGATAAACTGTATGTTCTAGATGGATATAGAAGAATGTTTGGTGAATAAGTAATCTTGTTGAGGTTTGTTCAAATACTGTATGAGTCCGGTTTTCTAACATTGTCATAGAGAAAGGAAAGATCGACGGCAGAATTTTAAAGGTTATGCAACGGATATACGGCGGTTAATTTTACGGGGAATTCTCCTTGGTTTCTACTTTCTCATATTTCTACCCTCCCAATGATGTTCGCGCTTTTCGTGTTCTCAATCGTTGGTTATTCCTTTCGCTTTCATTTTCTTTCCTGCTCATGTCTTTCCCGATGCCCCATGCAAATTAGTCACATTTAATCCCCTTTAAATCCCCTTCATAATATATTGTCAGCTAGTAGAGTGGTTGGTTTCAATTTAGATGCTGATTTAACTTGTCATTGTTTGATGGTGATCTGTGTGTTGTAACAAAGTATGGGCGTTATCCTGAACGACAGCCAGTCTATAGAGTATTGCTTCTGTCCTGCCAAACATATCATTGCAGGCCAAATGCAATATTGGCCATCGGCATGAAAGCTGGGACATGTGCATGTGGATCTCTAGCTCTTTCGAAGACTCGCTCCTGATTCTGCAGCCGAAAACAAATGTCTCCCGTCTGAGTGGAATATAAGGCAAGCATAGAACGTAGCACTCGTTTATTTGGTAGACATATCGATAATCGTTACAAAAGCTTCAGCACGGGTTTTCCATTGCACAACGCACATTAGTTGACGAAGAACAACACTTTTACGCCAAAAGCCGCGCCGACAAGATTAATTTGAACCTAGGAAAAGATGCAATAGTTTATAACTAAGAACTAGTAGAAAGTCGTACTCAAAAGGTTAGTACCACTAATCCGCCATGGATAAAACAAGACCCTGCGCAAGCCCAACATGAAAAAAAAGGAGAAAGATGAAAGCGGGAAAAAAGAGAAAATGACAAAGAGAAAGCCGCAAAAATCGAAAGGTACGTTACAGCGCAATGAGGAGAAACAAGGAAACATGAAACGAAAATATACCCGAAAAAACCTTTGAGCTACTCAAACATGATGAAGAAACCGAAAATAGCGGATGAGATTGATGAGCGGATCATTAGTGGCGGACAATGTGAGGATGAATGAGAAACTGAATGATCCGGGGGAAGATGGTCTCTACTAAATGGGGTAAAAGAGGGGAAGGAAAGTAAAACACAAAACGAACCAACGCCTGCTTTTCAATTTCTTTCTTTTACAAACATGCTAACTCTTTAATAGACACGCTTGAATGGTGGGACAGCAGCGCACTCGTTCTCATCCAAAGTCTTGGACTGGACGGCACGGTAAGTGAGCTTGACTGGGTCGGCAGTCTTCTCCTGGAAGGTAAGAGTGTGCTTCATCCAGTTGACATCGTCACGCTCTGGGTAATCCTCACGGGCGTGAGCACCACGGGACTCCTTGCGGTTGGCAGCAGCGGTGGCGGTCTGGACAGCGCAAGTCAAGAGGTTCTGGAGCTCAAGAGCCTCAATCAAATCGGAGTTCCAGATCATAGATCTGTCCTTGATACCAATCTGCTCGTAGGTTCCATCAACCTCCTTGATCTTTCTGACACCATCATCAAGAGATTCCTGAGTTCTGAAGACAGAGACATCAGTCTGCATAGTCTTCTGCATAGCGAGGCGAATGTCGTGAGTGGACTTTGGTCCAGTGGAGTTTCTGATCTTGTCGAGCTGAGCGATGGACTCGGCACCGATGTCGGCTCTGACTGGCTGATGTGGGGCACCTGGAGTCTGGGTCTCCTGGACTCTGTGGGCGACGGCACGACCGAAGACGACCAAATCGAGAAGAGAGTTGGCTCCGAGTCTGTTGGCTCCGTGGACGGAGACACAGGCAGCCTCACCAGCAGCGAAGAGACCTGGGACGACCTTGTCGTTTCCGTTCTCATCCAAGGTAAGAACCTCACCAGTGTACTTGGTTGGGATACCACCCATGTTGTAATCTAGGCCTTGTTAGTTCTAGTTCCCCGCTTAGCGCTAGAAGATAACTTACGGACGGTTGGAAGAACTGGAATTGGTGACTTGGTAACATCGACACCGGCGAAAATGGCAGCGGTCTCAGAGATACCTGGAAGACGCTCATGGAGGACGGATGGTGGAAGATGAGAGAGCTGGAGGTAGATGTGATCCTTCTCAGGTCCAACACCACGTCCCTCACGGATCTCCAAGGTCATGGAACGGGAGACAACGTCACGGGAAGCCAAATCCATGGCAGTTGGAGCATAACGCTGCATGAAACGCTCACCCTCAGAGTTGAGCAAGTATCCTCCCTCACCACGAGATCCCTCAGTAATCAAGCAACCGGCACCGTAGATACCAGTTGGATGGAACTGGACGAACTCCAAATCCTGGTTTGGAAGACCAGCACGGGCAACCATAGCCATACCATCACCAGTGCAAGTATGGGCGGAAGTGCAAGAGAAGTAAGCACGACCGTAACCACCGGTAGCAAGGACGGTGTTGTGAGCACGGAATCTGTGGAGAGTTCCATCCTCCTGGTTGAGAGCGATAACACCGACGCAGCGTCCATCCTCCATCAACAAGTCGAGAGCGAAGTATTCGATGAAGTAGTTGGTGTTGTGTCTCAAGGACTGGGCGTAGAGAGTGTGGAGGAGAGCGTGGCCAGTTCTGTCAGCGGCAGCAGCGGTTCTGTAAGCCTGTCCACCCTTGCCGAAGTTCTTGGATTGACCACCGAAAGCACGCTGGTAGATCTTTCCATCCTCGGTTCTGGAGAATGGGCAGCCGTAGTTCTCAAGCTCAATGACAGAGGCAGCGGCTTCTCTGGTCATGTAATGAATGGCATCCTGATCTCCGAGCCAATCCGAACCCTTGACGGTATCGTACATGCTAATTCCAATTTAGTCTCTTGTGGGTAGCGGCCCTAGCCGAGTAAACTTACTGCCATCTCCAGTCGTCCTCGTGCATGTTTCCGAGAGCGGCATTGATACCACCCTGAGCGGCGACAGTATGCGATCTGGTTGGGAAAAGCTTCGAGATACAGGCAGTCTTGAAGCCAGCCTCAGCCAAACCGAAAGCGGCACGCAATCCAGCGCCACCGGCACCAACAACGACAGCATCGTACTCGTGATCCTACAAAGCCAGAGTTAGAAAGCCAGAACTTGATCAATGCGGATCTAAGATTGAGGAGGACGTACAATGACCGGGTACTTGCTCGTCATATGCGATGGGGCCTCCTTTGCCCGAAGGTGTGGAGTTCCGAAGATTTTGGCTGTTGTGTTTCTTTAGTCTTTGTTCCCCACAGTTTCTACCAGACTGGGTCCTTCCTTACCAGCAGGTCTAGTCGCGGTGAACGATCTAGTCTGGAGTCTGCCAAAGGCGCCCTACAATGTCTCCATTAGACGACTGTTCATTCTACCACAGTCCCATCGTACTAACCTTTGGCGCTGTGAGGGAACGTCTGAAAAGTGATGACGCCATGACGGACGCTCAAGCTGTGGATATATTGAAAGTTTGAAAAGCCAAAAAACGATTGTACTGTGTCCGGGGAGTCGACTGGAAATGCAGGCGGAAGTGGAAACGGGCGGAGATGGCGGACTCCTGTGAGTTCGGACGGTTGGGTTGGATTGGAGATTGATGAACGGAGAAAATAGAAAGGAAGGTGAGAGCCTCTTCAAAAAGTCATCCGAAATGGCAGAAACAGATTGCCGAGGGACAAAGAAGTCGACCTCCCAGCGTTGTCTTGACGTCGGCCTTACCGCACATGACATGAGCCGCCTACACCAATTAGAGTCCAAGAAATTCAAAGCAAGCGCCTCGAGGCTGCCACACGTGATGGATTTCCCCATTCGTCCCGGACGACGTAGATTGGGATAGCTAGCCGTTAAACCATATTGACAAGGCGTAAAATTGTCTACAAGACTCTCTACTTGTAGAGAGTGAGTGGTCTTCCGTCAAGTTTCACAGTGTTTTCATTACAAAGTGAGGTGAAGACGACTGTAGGATCATCCATAGAACCGCTCTAGACGTTGTGATGAACCTGAACAGTCTTAGCGCCTGAAAGCCAGACTCAGTCGGCATTGGAGGTTAATAGCCGAGAATAAGCCCGAAACTCAGGCTCCCGGGAGTGATCCAAGATGGAACATTCCTCGTTTCCACAAGTCCCCATAATCACGTGCAAGCGAGGGCCAAGCATTAGGCTACGCCAGTGCTCTTTCGGCTAGTCTAGGCGACGTTGTACGCTACGCTCTTCCTGGTGAAGCCTCGTCCCCCTTTTGTTACACAGACGGTGGGGTGGAATTTTTGGAAGGTTCACGACCCTCAACCGACCTCACCCTCGTGTTCACAGTACTACCAACTCACCATCCGCGACCTAAGAAACCCTTAATCTGTCAACAACAAACAGCACCCTGACAGATCACCCAACATGTCCAACACTACAAACGTTTCCTCGAGGCTGAAGGAGAAGCCAGTTGCGGTCAGAGCCGGCAACATTGCAGCGGCGAGAGGTGGGGCAAAAGGGCGGATAGCAAGGGTTTTGGGCTAATAGGGGACCAGCTGTTGCCGACGCCATTCGGACGTCTTTGGGGCCAAAGGGAATGGACAAGATGGTTAGAACTATCTCTGTATCTCTCTCGCGCAATGGTAACTGATCAGTGTAGATTCAAACCGGAAAAGGAGAAGTATTGATTACGAATGACGGACACACAATCTTGAAGGATATGGCTGTCATGCACCCAGCAGCAAAGATGGTACGGACTCACAGCGACATGTATAGAGAAGCTGACTAGTTACTGACGTCTTGCCCAGTTGGTCGACTTGTCGGGAGCACAGGATGTCGAGGCCGGTGATGGAACAACTTCAGTCGTCGTTATTTGCGGAGCATTGTTGGGAGCAGCAGACAAACTATTAAACAAGGGAATCCATCCAACGATAATATCAGAATCCTTCCAGAGAGCCGCCGCCAAATCCGTCGAGATCTTGACCGAAATGTCGACACCCCTCTCCCTGAACGACCGAGACTCCCTCCTCCAAGCCGCCGTCACCTCTCTTTCCAGTAAAATCATCTCGCAGTACTCGAACCTTATCGCCCCTATTGCCGTCGATGCCGTCATGAGAGTTATCAACCCAGCCACCGCCGAGAATGTCGACCTGCACAACATCAGACTCGTCAAGAAGGTCGGAGGAACTATCGATGACACCGAGTTGGTTGATGGATTGGTCTTGACACAGACTGCCCTCAAGGGTGCTGGTGGACCAACCAGAATGGAGAAGGCCAAGATCGGTCTCGTACAGTTCCAGCTCTCGCCACCAAAGCCAGATGTATGAACCTCCACCCATGGCTGACGACTCTTGCTAATGTCCGCAACAGATGGAGAACTCGATTGTCGTCAATGACTACCGCCAGATGGACAAGATCTTGAAGGAAGAGCGCACATACCTCCTCAACATCTGCAAGAAGATCAAGAAGGCCAAGTGTAACGTCGTCCTCATCCAGAAATCCATCCTCAGAGACGCCATCAACGACCTCGCCCTCCACTTCCTCGCAAAGCTCAACATTTTGGCCGTCAAGGATATTGAGAGAGACGAGATCGAGTTCATCTGCAAGACCACCGGCTGTAAGCCAATTGCCGACATTGATTCTTTCACCGAAGATAAGTTGGGTTCGGCGGACTTGGTCGAGGAGCAGCAGTCCAATGGTGCTAGAGTCCTCAAAGTTTTGGGTGTCAAGAACCAGGGTCAGACTGTGTCCGTCTTGATCAGAGGTGCCAACCATCTTATCTTGGATGAGGCTGAGCGTTCCTTGCACGACGCCCTTTGTGTTATCCGATGCTTGGTCAAGAAGAAGTAAGAGACTCGGGCTCCTCCTCTTTTGTTTGGTGTAGCTGACTTGTTTAGGGCTCTTATCGCTGGTGGTGGTGCTCCTGAGATTGAGATCTCCAGGTCGCTCGCAAGAGCTGCTAGAGAGGTTGATGGCACGGAGCAGATCTGTTGGCAGGCATTTGCCGATGCAATGGAGGTTGTTCCAACCACCCTTGCCGAGAATGCCGGCCTCAACAGCATCAAGGTTGTCACAGAGTTGAGAAACAGACACGAGAATGGTGAAAAGTCTGCCGGTGTCTCTGTGCGGAAAGGGGCTGTCACCAACATTGTCTCTGATGACAAGGTTGTGCAGCCTCTTTTGGTTTCTACCAGCGCTATCGAGCTTGCTGCTGAAACCTGCAAGATGCTGTTGAGAATTGACGATTACACCCTTGCTCGTTAAATGCTTTCTCTGCTTTTTCCATGGGTTGGTTGGTTATCTTACATAGTAGTTAATAGATGGTGGCATGGATTTACGGTGCATCATGGAAAATTTGGGTTATTCAGAGCGTATATCTCTGCTTCTTAATGAACTCTGTCAAGTGAAACAAGTGTATTAATGCTGAACGCCTAAAGAGGTGTTTACGATAAGAGTGACTGATTACAATATCATGCTAGTTCATGAGACATCAAGGGCGGCGATTCCTCCGCTTTCTAAAGAACCTTTTCGGCCTCTTTGCCTTTACCTTCCTCCACAGGAGCATCGACAAACTCGGGTACCTCGGGCTGTAGATAGCTTGGTACTCCTTCCAAGCCAGCCATATCGTGCTCCAATTCCATCTCACCGGCAAGGGCCTCAAATTCGGCATCTAGCTCCTCCTCATCCACATCATCTGGAATGTCATATCTAAGAACGTGTTAGCTTTCGAGGATATGTGATCATGGGCAATGGTTGCGTACGATCTTGATATCGACTCGTTGATTTCGTTTCCAAGCTCCATTAAATCTGCCATCTCATCCTGAAGTTGTTCAACTGAGCAGTGCCGTCAGTATGTAGACGGTATGGTCAGGGTGACGGGTCGACTTACTCTTATCGATATTGATCTTGCCATACTGCTTCTTCAGCTCCTTGTTCGTCGTCTTGAGAGCATCGACCGTAACCATAACGTCTGTACCAGTCCCAAACAACCACGAAAACATCAGCCTCACAGCCTTCAAAATGATCCACAAAAACCCCAAGAGCGCAACTGTAGCAGCTCCCGCCCAACCCCACTCCAACAGCCAGCCCCAAAACCATTCCCAGTCCTCCTCAATCCGCCCAGTCCCAAGAGCTCCAAACTCTTCCCTAGCATTTCCCTTGAGCAGCACCCACAGCAACCTGGGCCCATACAGTTCCACAAACGAAAGGGGAAGACACAACAATACGCCAAAGAGAACCAAGGAGATCTGAAGTATCAGGATGAACCCACTCTTGAGATTGTCTTGCATCATGCTGGCCTGCTCCATGTTCCAGCTCTGTGCCTGGATCTGATCCTTCTGGGCTTCGATTTGTTTGCGCCGTTGGAGAACGTTGAGGGCTTTCTTCTTGAGCGCCGTCTTGCCTCTGGTGTGTCGAAGAGCATGGATGCGTTAGCGAAGGTTCTAGCTTGTGGGGTGAAGCAAGTCGGTGATGCTGGTTCGAGTTGGCGGGGTAGTGAATGCTTACGGGCCGTCTCGCATGTTGGCTACACGCTGTTGTATCGCTGAGAGTTCGGCATTTAACTTTGCAATCTTGACATCGAGAGAGTCGACTCGTTCATCGAGCTGTTGTTGGCGGTGATGTTAGCATTCCTGTGATGGCCTTATTCCGCACAGTGGCCCACCGGAAGTGATGGGTAAGGCGGCGCAACGTACGTTCTTGATCGCACCGTTGAGAGAGGGCTTGGGTCCGGTGGGTTTCGAGCCAAAGAGTCTGTTCATGGTTGTTGTAGGCTGCGGATAGCGTTGGAGATGGTGGGGTGTAGGGATCTGCAGCTGGAGTTGGCGATGCGGTGCTTGGGTCAGATGCAAAAGGTAAACACAGACGGAGAGGGTTCAGGCTGGATGACGTCTCATGGACGGTAGCCTTGGCAACGGCTACATACTTCCGTTTTGAGCTTTCAGAAGCCTTCCGGTCGAGTCTTTACATTTCAGAGCTTCAGGCTTCAGCAAATGCATCCCAACAACGAAAATTACTTATTAAAGGTAGATGGGCGGAAAGTGTTAGGTTTGCTTTGAAAACCTGATACAATCGCTAACCATTCTAATGAGTCGAATGGGCTGTATCTTGTTGCAACCTGCAAGTGAAAGCGTATCAACATCGATCGACTCGATACCGACACGCCCTGGTTCTTCAAGAGCTTGACGGGGCTCATGTCTTCTACAGTTATGCATACTCGTACAAGTAATGCTTGTTGTAGTCCTACATAAAACCGATGATCGGTGAAGCGCAAGCAAAAAGCAGGACGTTTCACCGGAGGCAGAGCTTTGGGTTCGGATCTCCGAGATCCCCCAAGAGCTGCCAGCGCTGCCAGCTAGAGCCTATGAACTAGCAAACCATCCAGCCGTCCAGACCCCCAAGACCCCGCAATTGGAAAGCAAATTACATTTGCAAGCTCTGGAACTACGCAACTTTCCGTCCAACTACCCCGATAACTTTGCCGATTAAAGCCCTCGGCTTTGCCGGTGCAGAGATATTTTCTCGATCGTCCTCCCTGCCCACCCTTTTAATCAGATCAATCTGATACGTAACGTCGCCGATAACTTGAACTATCAGATCCTGTTTAAACCAGAAGACGGAAAACAATCCAAACAGAGTAATTTTTGGACAGGTCGTATGTATGTATCTCATGTAGGCGACCGGAGCTGCAGTGAAAATTCTGCCTTTGCAATGAGGCGGTGATGAATCTTTCGAAATCTGAACACTGATGTCGCAATGACAGAAATGTGAGGATCGCAAGGTTGCAAAGAATGTTCGAGGGAACACAAAAAAAAAGGTTCACGGCTCCTGTCTAACAAGCGACTTTTCTGAGATGTTCTGTTCCTGTTCGATACGTGGAGATGACGACGGTTGTCCCTTTGCTGGCCCCCTCGTGAAAGCTTTTGGTGACAGGCGAAACATTCGGCCTCTTCCCCCCCCCCTGCCCCTCATCTCTGACTGATCGACCTTCGAGAGCGGCTCTACCCGGTAGTTTGCATATTCGATGGCACTTAAATTTTCGCCGTAACGGCCCTTCAGCGCGCTCGACCTCTTAAATTGGGGTCCGGCATTAAAAATTCTCCCATACTTATTCCGACTCATGCGCCAGTCAACCCTCCGTCCGCCGTCAACCACATTCACCATCTCATCACTTCTGCCTCTCTAGTCTCTCCTTTACATCCTTCACTCTTTCGTCAGCTTTGTTCGACTTCCTTTCAGCTTCACTGTTCAGAAAAAGAGTCCGCCAGTCTCGATTGTCCCGCCCGTTCGCAATCTCGACCGCACCCTCGCAAACCACAAGTCGAACCCACAGCAGCACCAAATAAGAATGCGATCTTCGTAAAACACGCTACATCTCAATTCAAAAAAGCTCACACGGAATCCCTGCGATAAATATCATTCACTAGAAGCGCCCCAGAACCCTTTACCTTTCCAAAAGCCCATCATAATGGAAGAAGTTGCTGTTGTTGGTGTCGAGAAGACTGGCGACAGTGTCGCTGTGGGTGCCGCTAAGGACCTGCTCTTTGGTTCAGTATGACTATCTATCCAACGTAAATGAGTCTTTATGGGAACTAACGGATGCGTAGATAGGAGGTATGGTAGGAAAAGTCTTTGAGTACCCCTTCGACACAGTCAAAGTCCGCCTGCAATCGCAACCGGATACTCGCCCTCTCCGATACAAAGGACCAATCGACTGCTTCAAACAATCACTTCAACAGACAGGTGTTCGTGGGCTCTACAGAGGCATCTCACCGCCCCTGTTCGGTGCGGCTGCCGAGAATGCGTCTCTCTTTTTCGGATACAATCTTTGCCAGGAGGGGATCCGAAATGTTACTGGAAATCGTGACGGCGAGCTGAGCATGAAGCAAAAGCTCTTTTGTGGTGCTGCCAGTGGAGCTTTTGCCAGCTTCATCCTCACACCCATCGAGCTTGTGAAGTGCCAGATGCAGGTGCAGATGATTGGGAAGGCCGCCATGAGCGCAAATGTCATACCAAAGGCAGTCGGTGGTCTTCAACCCGCAGCTGCAATTCATACCGCCAGCATTCGACCACCAGGACCTTTCGCCCTTGTTGGCCAGATCTACAGCGCCTACGGATTGACTGGACTATGGCGAGGGCAAATGGGTACATTGCTGCGAGAGACAGGTGGCAGTGCTGCCTGGTTCGGAGCCTATGAGTACGTTTCCATGAAGTTCAAGGAGATCGGAAATAAGGATTCGACCACGATCAGCGAGTCCATGATGGCGGGTGCCACTGGTGAGTCACACAGTTAGCTTCCCCGAAATGTTTCTAGGCTAATGTACCTGCAGCTGGTGTCATGTACAACTTTATTCTTTTCCCTGCCGATACGATCAAGTCCCGTATGCAAACTGAGGCTATCGGTGTTGGCGGACGCTCGGCAGGCTTCATGGAGGTTACCAGGAGTATCCACCAGCATGGCGGTATCAAGGCATTCTACAGAGGTTGCGGCATTACTGTCGCCCGTAGCGCGCCTTCGTCTGCCTTGATCTTCACTGTCTACGAAGGTTTGAAGAGTTATTTCTAATGTTCTGTGTTCTTTCTAGAGGTTGTATCGTTATATAGATGTTCTGTTTGGTTTTCTTTCCTTTGTTCATAGCATTTTTGGGGTCGATATTCCTTTGTATAGTTTGTACTTAGATACGGAACGGGCGTTTGGTCAAAAGTTTAGCAGGGTTGTTAATGTATTGTTTATTTGCTGCACTGCGCTCATCGTTCGAAGTATATACTTCCTCTTGCAGTCTTCGTAGCCTCATTTTTTAGGTGGATGAAGTGCTTATATATCTTGTCAGTGCTTTCTAGCAAGTACCATTCGCAATTGCGAAGACCAAAACCTTGACGCAATACTTCTTGTATTGATTAGAAGTACGAAGACGATTGCAGGTGGTGGTTTTCACGATAAGGATTTTATTGGAAACACTCGGGCTTTGCATGAAGAAGACTGTGATTATATTTGCTGGATGGAAATTGAGCTGTTCGAATTCATTGCACGTGGTATTGGTGCCATCTATCCTCCATGGAAGCTCGCCGTAGAATCCGCTAAGGAGATTATGTCACATGTGGCTGCCTTCATGTCAATTCAAGAAGCTCGCAAACTGCAAACCACTTCCAAACAACATCCCAGCACAATGTCCGAAATCACAGAACCACAAGCAAAGAACGTCCTTTACTGCGCAGGTACGCGAGTTCTGGTCCCGCTGGACAATCCGCCCGTTTACTAACTGCGAAATCAGTGTGCAGCTTTCCGCCAGAGGTTCGTTAAGACAGCGAAGCACGTCCCATTGCCGCCACCTCATCTACATCCGCATTTATCAACAGCTCTAACGGAATGATTCCCTGATTAGTATTGCGAGTTCGGCCCATCATCAACAAAATGTAAAGAATGGCTCCAGAAATCACACCCGGAACTGTACTCGAAGATCTGGGAAGCCGACCCCGCCGCTGCCGCCGCCGCTCCAGTCAACCCCGCAACGCAAGACAAGGCCGCACACGCACAAGCCAAATTAGAAGCAAAACACATGGCCAACCTCGCAAAGGAGATGGAAAAGGCAAAACTTGCGAAAATTCAGATTACCGAGATTGAACGGACGAAGAGGAAGCATGTTACCGTCATCGTTGGCCTCGAGGATTTCGGCTTGGATATGAAGAAGACGGCAAAGGAGCTAGGAAAGAAGTTTGCTACAGGGTGTAGTGTCACGAAACGGCCCGCGGGCGGAGAGGAGATTACGCTGCAAGGTGAATGTGGAGAAGAGGTTAAGGATTGGCTCGAGGAGGTGAAGAAGATCGACGGAAAGCAGATTGATGTTGGAAGAGGAAAGAAATAGACTCTGGTTACCACCAACGGTTTACTACCAGTGCTGAACTGTTTCTACTTGCGGAAAATTTGGCCTACTTTTCTTGGTAAGTGCTGGACGGATAAGGGGCGTGTTTTTTGCTCTTTAGGAATCTTGTCGAGCTATTGCATTCAAGAATTGATGTGTTGACCTCACGGATCACGGCGGGCAGGGTCCTGTGCCTTGGACGGCTGCAAAGTCTGTCTCTTTCAAGCATCACATTCCATAGGTGGTTCAACTGTGTTTGCAGAAAGCATTACAAGACCCGAGTTGCACACATTCTTGACACTTTTTACCTCTTGTTTCAGCATTGTTCAGGCCATACATCGGGCCCACCTTGAGTTGGGGTGCCTGAAAAGTGCGAGCCTCGGAAAGCCGGTCAGGTGACATCCATGTTTCTGAAACTCCGCTCTGAACTCGACCGCAACCAGAGATTGTCCAATGGAAAGCTCTTGTGTGCCACATTTCTTTCAGGCCACTTCAGGCCACTTCAGGCCAGCCTCAAGTGCCATATTCCCGTGGCATAAACTGGTGTGAAATTTGCATCCCTAAAGTTGAATTTGCTGGTCACGTCACATTGTGGCCCGTGCCTCACGTTACATAATCCGTCGCTCGTTTCCCTATAAGTTTTAGTGTGTCCAGAAAGCGAGCCGACTCGTGAATTTTCTCTCTTGCCAACCGTTCTCGATAACCTAAACATCACCACCCGGCGACGTCCTCATCGCGCCCTTTCTCAAACCTAGTCTCCGTTTGTTGTGGTTCACCAACACACCCACGGCTTTTTCATACTCTGGTGCTCACGTTTTCATTTTCAAATACCACTTCTAACTCCGGATTAAATACCGACTTACGCGCCTCGGGTTTAAACACGTCGCAAGCAAGGGCTCAAAACAAGAGAAAGACTCTCGACAACACAACACCCCTCGCCGGGGGAACCTACGTTATCAAAACGCAACCCGAATTCGCACGCGCTGAGTGAAGACAGCCAGTATGTTTGGGCAGACGAATAACTCCGGTACCGGCTTTGGCGGCTTTGGCCAGCAGAATCAGGGCAATACTGGTGGAGGTCTCTTCGGGAGCGGCAACACAGGCACAGGCACAGGTGCCTTTGGTAGTGGAGGTACGACAACAGGTGTGTTTTTTGTTTGCGTGGGGCGGCTGTGGGCTTTGTAGGAAGGTTCTCTCGTAGAGTTGATGGATCTGAATCAGGGACACCTTCTGGATGGTTCTTGAAGGAAGGTGTCAACTCTCCGAGGGGCACTAAGCCCCAAAGGCCGCCGATCAACATTCGAATGGACTACTAACATTTGGTTACAGGCTTTGGTGCTACAAATACTGCTTCACCTTTCGGTGCGAAGCCAACCTTTGGAAGCAGCACCTCTGGGACAGGCTTATTCGGTTCAAACACCGCTACAACACAACCATCAACTGGATTCGGTGCCTTCGGTGGAGGAACAACTACGTCTAGTGGGTTTGGAACTACAAATACGACAGGCGGTGGTATGTTCGGTAAGCCAGCTTTTGGTGGCACTGCCACCTCTACGGGTACTACGGGAGGTGGTTTGTTCGGTACAGCAGGGGGCAGTACTGGCTTTGGAACCAACACCGGGACCACTGGATTTGGTGCAGCGGCAGCCAATGCCGGCCCCGTCCCAGCTACCGGAACTGCTACTCCAGAGTTCTCAGCCTTTCAGGAGAAGGACCCTGCGGGATCTGTGGTTAATCACTACCAGAACATCACTTTCATGCCTGCATATCAGAAAGCTTCGCAAGAGGTAAAGCTTCCCATTCTCCATCTGAACTGACCTGGCTAACCAACACAGGAATTGCGTGTTCAAGATTACCTTCTAAACCAAAAGTTCCCAAACCAAGCTGGAGCTAGCAATACTGCAGGTGGGTTTGGCACCACGACTGGAACTACCGGAGGGTTTGGCTCAGGCTTCGGGACAAACACAAACACTGGGTCTGCTTTCGGTACACAGAACAACACGACCGGCACCGGGCTCTTTGGCAGCAACACGAATACCTCTTCTCCATTCGGAGCAGCCACCAACACGACCAACACAGGGTTTGGAGGGGCTAGCAACACTGGAGGAGGGCTATTTGGACAAAAGCCAGCAGGTGGATTGTTTGGAAGTGGTACGACCGGGACCAACACCGCCGGTACTGGACTATTCGGAGCTGCCAACAATAACACGACAAACACGGGCGGCGCCTTTGGCGGTGGAACCGGTTTTGGAGCTGCTAACAACAATACCAATACGGGCACTGGTTTATTTGGGCAGAACAACAACACTGCTGCTAAGCCTTTCGGAAGTGCTTTCGGTACAGGTACAACGGGAACTGGATTTGGGCAAACTGCTCAACCCTCAACCGGATTTGGGGCCGCCCCCAACACCGCGACCACAGGAACCGGTACTGGTTTGTTCGGCTCGAACACGGGTACAACTGGCTTCGGTCAGACGAACACTGCAACAAACACTACCAGCCCATTCGGTGGCTTTGGCCAGCAGAACCAGCAACAGCAACAACAACCACAACAGAATGCGCCTGGTACGACTGGAGGTTTGTTCGGTGGCGGCTTTGGTAATAATGCTGCTAAGCCAGCCACAACCGGCGGTTTCGGAGGCTTTGGTGGCGCGAATACTTCTCAGCCCACAAACTCGCTATTCGGCGGCGCTCAAAACCAAACCCAAACTCAGCCAGCTAGCACTGGGCTGTTCGGTCAACAACCTGCTGCAACCAACACTGGCGGCGGTCTCTTTGGTCAGACCAAGCCTGCGACAGGTGGTCTTTTCGGAGGTGGAACCACAGGTACAACTGGTGGTGGTTTGTTTGGCAATGCTCAGCAAAACAACAACACGAATACCGGCACGGGCTTGTTCGGAGCCAAGCCAGCCACGACAGGTACTGGACTCTTTGGCAATACTGGGACAAACACCAGCAACACTGGAACGGGGCTCTTTGGCAATACGTTGGGTGGAAACAACACTGGCGGAACCGGCCTTTTCGGCGGCCAACAGCAACAACAGCCGCAAAACACCGGTTTGTTCGGCAACTCGATGATGGGCGGTCAACAACAGATGCAACAAAATTTCAGTACCTCCGTCAACGACCAGAGTGCCTACGGGCACAACCCGCTGTTTAGCATGGCAAACGGTGTCCAGGGTAATACTGGACCAATCGCCACCCCGTTGTCGGGCTCCACGCAGAAGAAGAAGGCAGCAATGATTCCTCTCAACAAAATCGCACCTAAGCAACAAACCCTCACCCCTCGTCTTGGTAGCAGCTTCAGCAGGTCCGCAAGCCCATTTACCGGATCCACCTCCGGTACCGCATCAATTGGAAGCTCCCTTGGGCGTTCTTTCGCCACGGGCTCCAAGCTCCATCTCTTCGACAGTGATGATTCCGTACTAAGCTCCGGTACCTTCACTCCATCATCCAACAGCAGGGTTGCCAGTCTGAAGAAGCTCGTGATCGATAGGAAGATCCGTGACCAGGATCTGTTCACTGGCGGCCTTGATTTGAAGAATACGATTGAGCCTGCCCGCCAACCAAAGAATCTCTTGAAGAAGGTGGTCAGCTTTGACACTGGTGTTACCCAGATTGATGATGATGATTCAAGCAACCTCGGCTTCCTTCGTTCTTCTCAGAGGCGAAGAGCCATCGAGGAAGAGAAACGTCCGGAAGCGTCACCAGAGGCGAATGCCCAAAATGCTCTGGCTCTTGTGAAGCCAGATGAGCAAACCGAGAATGATGAGGGCTACTGGATGCAGCCTTCGCTTTCCAAGCTAAAATCTATGACCCCACAGCAGCTCTCTCGCGTCACTAACTTCACTGTTGGAAGACGTGGTTACGGTCAGGTTAGGTTCGAACCAGCCGTTGATCTCAGCAAGATCAACCTCGATGAGATAATGGGTGGAATTGTCATCTTTGATAAGAGAGTCTGCACTGTATACTCTGACGATTACAAGAAGCCCGAAGAAGGCGTTGAGCTCAACGTGCCATCTGTAATCAGTTTGGAGGACTGTTATCCACAGCACAAGGATACCCGCAAGAAGATTACTGATCCAGAGCATCCTCGCATTGCTGCGCACCTCGGGAGACTCAGAAACATCAAGGATACCGAGTTTATGGATTACAATGTTGCTACTGGTGTCTGGATCTTCCGTGTCCAACATTTCACCACGTACGGCTTGGGCGAGGATGATGATGAGGAGGACTTCTATCCACAGGAGGATACACCAAAGGCGATTCGTCAACAACAGCCACCAAGCGACGAGAGCTTCAGCGAGGCAGATGTCGATGCTAGTGTCATGGACATGAGTGGCTTGGATGACACTTTTGAGTTCAAGAAGCTCGCCAATTCCCATGACTCGAACCAGCGTGCCTCTCACAACCGACAATTGGCGTTCCCACAACAAACCAGATACCCTTCCAACAACTATGCTCAAGACGATTCGTCTTTTTTAGGTGAAGGCTCCGTCGGCTCTCTCGATGATGAGATTGAAATCGACGAACCTGCGGAGCCGGTTCTGGGTGATAGAGATATTGGTGTGATGATTGCGGATGAGGATGAGCTTACCGAGACTGAGATGGACCATGATCGTAGAGAGAGGCTCATTAATCTTGATTCTCTCAAGACGGCTCGTTCTCCTCGAGATCTGGAAGACGAGACAGACCCTGTCAAGAGGTTTCCTAAGTGTGACAGTTGGATTGATCAGTTGAATAACACTGTTGTGCCTGTGAGGGATAGCAAGGACGGTATTGTTTGGCGACATGATAGGTTAGGAAAGAAGAAGGAGAAGCGTCAGGAGTCTCCAAAGACGTATGATCACATGGATCTTATGGCGGATTTGTATGGAAATGGTGAGGGAGATGGTGCTGATTTCTTGGAGGTTTGATTTCCTTTCCGTGTTAAGCCTTTGTCTTCCTATTCTTTTTTGTTTTTCCTCTGTATATTTGTTTCTCTTTATAGTACTTGAATACTGAGACTGTGGTTTTTCCGAAGTTGCAGCCTCCTTTCACAACTTTGGAATCTCTAGAAAGTGCCTTTCGAAATGCCATTCATCCAGGTTGGGGAGCCAATGGCAACATCTACCACAGTGCCGAGGATAAAGAGGACGTTGATCGCGCATTGAAAAAGTGGATCACCTACAACACCAAGCTGCAGCAACTTGATTTGGCCAATCTATACCAAGTATGTAACCCTTACCGCAATCTCATTGTCGATATCTGACCCCAATAGACATCCACAAATACCGAAACGCTCACAGCACCCCTTGAATGGCAGTACCTTCACTCCGAATTCATCCTCGACGATTATAATCTGCCCTTTGCAGAATTTGACTACCGGGCTAGCTTTTCTGCTTTTGCTGAATCGATAAGCTGGGGTGCCGACCCACGTTCACAATACGAAAAGAAAGTTTGGCAACTTGCTGGAATTCTCTTCGACGCTCCCGATTATCCGCTTCAGGGTCTTGACGATGACACTTTACGTCTTATGGACACTAGGTCTCGTAAGGATAAGCTGTCCGCCTTCTTCCAGCAGCTTGTCGAGCGTGATGTTAATCGACAAATCGCCCGCGAAATTGAACCTCTCCGAACCGCCATTGCACAACTCACCGGAAACCGCGTTGAACAAGCTTGCGGCACCCTTGTGGAGGGAGGCAACCTTCGTTTGGCAACGCTCCTGTCTCTCATCGGCGGTGATGAGAACATGCGGAACGAGATCAAGCAGCAAATCGTTACTTGGTCGGAAAATGGGTATTTGGCAGAGATCCCAGTTGATGTTAGGGCATTCTATGAGCTTCTATCTGGAAATACTTGCTTTTCTAAGGGTATTAAGGAACCGTCTGATGACGTTGCTCGTGAGTTTTTCCTGACTGAGGAGTACGAGCTGGACTGGAAGCGGGCCTTTGCCATGAAGTTGTGGTATGGCATTACGCGAGACGAGAATCTGCGGATCGCCGTACTGGCTTATCAACACGATATGGAGGAGTATAGGAAGCACGTTCCTAGACCTACACCGTGGTTCTTAGGCCGTAACGATGTGCCTGCCGATGCTAAAAAGCAGGACTTTGACCTCTTCTGGGGACTTTTAAGGATATATACAGAGACTGGGGACCCATCGTTCGCACTGGAATCGGTTGTTCCCTTCCGCGACTTCTCTCAACAAAAGGTCGACCACAGACTCGCATGGCAGCTGCGAACAATGCTTGCTCGTCGAAACATTTGCGACTTCTCACGAGAAGGAATTGACGATCAAGATCCGGAACGTGCTCCGGTCAGAGCCGACGTTCTTACCGCCCAATACGCACAACAACTCGATCAATCAGGCCTTTTCCAGTGGGCTGTCTTTGTCGTTCTTCATCTCAATGATCCCGATGAGAGAGAGATGTCCGTCCGCAATTTGCTGGCTAGAAACGTCGACAAACTCACTCTCGAGCCACAGGCTGAGGTGGTCAAATTCCTCCTCAACCTCAAAGTTCCTATTGGCTGGATTCATGAAGCTCATGCTTTGCAAGCACGAGAGCGTGGCGATTTTGTCAAGGAGGCCGAGCATCTTCTTGCAGCAGATGCAGTACAACAGGCACATAATACCATAATTAGAAAGGTTGGGCCGAATGCGATCATCAGCGGGAGGACAAAGCAACTCAGGGCCTTGTTATCCATGTTCGACGACAAGGTTGCTGTTATCGGCTGGACGGCCGGTGGAGGTGTTTATCAAGAATACCTGAAAATGATTGACGCTTTGGCTGCAAGGGCCCCGGAGCATGATATTGCGGCGATTGCGAAGAAGCTGCTGAACGTGTTGGATGCAGTGGAGAGGAAGACCTTTGAACAAAAGGTGGCCGTGGGTGAAATGGGCAAGGTTGTCTCAAAATGGATCTTGAAGCATGGCGCCTCTGTAAGTACTCCCTAGCATGTTTTGATTGAATAGCTACTAATGTTTAATAGGCCATTGAGAAAGCAAAGGTGTTGAAGTTGCCTCTTGCCGAGGACCAGGTGTTGCGGAAGACACTGGATCTGTCGGTGAACTATTACAAGACGAAGATCGCGGAGGTGTATTAGGATTTCTTTTATGCTGAGTTGGTCGGTTGGATATTCCCATTTGTGGCGGTTTTGTCCTTTCTAGTAAGGTGATCTGGTCGGTCAAACATGAATTTGCGGGGACGCGGGGACGCATTGGTGGTATATCATATGTTAACTGGGGTGATCTTTTCTCATGCTGCTATTTTCATTTTTTTATCTGTTAGTCATTTCTACTATTTCTTATCATTGAGTTCCTGTGTCGTATTTGGAACTCTCATTGTTTGCCTGTTACCTTGTGGAAGCTCTTTCCGTCGGGGGGTCGCTATCGTATCTTGTTTTCAGTGTTCTTCGGGCCTTGCACTGTATCTTTCGCATTACCATTATTTAGTGTAGTTAAATAGTCTGTTGCTATTGTTTAATATGTTTATCAGAGGTCGTCGTTCTGATGGCATAGTATCGTGGATATTGTAGCTGGTGTTTTGTGTGGAGGAATAAATAGTGCCGGGATATCAATGAATACCATTTTTCTCTAGTCTGCCGTCCATTTATTTGCGATCAGAATAGACCCATACTTATGGAATGGGCGAGATCAAAGTTTGACTTTCACGAGCAATTGTCGCATTCGAGTCGAGCCTTGGCGTTGAACGACATCTGATGTTCAATTCCCAACAACTTCTTGGACCGCTCCAACCTCATCAAGGACATAAAAGGCCCAAAGTAATCCTCAAACCATACAAAACCATCAATCATTTTACACACTTCACTTTAGGTAAAGAACGCCCTGCAAGTTCGCGACAGTCACAAAGTTAACTAACATTTCGTAAGATTCTCATAATACGTCATAATGGGAAACACACCGTCCGTGCCCGCAATTGGGTCAATCCCGCATGTTGACATTGTACATATCGAAGAGTCCACTGACAAGAGGGACCGTACTCTTCGACATTTGCTGAGAGCGAACCATATCAACTACTCTGTCGTCTATAACGATGGAAAGTTTTACAACCACCTTCCTCATGTATGTTACACTCTCTACTCAAGTAGTGCATCATCCTGCTAGTCGCTCTGTTTGGGGAATTCACCGCGACACGAAATTGTAGAGCTCATACTGACAGGTTGTCTTCTTTGATAGATGCTTTGCTCCGCCTACCTCTTGGGTGCTCAACCTCCTCAACTGAACAGCCTATACGAGATCCAATCAGAAGAACTGGAACAGTGGAAGGACTCACCTGGGGAAGTAACCGGTGGCGACTGGCAGAACTACGTCGGTGATAAACGGTGAGACAAGACCCCACGAAAAGCTCACGAGGTGTGCAACTCTAATACTTACCGTCGGCAGATATCAACGGGCTTTCATTGATTGCTTTGAGGATGACTTGATGAAGAAACAGTACGACTGGAAAAGGGTGCTGTTTGATTCGCTGCTAGAAGGAGAGAGGCCACTGATCAACGGCCTCATTGGAGGATGTGGGTTTACTCTGGTTTGCCATTCCCTTACGCTGGTATACTAACGTGCCGAACAGTGGGGCATCCTCTCATCCATCTTGGTGTAAGTCTCTGCTGCGTCCAACATCGAAATATGCTAACAGATCTCAGTGTGCTCTTGAGTTTGACAACCGCGAAGTGGCAATGGAAGCTTTGGCACTTGCCGCAACGAGCTACAATCCCCTTCACAACTACATTGACGCCCCAGCGCCTTCAGTGACGAGAACTACCTCACCACAGAACCCGCTATCTCTCCTTCAGAAGCTCCATAATGACACTAGATTTGCCAAAATCTTCACCGAGCCGGGACTCAAGAACCTCAAGCCGCTTCTTACCGAGAACGAGTCGCTCCTGTTGGAGTACTTCCATGCCCTTTCCATCACTGCTGAGGACTGCAATGTCACCTTGCTCAAGGAACTATACGAAGCATCCATTCTCTTCGTACTCACAACGCCCGCTGATCAGCAAAACCCCGTCTACGACTTTTTCACCGCCCACACTCTCACTACATGCCATGCTCTCCGCATAGTCGCGCCATTCGTCGAGCCGCAATACCAAGTCAATCTTTTCCGGCAACAGTGGCTTTTTACTCTCATCATCTACATCATCAACCTACGCCCGGAGCTCAAGCCGGAGGTCATTGAGAGCTATGACGTCGGAGGAAAAGGTTGGGACTATGTTGCTGAGCAAGCATTGACGGGGAGAAACGGGCCAGAATTGACGGAGGTGTTCAAGGATGAACACTTTGTGAAGTGTCTTCGAGTTTTGAAGGAGGCTTGGAAGCTATGGCCGGAGCAGGAAAGTTGGTACCTGAAAGCAGCTGTGAAGCTCGCAACGGACTTCACCAAATTTGGATTCGCGAGTGAAGAAGATTCGCGGGGAGAGGGACAAGATTTCTGAGAAAAGGGTATATTTAATCTCTCGACAGTGCCACTCTTTAATTAATTACAAAATTAACTTACGTATCATGATCTCTTCCACACATCTCGTCGCTTTTGTAGAGATGTAAGTGATTTTTTACATTATGAGTTGTCCGATTTATTTTAAGGAAAACAAAGAGAAACCATGTCTTTACAAAGATGCGCTTGTTGACCTTAAGGAAAGAATACATCAAATTTAAACAGAGAAGGAAGCGGAACCATCCGTGGGATTGACTTGTATGATAGTTCGAATATAGTATGAGAATTAGACCCCAAATGCCAACCTCATTACTCCTGATTGTACACCGGTGGCAGGAATGCTAACCGTTGCGTGCGATTTACTTCTTCTGGGCAGCGAGGATTCCTACAAACTGTCAGCATAACTTTCTTTGCGGGCAAAGCGATAAACACGTACTCTCAACCTCAGTGACAGACTGCTGCAAGATTTGCTGCAAAAGCTTTGGGTTCTCGAGCTCCTTGTTGACCTTGGCGATGACAGACTCGGCCAACTCCTTCTGCTGTCTCTGCTTGACCTGAGCCTCGTAGCGGACCCACGAGTCGAGGACGGCCTTAGCCTCAGCAACGAACTTGGTGCGCTGCTCAAGCTCGAAGATCTCAGCCTCAATCTTGGCGGTTTCCTGCAAAGCAAAAGGCAATTAGCCAGGCTGTCCTTCAATCACCCAATCCAACACAATCGTCCCATCCCGTACCTTGGAGACCTCGAAGAGGTTCTTGGTGATGTCAACGACACCCTCCATCTGCTTGACGGCAGTGATTCTGTCCTTGACGGCCTGGGTGTGGTCGGCTCTGGCGGAGTTCAAGATATCTCTGATCTTATCGACTTGGCCCTGGGCCCACTCGGAGTACATTGGTCCGGCATACTTTCCGATGGCGGTGAAGACGGAGAGCAAGCAGAAAGCGACAACGGCTTCCTCGTTGATGACCAAGAGCTCGTTGGAGATGGCGGCAATACCGAGACCGGCACCAGCGGACAAGGTAGCGACCTTGGAGATCAAGCTGTTGCCTGGGATGGAGTTGACAACGGACTCGGCCTTAACCTTTGGGTCTGGGACCTGGGAGTTGAAGCGG
Organism: Ascobolus immersus RN42; assembly: GCA_003788565.2. NCBI lineage: Eukaryota > Fungi > Ascomycota > Pezizomycetes > Pezizales > Ascobolaceae > Ascobolus > Ascobolus immersus. Next base: position 32,169 of record ML119669.1, on the reverse strand, counting down.
GTTTGTTGAGCGGCAACGGAGACGGCAGGGAGGACGGTTGGGCGGGAGAGGACGGAACCGGCTCTGAGAGCACCTGCAGTGAGTCGGAACCATAGGTTAGCCTTCATTCAACTCCCACCATTGAAAGCCCCGTCATCGTTTTCCCCCAACCAATTGTGCCGATAACCACCCAATTCCTCCCGGCCCTTCGAGTTGTCATGTCGTTGGTCCCATTCCCGCATAACTCGCCAATTATGTCATCCTTTTTTTTTCTGTCCTCGACTGGTTTTCCCCTCCTCATCCAACACCCCACGAAAAACAGAGATTCGGAGTCGACATACCCGCCAAACCCTTGGAAAGTCGCATAGCCATGGCGAAAAGAAATGTGTGGGTAAACGAAAGGAAAACGGGAGCTGGAAACGAAAGCCGAGAGGGGAGCGTATGAGGCGGCGGTGGGGGTGAGCTACGGTTGCGCGGGTGCGATGACTTTTGGAGGTTTTCTTTCCCTCACAACCGTTCCGAATAAACTCGGAAGTGTGATTTGTCTTGGCTTAATTCTATTGGCTGGGGAGCCTCCAATCGTGGCTAGTGGATGATGTAATTACTGACTGATAGAGCAAGTATCAGCCACTTGGGTGCTCCAGACGGCCCGAGGCTAGCTCTTGCTTAGTAACCAACTTCGAGATGGCCCGCCAAAAAAATTTCGAAATGCGGCATGCGCTAGCGAGTTTTAGATCTCTTTCAGCAGCCGGTAGAGGAAAACAAAAACACCACAAACCCACCACCACTCGTTACGGCATCCACATTTCAACAATGCCAGGACCATTGAAAACGAATCGCGAACTTGCGGCCCGGAAGAAGAGAAAGATTGCGGCCTCAACGGACAAGGAGCCAGCATCGAAAAAGACGCAGACAGTCATCGTCGAATCTACAAGAAATGCGGACATCGTCAAGGATATCGAAAAGCTTCAGAAGGGAGTACTGGAGTCGGAGAAGAACTACAACAGCATTGTGACACTGGTTGAGCATGTCCAAGTATGGTAGCCAACTCTCTCTCCTCAATGCGCCATGGTTAACCTTCTGGTCCATCTAGAGCCGCAACTCGAGACTCGTCAAGACGAAGGCCGCCAAAGCATTGCGCCAGATTTTCACCACCCTCATGTCAACTGGTCGTCTCAGCAGAAGCAAGAAGGATTCGCCGGATCAGGTTACCGTTATCGAATGGCTCCGAGGACGTTACAACGAAGTTACCGCCGAGTTGCTCAAATGGTTGAACGACGATGAAGAGTCGGTCCGCACGCTCGCCCTAGAAATGCTTTTAGAGTTCGTCATTGCCGAAGCCTCGTTCTTGCGCCCATCGAAGGATGAATACTGGTTCCCAGAAGCACTATTCAGATCGATAGTAAAGAGCTTGCTCGGGTCAGAAAACACAAATCGAAGGCTTCTGGAGGAATTCTGCAAGAACTTTGTCGATAAATATGGCGATCTAACGTACTTCACATACACCTCGATTACGTATGAGAGCACATTGCATATTTTCTGGATGAGATGCTAATAGCCTGGTAGACAAATTTGCGGTTCAGATGACACGAAGACTCATGCCATGGTCAGGAACACCGTCGCCTTGCTGGAGTGTATGGATGGATATCCTGTATCAGAAACGGTCACCTCACCACCGCCATCGATTATCGCCAATATGGGAGACTTGAAGAAAACACCTGCGCCTCTCAAATCGAGCTCGTTACGAAGGGCATACCAGGAGTGCTGGGTCGCCGCTCTTAGGAGTGTTGTCGATCCAGAAGAGCTGAAGAACATCCTCAGAGAAAAGACACACTTGATGATCAAGCACTTTATGACACCGGAGCTGCTTATGGACTTTTTCACCGGATGTTATGATAGAGGAGGGCCATTGGCTTTACTTGCACTTGATGGGCTGTTCCAGTTGATTGAGAAGCGCAACCTCGACTATCCCGACTTTTACAAGAAGCTGTACGCCATGTTTGACCGCAACCTCCTCCATCTCAAATACAGGCCGCAATTCTTTCGCTTGGTCGACGTTTTCCTTAGCTCTTCTCATCTCCCAGCTACGATCACGGCATCTTTCATCAAGAGGATGTCAAGGCTTTCTCTCTCCGCTCCACCGGCAGCTATCGTCACCATTGTACCGTTCGTTTACAACCTACTCCGAAAGCACCCCACATGTCTCTTCATGCTCCACCGTGCAAACCAGTACGATCTTAATGAATTGCGGAAATACGGAATGGATGATCCCTACCTGCCGGACGAGGAAGACCCAATCAACAGCGAGGCTCTGGAGTCTTGCCTGTGGGAGTTGGTCATGCTACGAGATCATTACAACCCTAATGTAGCGAGATTCTGTGGAATTCTGGCGGAGCAGTTCACCAAACCCACATTCAACACGGAAGAGTTCTTGGAGCATAGCTACGGCTCGGTAAGTCTAATCGCTGCAGAACTTGAATGCGCAATGCTAATCAAATCCATAGATGATACAAGAAGATTTGAAGAAGCCTACGAAGAAGCCAGTGCCAATTGAATTTGACGTTGCCAGAGTTCTGACCGGGCCATACAAGAAGAAGTCGGAGCTTGCCGTCGCAGAGGTGACGGATGCGGATGAAGAGAAGGAGGATGATCTTTGGACATTTGTGCATTAGTTGGAACTATGCAATAATATAGGCGGTGCATTTCCCAGTTGCGGCATTGACTTGATAGAATTCGATACCATTTTCTTTCGCATTGAGGAGTTGACCAGGCATGATATCTCTACGGCTCAAAATATTGGGTATTATTGCTACATAGACGCGCAAATGTACATTTACCAAAATCACATAATCATTGAAGGTCCGTGAAACATCTACAAAGGCCAGACACTGGCCAGATAAAAGGTCATCTAAGCAGAGGCGGTTGGCTTGAAAGCACTGATGATGAATCTGTAAGAAGTGGTCAGCAAGGCAAGCATCTCGCTAGGGTCCATGGGCCACTAACTCAGGATAAATGGTATGAATCTTGACGTTGTTGATATCCTTCTTGAACTGGTCGCAAAGAGCCTTCGCGTCCTCAACAGACCATCCAAGGACTCTGGTCATCAATGCTAAACCGTAGGACTCGGCGCCACCAACATTGAAGATCTCTCGTCCAACGGCCTAGAGTTACGTTAGTAAGTCTACATATCGTCACTAGAACCTTGGGTTTCTCACCCCCATTTCTTTCAGTCGTTTGTTCTTTGGCCAAACACCCATGGGTGATTTGACAATGGTCTGCGTGGCTTCTGGGAATCCGGCGTTTTTGGTGATTGTTATGAGTTCCGGTGCAATGTCCATACGGCGACCGAGCTTAACGCTAGCTTCGGCGAGAGCCTCGCTGTACTTTGGAATGACAGAAGACTCGATGGTTTTATCTTCACTGTAAGCGCCGGTGATGTGGGTCTCTTGAAGCTCAACAAGTCCTCCTGGCTTGAGAACCCTGCGATCGGTTAGTCTTTCGAAAATGAACTCTGGAGCGAGAAGGCATACTGATAAACGTTTCTCATGAACTGGTCCCAATCCTCAACACTTCCAATCAAGTTTCTTCCATGAACAACATCGTAGCCATCCTCCGCAAAAGTCCACACACTGTTGTTGAAATCTTCAATCTCGAACTTGACATTTGGAGGGACATAAGTTGGCTGCCATGGCGTGATATCGGTTCCTACAACCTCGACGTCGTCCGGATAGGTATCCGCCAACTCAACAGCCCAGTTGCCAGTTCCTGTTCCGAGGTCCAAAACTCTCAACTTGCGACCTTCCTTTTTGGCCTGCTCAACCAGAGGCTTGATAGGGACATGGAAGGATTCTCCCTTCAAACCCAAGTTCCACAAGTGATGGCGAAGATCAAGGCGACCCTCCTCCTTCTGGTCATTTGGCAGCATGTACTTCTCGGCATGGGGTCCACCATATCTACGACCGTTCTCGTAGGTGTACTCGTAGAGCGTGGAGCTGAGGGAGGTGGTGTCGCTGTAGTCGGTTTCGTATTCGCTGTCAGATGGACCAGAGCCGGTCTCGATCTCGATGGGTTCTTGCTTGATATCTGACATGTTGAAATTAAAAGCTGGGTCGAGAAAGAAGAAGGGAAACTGGAATAAAGTTGGGTGGGGAACTTGTTCAAATAGCGAATGTGAACAGGCCCCTAGCTACCTAGTTCGTGATGGCCTAGGCTGTCCAAGATACAGTTTGCAGGGCCAACATGGGGCTAGCTAGTCCTGCACTGGTAGCCACACCCATGCCTTCGATCCGCCGCCGTGTCCAGTCAAAACTCTGAAGAATTTGATGTCTCGAAGGCTTCTTTACTCGTAGGCAGTGCAGTGGCTGCGGAACGATCGGTAATATCTCTCACTGGTTTGAAGAGAAGGTGATGTCGAACTGTTATGGACAGTCGGGAGTGGTGAAGATTAACGTCGTTTCGGAGAGGAGTCTGTGGCATGTCGACAGTTTGGGACTTTGGATGACAAGTACATCATAGGTAGTCGTTCGGTTCTGTGCCTCCGTGGCACGGATGCCTCGCGCGAGGTCCTAGCTCTCGGTTCTATCCGCTGTGGGTTTGACGCATCATAACAAGCGGGATCCACAAACCCGGGAATCGAAGGACACCCGGGAGTTCGGGAAGCATTGATCCGCAAGAGGCTACATGTCCTGCTTTTAATCGCAGGAATACCTAGACAAAACCGCTTCTCAGCATTTTGAACTACATTTGAGTACAATCTGATTGTTTCATGTACTAAAGAATATATAAGCCTTTATGGCATTCTACTTCACTTGAAGCGTCCGGGTTTTCTCTAGAATGAACTCAAACGAGCGAGGAGGGGGCTGGCGGGTAACGAGGCAGTCAAGAACACTACCTAGTGCGGGGGTACATGAAGTCGCTACATGAAGGCACTCGAGCCTGAGCTACACATGGCTACTGTTTTACATTGCGGCTAGCCGGCGAACCTGTACCTAGCATGTAATAGGCAACTTCCTTTGATATTTGAACCTCAGGTTACATAACATGCACACTTCGTATTGCTACATATGAAAGATCTCAAGCTTCATGGGCCGATACCGGCAAGTGATGTTGGTGGAAAGATGTAAGTAGTTAGTGTTAATCAGGTCAGAAAGCTTATTGTGCGCTCTGAGCACAACACCACAGCTTGTGCTTTTGCACCAGCATGTACCATCATGAACTCTGTCTCGTGTGTGGCTACATTATATAGAGAGATTGTAAAGAACAAGTAACTAATCGAGCCGATATAGGCGATTTCACATCGGATCGTGAAGCCTTTATATATTTTGTTTACGGTGGCAGTTCAACATCCACCCCTGTGACGCAGTGGCTCAGCGTGTCGTTCTTATACTTGTATACAGTCTCTGACTGGAACGAGAAATGCGAAAGTCGTGGGTTCGAATCCCACTAGGGGTATGTTTCTTTTGCTTCTCTGCCTTTTTGTGGGCTCTTAGATGAATAGCAAACGGATGGTATAAGTTCTCTGACGACGGGCCGCATGGAAACCTTCAGCGTCAAGAGCTTTCATCTCCGGCACTCACCGGGAGACTTTGTTACTCTCATGAAACTGGCTTTGCAACTGGAAAGCCAAAGTAAACTGCTCTCTGATTGGGAGGACCCGCACTTCATTCTGCATTCGATAAATACTTGGGTGAGTATTTCTAAATAGGAAGCCATGTTTTGCTTCTCTTCGCTCGGCATTGTGTTTTATCTTGCAGCACCAGGAATGAATTGCTGGGAGATTACTCCTCATAACACAGTCTAGACTCTCTTAATGACTCTGCCCCTTCCCTTCAGCCTGCACTGGCATTCAATGCGACTCTTCGTGAGCATTTGTAACAAACAAATAAAAAATTTAAAACCAGAAGCAGAAGCCCTTATGATGCGGTTTATGGCAACTAAGTTAGAAGGAGTAGCTAAAATTTAAGCTCGTGATCGGTTAATTTGTTACTAAGCGGCTCGTATCTCGACATCGATCACCGAATTGTTCCACTCCCAGCAACTTCGCGATGTCCCGGAAGCGACAGAAGACAACTCACGACCATTATGCGACGCGAAACGGAAACAACTACTCGAGACCGACGCCGACCACACTTCAGGATGCGTTGCAGGAGTTTTCTGAGGCATTGCAGGTTGCCGCGCAGCTGGGAGAGCCTTTGATGATTGAGCTGTTGATGGGCTGGGCCGAACAATTGAGGATGAAGTGGGCATACTCGCGGGATCCCGGACGCTTCAACCACACGCCGCCGGACCTGGGAAATGGCCATCAGCATCGCCATCGGGAGGGTGGTTACCATAACCACTCTGACTACGCGACGCGAGAAAACGGAGACGAAACAGTGAGCGACGATGCGGAAGCGGATGATGAATTGTATGGTAGGTACTGCACTCTTCTCCAGAGAATCGTTCGACAAGGGGCTTATATTTCTCGAAAACAGAGCAATACATTGAAGGCAAAAACACCCTCTTCCTACAGACAGAAACTTTCAAAAGCTTCAACCTTCCAACCTCGACCGCCGAAGGTCTCGGCTACCTACTACCTCGAAACCTGAAAGCGTTCCGACAAGGCCTTACGGCAGACCAAATCCAAGCGCAGGCGATACCATTACGAGTTGGTGCGGATATAGATCGGATTATGGCTGGCCCTTGGAACACTCGTCGATGGACAGCACTGGCAATCGCATGCAATGGCAGGGACTACTTGGAAGACGAAAAGTGCCTCGGATGCCATTCGGGAGGCGGGCCTTTTCAACGATGCTCGTACTGGGAAGGGAACAGCCGATACAGGTGCTCCAATTGTGCCTGGGACAATGTCGCATGCCGGTGGCCCCAGATAGCTTCGAAGGTCAAGACAAAGCCAAAGAAGCGCTCACTTTCGACGAGTATAAAGGCAGCAAGCAGCGCTGCTTCTACGGACCGGACAGTAAGCGCGGATGCAACAATAAGCGTTTTGGGGGACATGAGTGAACCGGAGCTCGACGACCATCGGATAAAAGAACCTTCAGTCGAAGTTAGGTTTCTCGGGGATGAGCCCATCGATGACGATCGTCCGGAAGATACTCAGTACCATTATGGTAATAACGATGAGGTTCAGTTGGTAGAGGGTAGTCACCAGGATAGCGTCGACCAAGGTTGGTAGTCCCAGCTCCGAATTCTCCGTCGTACTGACAACTGCAAGTTATTGAATCGTTCAAAATATTTAAAAGGTCAAATCCAATTGTTCATACGGTGCTCGGCCACTTTGATCCAGAGACAACTACGGCATACACAAAAGGGCTTTCTCCGCAGCAGATATCCGGTCTTGGGATTTCCATTGTAGCCAACAGATGGCCAGAAAGCTATGAATGGCGAAGTGAGACTTGGAAAGCAATTGCAATCGCCTTGAAAGGGGAAATTATGGAGGGCGAAGATGCCTGTAAGGTCTGCAAGAAGGGAAAAGGTCGATTCACACAATGTTACATATGGAAGGAATTCTCCAACAAATGCGCCAACTGCATGCTACGAAAGACGTTTTGCAAAGAGCCAGCTTATCCACCCAAAAATGCACGACCGTCAACGACGACCAGCAACAACAGCACACAAGAGCCGGAACCGGAGACAAGGCCGGAACCTATGCAGCTGGATGAAGAATCTAGCCAAGATTATGCAGAATCGGAACCTGCGGATGGATTCGACGAAGTGTCCGAGGAAGCCAACTCGTCCTTCAGGGCGGTAGACAAATACGCTGAAGAAAGTCCTGAACCAGCTGGTGTTGCCTTCAATACCCTTGATAAGTACGTCGAGGAACGTCCCGATCCAGCTGGTGCTTCCTTCAAAGCCCTGGATAAATACGCCGAAGAAAGTCCAGTACCAGCCGATGTCTCTTTCAAAGCCTTGGACAAGTACGCCACAGAAAGTCCGGAGCCAGCTGATGTCTCTTTCAAAGCTCTAGACAAGCACGCCGAGGAGAGCCCGAGCCCAACTGATGTACCCTTCACGGCCTTGGATAAGTATGCCGAAGTTAGTCCAGAGCCCGTTGATGTCTCCTTCAAGGCTCTAGACAAGTACGCCACAGAAAGTCCAGAGCCAACTGACGTTCCTTTCAAAACACTGGACAAGTACGCCGAGGAGGGCTTAGACCAGGAGCAAGCTGATGTTTCCTTCACGTCCCTTGGGAAATATGCTGCAGAAAGTTCGGAAGAGAGCTATGAAGAGGCGGAAGCATCTCAGAAAGCACCAAGCGAGTATGACGAAGAGGTACAAGAATCACCAGAGGATGCTGATATGTCTTTCAACACCCTGGAAAAGTATGCAGACCCGAGTGGTCCTGTGGAGCCATTACCTTTCAACATGCTGGACAAGTATGCGGACGACTTTGACCTCGAATACGCATCTGCGGCAGCCAAATCTGATCAAAGTCGTATGGTACAAGACGAGTCGGAGGATTCAGCACCCATTTTTGATCCAAAATATAATGCTATCGATGAACGTCGATTGGCAGAAGACTCACAGCCTGTCAGTCCAGGGCAGAATACACCAATTAAAATTGAACAGGATCAGGAGCAGCAAAGTGGGACTGGGTTGGCTATCTTACGGACCGACCTAGCTCCCCAGAGCAGTGACAAGTCTGTTACCTCAAAGTCTTCCAGCCATGCTCCTCATACGACGCCCAAACCTGCCGATGACGGCGTTCTTTTCGTTCGTCTCGGAGAAGTAGAAGATGAATCAAGCGATTACGATGAGTACTCGGATGAAGAGTCTGAGGAGGAGGAGGAGGAGGAGGAGGAGGGTGTTGATGGGAAGCACAGCAGCGGCGATTCCAATAGTACCAACGTCGATATTGGCGACGAGCTCATTCGACATCTTGAATCAACACTTTCGACTTCTGCCTCAGACTCTAATGTCGCCAGCCCTCAAGACGGACAACCTCCTTCAGCGCCTTGGGACTTGATGATGAAAGGAGAGGCACAGATGGGTGCGAGCCAAAATGTGCAACATGCAGAGAATCCTCCAAAGAGAAAGCCAGGGCGACCTCGCAAGATCAAGACGGTAAAGCCGAGAACAGAATACAAGCGAAAAGTGTCGGCGATTGAGCTACCCGCCCCAGCTTTAGCAGAGAGAGAACAGAAACGGAAGCGGGAAAAGCCCCAGAGACTTAGCGAGGCAGTGCCACAGAACGGACATTCACGGCAGAAAAAGGGAACGCAGAAGGAGCTTCCTCAACCAAAGAAGCCTTTCCCCAAAGTACCACCGCCGCCTGTTCCCGCCTTCCAAATCACCACTCGAGTTCGACCTTCCCTGATCATCAAGTTCCGATACAACCCGGAATCCTATAAGAAGATGTTCAACAAACCTAGTAAGCCACCCAAAGTTCCCGCAGTTGGCACATTCACCAACTCAATCAACCACCATAAGATTACAACAACGGCCCCGGCCGCTCCAAAGCCCACAAAGCATAACAGATTCCCACCGCTCGGAACCCGGCGGCCCAATCCACCAGCTCCTCCTCCTAAGCTCCCCATGAAGGCTACTTTTCCTACCGTCCCAGTTCCCCAACCACAACGAATACCTGTACCGATAACCGCGCCAGTCGCACGAATGACCCATGACCAACCGCGGCAGAATACACATCATCACACAGTATCCAAACCGAAAAGCACCCATTCTTCACCAATAGTTATCAATGATAGTCCAGTTCAATCCCCGGTCAATGGTCCAAGCAAGCAACTCAGAGTTGGAAAGTCAAACTCGGGTGGGCCGTCGTTCATCCCAATCTCACAGATGCTTGCGGAAGGCATCTCTCTTCGGTCAACGGCCTTCAAGCCTTCCGATAATGCCCCATGGTGTGATCAAAAGTGGCGGGCTTACAAGATTGCCAAGCATGGAGCTGTCAGGACCGGAGATCAGGCTTGCCTAAGATGTCAATCTGGTTCCGGGAGGTTTGGAAAATGTTATTATTGGGAAGGAAAATACCAGGCGTGTTCGACATGTTCATGGGGAAAGTCTAGTTGTGTGTTTGCAAGGGGTGGTGGTGCGGTACCAATGGAACTGGAAGATGATGGCGAGGAGTAGCTGGGAGGTGGCTTGGCTATGGTTGCTCTTTGTGAATATTAGCATATTAGCATGGTTTCTGGCAGTTGCATGTACGTGGCTCCCAGTTATATCAAGGGCGTTTTCATGGGATGTTGTATATTTTCATTTGTGTGCATTATAATGTAGGGGCAAGTACGCATTTGAGCATAAGCGAATCTTGAACCATAATGTTTTTGATAAATTGGCTCTTTCTGTAAGAAGTACTTTACGTCGCCCTCTAAAAACCTTACTGAAACGTGTCCTACTATTGATCTAGATATCTTTCCCGTCTCAAAGCCCATAACCTTAATGATAAGCAAAACAACAACGCAAGCAAAAGGAATAATAATAAGCAAGAATATACCTTAACGCCAGCCCCAAGATTACTCAAAAATAGAAAGATCAGGCGGCCACCTACTGCTCCCAGCTGACTCTCATGCTTCTGAAAGCCTCAACCATTCCTACCGGAAGCAAGCCGTGCTTGACAACTTCCAATCCACCATAAGAAGAAACCATCTCATCAGCATACAATGCCACAACCCACTTCCAGTAGTTACTCAAGTCATCAAAGTCGTTGGTTATCTCCTGCTTCTTGGTCTTCCGAGATCCTGCAGCGGCCCCGCCACGGCCACGGCCACGAGTTCCGAGTCGGCCCCGATACATTGGAGCTCGAGCCCGAGTTGAAGCACCACCTCTCAACTCAACAGTCCTCAAAGCGGCTTCCAATTGTGGTGTGGACTTTGGATCTCTCTCCGAGCCGATACCCCTCAATAATAGGAACAGGTTGTAAAATGGCTTGGAAAAGAGTTCACGATTCTTGATCCATTCATCAAAATCGGGGAATGGGATCTTGTCGGCACTGCGATTGCCATATACTTCTTTAATGCTCGAAGGTATCTCGTAGGAGGCAATGGTCTTGCAACGGCTAGTCTTCCAGTGTCGTTGCTTTTGTTCGTACTCGTAGCGCTCTTCTCGAAGAGTGTCATCAATCAGGATCTGAGGGGAGCTCAAGGACTCGCGGATGGCATATTGGTGAACGAGAGGGTTCAGAACGCCGAGACCACCCATACTTATTGGCCAGTAGAACCATCCTTGAGGAATATCGATAGACTTTTCGCCAGGGAAAAAACGTTCGACAATAACAGACTTGAGGTAGTCGGTTACAGATGAGTGCTCTGGGAAGATATCCTTCTGGATGCGAGACAGAGTCTCGATAATCATGTCGACATGCTCGCGGCCAAAGCACTGAGCAGCGCCGCCGAAATTTCGAGCAAAAAATCCACCATAGTACTTGTTCCACGCCTGGACCCACGAGAAGATGGAGTTGCAGGCAGCCAGTTGTCGCTTCAGCTCAACAATGTGCTCATTAACCTGATCCTGGTCAATCAAAAAGCGACCAGACTTATCATCAAGCTTGAGAAAGCCCCACTGGATGTCACCCTCGGGCAGTTCTTTGCTTAGCTCTTCTCCAATGCATTTCGATCCGGTTTTCTGCTCGTTGAACTCGATTCCAACCACCTGAGCAAAGCGTTGCATCGCCTTCCAGCCATCGACCACCTTCGTCTGATCATGGCTCCAAAGCCAGAAATCATCATGAATTCTGTACAAGAAAGTTCCATTTGCCTTTTGGTTCACTGCAAAGTCCATAACGAACAGCAGCATCTCACCAAAAAAGGTAGACAGGGTATGAGAGATAGGAACACCACGAACGCGGTTTCTCACAAGGCCATCCGGCCCATCAGAGGAGAAGCGAATCGGAGTGTTAAGGAACGCTTTGAAAAATCCGATCCACGATTCTGGGACACCAAAGTATCGTAGAACTGCCATGATGGAGGTATGAGGAAGAGACGGACCAAACCACTTGAAATCCGAACGCAAGACGGTGAACTTATTGTGCATGGCCTTGTTGATCAAGAGTTCTGTCGAGAGTAGATGAAGCAGACTGTGCTTGATGAATCCGGCATCGGTGGAGGACTTCTTCTTATCTTCATAATCCTCATCATAAGGGTCAACCGGCTTCTCGTAGCTGTCTGCCATCTGACTGAGAAAGAATTTAGCAGAGTCGCTGCGGCGCTTCTGGAGGATGTTGCGTTCATCGTAATAGCGTGAAAAGTAGGCACCAGCAGCCTTCGACTCGTCCAAGAAAAACTTTCTTTCATCCAACTCCTTCTTCGTTGGGAGATCGCCTCCGTCTAACCAGGCATCGCTATTGAAAAGCTGCGAGAAGCACTCCTTCATGTGAAAGGTCCACTCGGAGCCAACATGGTGAACCAAAAGAGCTTCAATGATACCCTCGTCCATAAAGACTCTGTATTTGCCATTGAGCTGTCTTCTCATGTCCAAGGAAATGGGCTCTTCCCAAGACCATGTTTCGTAGGCTGACATGTGCATCATGATGACATCTGCCACCTCATTGAGGACGGCCTCATCCTTCTTGAATTGGCGCAAGGTTTCGGTCTTTTCGTTATTCAAGAGATTATTTGCGATGACACCGTCAATGACATCGCAAAGAGCCTCGGCAGTGATGATACGCTTCGGCAGCGTCCTTGCAAAGTCAGTGACCAGCATTCGAATTTTATTGAGCTGGCGTTTTGCATCCGACGGTTTGAAGAGATTATCGAGGTACTTGGTGATTGCAGTATCATCGGTAGTCTTCTCCGTGAAAACGTACTCCTCAAAAAGTTTCCGCTGTTCTTGCATCTCCTTCCTGCCAACAGTCTCGAAGGCCTCGTCGGTAGACATGGTCGTATCCGAATCCTCTCCAACTGGTCCTGGAGGAAGGTGTTTGGCGTTCACCAACCATTCAGTTAAGAGCCTCCCAAATAAATCGCCAAACTCAAACTTCTTTTCCTCCATAGACAAAGTCTTTCTCAATCCATTTTCGAAAGCGTTCAACAGATTGGTACCGACGCTCGGATCGTATTCTGACATGAGGAGGAACTGTTCCAGATTGTCAATGGAGTTACCATCGGCGATCGTGTCTGTTCCTTTGACGAAGCCTTCATTTTGGAGCTTCTTGTAGCCTTGGAGCAAGATTCTGACTCGGTCTTGAATCGAAGGCGTCTTTTGAGGGTCGGTACTGGTGATGAGGTGCTCTTTGGTGGATCCAAAAGCAGCTCTCTTCTTGGAGAGTGCTGTGAGTTTGATGTCGGTGACATTGCGCAATGTCTGCGAAAAGGCAGAAGCCGACTCGATAGGCATGCTGAAAGTTGTCTAGCCTTCTGGAAAACAATAAGTTAGTTGTCTGCCAATCAACAAGATAAACCTGGAAGCGTGTGGCACTTACTGTAGTTGTTTGTCGGTTCCGTTCGAGAATGCCAAATAGTGGTGGTCGACTAACAAAGTTGTGTGATGATCGAGAGAAAGGTTGATTGTGGAATGATGCGAATGATGGGCGGTGATGAGCGGAAGGTCTCTATACTTATAGGGATCCTCAATGTTCTCTCGACGGTTTGGGAAGTGGCTAGTTGCTCGCGTTGTTCCTTCCCATCTTGCAGTGTTGCGTTAATTGTTTGACAGGATCTCAAGGCCAGCTGCGGGTTTGTTCCTTCCCAATGCACATCATGCTGCAGATCGGGAAGGCCAGAAGCCACAATCACCTCTCAGTCCGGTTTGCTTGAAGCCTTGCGAGGATTCAAGGGTACGCAATATGGTGGCCTTCGATGATTTACCCTTGTTTTAACTTGAAGAAGGTGAGCAGCGCGCAGCGGCATCGAATCTCAGCCCTATGGAACGGAGACGCAAGGCCAGCAGCTCTTACATACATAAAGTTCCTCGACTTGGCATTCGAACGGCTTTGGGCGATGGGGAACACACGCTTGGTGCCCTCGGGCATGGTGGCACGAGCGACAGCTACCACTTCTTGTCTTGTAACTACTTGGGATGAGGCTCACATTCTCAGTGTTACAAAGATCGAACTTTTCGCACAGTTGGCAGATGTCTAAATAACGATTATCAATCAATTGATCTTGTCCACCAAGTTTGCTGTTTTGAGTTACGTATGTAGTTACTCGGTCGTTGACAGGTCGATTCCTCTTGGAAGACAGCTTTATGGTGACTCGGTTTGATACGGCATACTTATCTTTGCAAGTCTGAGAGAAGTAGCATCGGTTGTGACAATTTGAAACTCATATGTAATCAACCTGCACCCGCTTCGCCCCGAGGCAAGTTAGCGACGCCGCATTTGGCAGAATTATCCCTTTCCTCCCCGTCTCCAACATCAAATTCTCCCGCCCAAGCAACATTTTCAACCTCAACACCATTCCAAGCTTGACGTCGCCTGGAATTCTCATCGCAAACGAGCAGAGAATATCATCTTGTTCTCCGCTCAAGATCATCTTTTCCCTGGGCCCATTTTTTTTCGCCATCTCTGTCTTTTCTGGCGCCAAGTTGAATTCACAGTCATTCCCCCATTCGCTTGTGGTCTTTCTAAGAAATGGACATCTTTGACATCGTCGAGGCCAACTGTAAGTTCGCACCTCTATTTGATATCCTTCATTTCCACCCTCCACGCACGTTAGCCCAACAAAGCCGCCAACATCTTCTTTGACATTCTCTGCATCAACTTCCCACAATTTATTTCCGACGAATCCACCTCCTAATTTATATACGTACCGTCATTGAGGCTGTTTCCCGGACTTGTCATAATATTGACTCTGACACGATGACGATAGACGACCTCTCTCTGGAACGTGTGCAGAGCCACACATCCGCCGCGGGTGGTTTTCCGGAATCCACCGTCCTCATCATTGCGACCGGTTTGTCCCTCGAGTCCATGTTTGTCATATCTAACAGTTTGTCTAGGAGGAACAATATGCATGCAAAAAAGTGAAAACGGATATATTCCTGTAATACAAGCTGCCCCCATAGAACTCTTATCGTCGTAGCTTGCTAACAATTTTTGCAGGCTCGCGGTTTCTTAGAGACGAGCTTGGCCCCACGCCCGTCATTCAACGACAATTCCCCCGCACGAGAGGTCAAAGTTGCTGTTTTCGACAAGGACGAGGAAAATGTTCACTATGAGTATCACAAGACCCTCAGAACCCCACCGTCAGCGTATAACCGACATGTGCGTTTCTCAGTGTTGGAGTTTGATCCCTTGCTCGACAGCAGCTCCATAAATGCCAAAGGGTGGAGCAAGATCGTCAAGGTCATCGAGGCAAACTACACGCTCTTTGACGGATTTGTCATTTTGCACGGTACGGACTCACTGGCTTACACCTGCTCGGCAGTGAGCTTCATGCTACAGAACCTCGGAAAGCCAGTCATATTCACGTACGTACTCGTACCATCTTGTCTCACTCTTAATACTTTTGTGCTAATTTGTCCAGGGGTTCGCAGGCCCCAATGTCAGAGTTGCGATCTGACGCCACAGACAACCTTCTTGGGAGTCTGATAATAGCTGGCCACTTTATGATAGCCGAAGTGTGTCTGTTCTTCAACAACAACCTTTTCCGTGGCAATAGGTATACAGTTCGAATATCGGGTTGAAAACTCACATACTGATAATCTTCCAGAACAACAAAAGTTTCGGCAAATGATTTCAACGCATTCAACTCTCCTAATCATCCACCGCTGGGGAAAGTAGGAATCAACATCAAGATTCATTGGAATCTGATCAAACGCCCTGAGATTATGGCGCCCTTTTCAATCCAGTCCCACTTTCCCGACACTTCGCATGTCGCATGTCTCCGCATATTCCCCGGAATTCAGCCTAGAATGATTGAATCGGTATTGAAGATGGATGGCCTGAAAGGGCTGGTACTGGAGACATTTGGAAGTGGAAATGCTCCTGAGGATGAAGAGCTACTCAGTGTTCTGCGGGAGGGTGTGCTTAATGGCATCATCATCGTGGCCGTGACACAGTGCTTGATCGGGTCCGTCAATCCCCTTTACGCTGCTGGCACTGCTTTGTTGAAGACTGGCGTGGTGTTTGGTCTTGACATGACTACTGAAGGTGAGCATATCCATTCTTGGGGCAATTACAACCGAGCACATACTAACAAATATCTCTAGCCGCCCTCACCAAGCTCTCGTGCCTTCTCGCAGATCCAAACCTTACCCCCGAAGAAATTCGCCGCACAATGTCTACTTCCACCCGTGGCGAGCTTACCGAGTCCGCCAACACCTCCTTCTCTCACCCCGAATCCCTCGTAGTCCCACCCAAATACTCCACTCTTACTACAATCGGCTACGCAATTTCCAGCAACGACATCCCCGCAGTTATCGAGGTTCTCAACATATCAAAGGATTTCCTACTTAATGAGTTTGATCATACCGGCAATACACCTGTTCATCTCGCCGCTGCCGCGCCTAATTCCGAGTTCCTGCGTCTTTTTCTCCAGCAGGGAGGATCAGTACATTTGCGCAATCGCGAAGGCAAGACACCGCTTTTCATTGCGGCAGAGTCTGGTCTGGTTGAGAATGTAAAGGTGCTCAGAGAAGCCGGTGGCCATTTGCATGAAGACGAGAAGGTTGTCGCTCGGGGAATCAGGAGGATGTGTGAGCAGGGACAACAGCTCGGTGTTGATTCCTTGAAAGATTTGGATGATGATGGATTGGAGGCTTGGCTAGGTGGAGGCAGTATTCAGAGGGCAAGACCATATGCAGGAAGCCCGGGCAGATTCAGTCCGGGGGTAAAGGTCAGAGCTCTTTGCTGGGAACTAGCTGGAGCGGAAGCTTAGTTGTCGAGGCCGCTGATACCTGGGGTGGAGTTTTCTGTATGAACTTTCCCTTATGCGCACTGAGACTAACGTCTACGTCTCTCTGCTTTCCTGACTAGATTTCTTAACAGTTTAGGTTAATGTGTTGTATTAGAGCGATTCTAGAGTTTATATCAATCATTATATTTTCTTTTGGCCTTCGCGTCTCATTGATCATGTTGCTGTCAGCTTTTGACATCCTGGTACCGCGATGCTTGTATTCCACAAATATTGTCTCCGACTGTGTGTGCTGGCAGCCACGCTAAAGACCAATATGTGCTATAAAGGTGAAGCATCAGCTCCATTAGCTCAGAAGTATGACCCAGGCAATGTTCCACAGTATTGCTCGCCCTCTCGGAAACTCCCAAGGTAGTAGTGAGAACCTCGTTCCGGAAACAGAAGATGCAGCTTATACCCGCCTTCTCACTGAGCTCAACGATTCGTTTGCATTGTATGAGCTAGCGAGCAAGCAAGGG
Source organism: Ascobolus immersus RN42 (assembly GCA_003788565.2). Taxonomy (NCBI): domain Eukaryota; kingdom Fungi; phylum Ascomycota; class Pezizomycetes; order Pezizales; family Ascobolaceae; genus Ascobolus; species Ascobolus immersus. Next base: position 14,927 of record ML119669.1, on the reverse strand, counting down.
GAATTAAAAGAGGTTGATCGCCACATTACAGATTTACTTGAATATGTCGATGCGTATAACTCTGCTATGCAACGAGAGGAGAAGAAGGAACAGCCGAAAGAAGCGGAAGAAGATGAAGAGTATGTTGTTTGGAAGATCAGAAGAGATGTGCTGAACAGGTTCAAGGGAAATGTGGTGGTTCTGAGAGAGGTTTGCAGGAGACTCGAGTTTACTATCGAACAGATAAAGACCAAGGAAGCGGAAGAGGCAAAGCAAAACAGTGGAGATTCTTTGTAGTGATTTTCTACTATTTGAGCTCACCGTTTTTTTGACAGCTTGATTAGAAGCAATTCTTAACGGACCTATTTCTCTTTGTAAGTACGATAGAAAATAACAGGCTTTTATTCTAGTAGCAGTTAGGTCAACCCATTGCCAAGCCTTCGCACCAGCGCAGCTTCAAACGCTCGTCATGCACTGCGGTTTTAGCGACGTCAACCCCACCAAAACATCGACAATGGCAGAAAACAATTCCCACGATTTCATCGCGCAGACCTTGCAAGGGCTTATGAATGAGCCCATAGGGTAATGAGAGCCTCCTAATTCAACTCGGTAGCCGAAACTGATGGATTCCAAAGAGATAAGGCTGACGATGCAGAGGATATCCCGCCATATGCGCCCGAATACAGTGCCCGCCTAGATGATTTGAACACAAGCTACACAGAGGTAGATAGATGCTGATATCCACGAGCTCAAAAGAACACAACCTGATTCAGGACCGAAATAGTTACTCCAAAGAGCGGAAACCTTTCAGAAACAGCTTCAAGAAACGCCAACCTCTTTCCACCATGAGCAAGACACCTTTCCAGCACAGCTAGCTTTGGCTCTTCGACCCCCACCAGAAACAGTGACATGGGAGAAGCCATTCGACGAGGATACTCAACCACCGGAATTCATCGCGAGCGGTTTCTATCCCTTTGTCAAGGTCACTTTCAACATCATTTGGGAACTGTACATGGATCACGAACCGCCAAAGGAGCTGCAGGATCAACTACTTTACCTACTCCCAACCTTCATATACCCGGAATGGCAGAGCCACAATGCGCAGCCAAACGAGAGCGCCCGTCGAATGGCTGAAAAGTACCCCGAATTGTTCACATCAAAGCCTGCACTAGAAACTCTTCTACGGGGTCATGTTCAGCCATTCTTCATGAAATCACTCCCAGACGTTACGGAAGCCGGCCATGCTCGACTTCAAGAAGGGCCCAAATCTCGTCGTGTGATGGCGTTGGAAGAGAGCAAACCCGGTGATGCTTTCGCCTCCGTCCGCCCAGAAGCTCCTGGCCTCCTTCAGTTTGTTGTCGACAACCTCCGGACCGAAGACCTGAAAGACCTCTGGCCTCTTATCATTCCTCCCCTCTTACACCTCATCGGTTCCACTTCCTACCGCATCCGTGGCATAGCATACAAGATTGCTGGAACTCTTTTCGAAAAGACACCATCATCACTTCTCGATCGAACCGGATTGTTTACCATCCTATGGGATTCTCTTCAAAAGGGTCTATTTTCTCTCCCACCCCTCACTCCGCTTCACCATTCGCTCAACCTTGTGGATTCCTCGCTCCTCGCGCTTCGCCGACTCGCTGCTCTCCATCCCACCAACCCAACATCCTTTCGTGCAACATTGCTGAAGGAAGGGATACTAGACCGTGAATTCAGCACCAGCGAAAACATTGCACTGACAAATGTCTATCTCAAACATATCTCCGGCATTCTACACGACAGCGACCTCGAAGGAACGAAAGAGCTGATGAACCGGTACCGGAGCCGCCTCATCCCCATCATCCGCAAAAGGCTCGCAGATCCATTCGTTTCCCTCGATAAAACCTACCTCTGCAATCTTGCTTCAACACTGACGAGCATAATCTGTGCCGATGTCGATGGCATGAGGACGGAACAATGGAACATGGAAATCATAGCAGGCGTTGGCCTCGCATGGGTTCGTCTTGAACAGGAAGGAAAGGCTAGGAAACTGGATAGTTTGATTGCTAGGCGGGAATTGAGAAGAGTTATGATATCTCTGAGGGGCATCATTGGCGAGGACAGTGTAGGATGGGGCACGATTGAGAGGGTGTCTCAAAGTCGGGGGGGAGTTATGGCTGGGCTTGTAGCAAGGGAAGACCCGGATAAGGATGAGTGGGAGAGGCTCTATAAAACGAGTGGACCAGGCTCAGAGTTGGTCGAGAAGTTGGAAAACATGGAAAAGGAGGGCGTCAGGGGTGATGAGTATTATAAGCTCACAGAAGGTGTTCTTGAGCGAGCGAAAAGTTCTTGAACTGTTTTAGACAGAAATGACAGATGAATGACTTCTGCCAGTGGTAGCTCTACTTCAACGAAACAACTAGAACCTATGTATACTTACTTATTGTTATCAATGCATCAAGTTTCTTTCAAATTTGTGAATTAATATCTCCAAGTTCTGTTAACCGGTTCAACTGCCCTGCGTAACTGAATCCCAAAGCGCGTAGTTAGAGTCCCGTGAGCGCCCTTGAAGCTACTTATTTCGTACTCTTAACCTTACCCTGACCTCGGACTTAGCTAAGACCTCGTACTAAAGATCGAGCATTACATACAAAGAAGTGAGCAAAAGAGAATCCAATTCGTCTTTTGACCCACCCGAGGGGGGACTCTTTTGGCACTTATTTATGAGGCTAAGAAAAAGTACCCTTTGCTGAAGTACTTGAACTTTACGTAAAAGAAGGAAGCCTAATATGTCGTTCAGTTCTTGTAGATCTTCTCAACATGCGGAGAAAACAAGAAGCAATGCCATTATAAAATGAAGCCGAGAAGCTCGCACCAGTAATAAGTAACTTAAGTAAGTTATAGCAAAACTAATCGACGAGAGCAGGATTTGAACCTGCGCATCCAGAGGATAACAGATTTCTAATCTGTCGCTTTAGACCACTCAGCCATCTCGCCTAATCATGTATGGAGACTAAACTCACGCTACTTATGCAAAGTCTTTTCACAGCGCCAACTGTCAAGCATCAACCGTACCAGGTAGAGAACCTTGCACTACAGCGATAACACAGCAACTTGCCGCACAATATGTCCCTACAAATGTACATCCAACCAGCCCCAGGTGCAAACTTACAGGCGCAAAAGTTGCACTTGTGTTGTGTCTCAACACCCTTCTCAAACCGGAAGCAGCGGAATCCCTTCTTGTGAGAGCAATTGTAATATCTTGGCGCTCTGGGCTCCGGGGATGCTGAAGAGACCGAGGATGCCAGCGAAGGTGCGTGGTTTGATTGATGCATTATAAAACTTTAATGGGAAGGAGATGCAGTGATGGAGGGGGTTATGTTCCTCTCGTTTTGAAGTTCCACTGAAGAACATTGCCAGTGGAGGGGGGTTGGTGGAATAGAGGTGTATGCCAACCGTACCTAGGTATTCCGGTAGATAAATATCACGAATATTCGAATACTATTGAGAGACGGGTAGTCCCAAGCAAAACCATCCAGTTATCATTTCATGCTTCAACAGGAAGGTTTCGTTGTAGATCCTCTCGCTTAGCAGAAGATCTACAGTCAAACTTTCCTCTTCAAGCGGAAAATGGTGAATGAGCTGCGAGTTTCCTGTGACGGACGGTTTTTCTTGCGAGAGCCTGTTTCTGAATAGTATATGGGTATCACGTTACTCAACCTTGCTGTCTCCTTCCCAAAAAAATAGTTGAGACCTTCCCTATCCTGATTTTAACCACGCTGCCCCTTCCCTTCTCACCTCTCCACCCTACTCAACCTTGCTGTCTCCTTCCCAACAAAGTAGTTGAGACCTTCCCTATCCCTCCTACCACAGACATTCATCAGCCATGTCCTTCCTCTCTTTTTTCGCCAAGCCCTTCCTTTCAAAACCTAAAGAACCCACTCCCTCTTCTCTCTTCTTCCACAACCTCAACCTCCTCTCTCTTCTTCCACAATACCTCAACCTTTCTCTCTCTCCTTAGTATCGACTCTTTTCAAGCAATCACACGGAACTGGCACTGAGCTCATAATGGAGGATACTTCTACTTTTGCTTAACCTTCTTCTCTATTCTTACCGTCTTTTAATTTTCTCAAACAATCACACGAAACCGACACCGAGCTCACAATGGAGGATTCTTCTACGTTGGCTGAGGAATACATCAATGATGAGGAAGAGATCCTCATTCCGCAAAGCTCTTACAATGATGGGCCTGATCAGTCGTTTCGGTTTGGACCGGACAATGTTTGCTATACAAACTTTGCGGAGGATTCGGTCTTCTTCAACGCGGGTTCTGCGACATATCGCCTCTACCACGAACTCAAATTCGAAGAGATGGATCCGTTCGCAAAGAGATCTTCAGCTGCCCATGTTGGAGTTGGAGTGTTTGTTACCGCCTTGCACTGTGCGGCAAGGGACGAAAGACCTGGGCTTCATAAGGATCGGTGAGCATTCCCTTAATTGATTCAAATCGATCGAGTACATCATTCTAACCGTCACAGATTTTTCGGTCTACCACCAAACGGCAATGAGACGTTCCCGAAAGCCCCGACTCCGGGTGCTTTCGAGATGGAGTACGTTGGAGGTTTCCATGATCCCGACGAAAAGACTATCCCGTTCAAGAAGACTTTCTCGATTTACAAGGACCTTTGCGTCATGAAGGCAAAAGATCAGAGGATCTTTGCAGAAGCTCTTTTCATTTGCCCATCGCGCCTGACCGAGAGCGAAGGTTTTTTTGTGGGAATCAACTCGGCGGGTCCATTCCAGGTGGATCACATCTAGAGATACGAACCTTCTCCAGCGCAGCGAAGAAGGAATGGGATGATGCCATCGTTGCCATCTTACCAGAGAAGGTGAGCATCGGTTCTGCAGAGTTGAGCCGCAGTGAAGACGTATTGAGTCTCTTGCACAGTGCTTGCACAAGCCGCTCCTCCTCGGGATCAGCTATTATTCTGCCAGATGGAAAGGCTGTCGGTAAGTAGATCCTGATTCGACTTGGGCGCTACTAATCAATTGCAGGAACACATATCGGCCATCCAACTGAATTCCAGGGGCCTCTGGGACAAAGACAGCAAGAACAGAGCGGTGCCATGGGACACCCCAGAGGCAAAGGCCTTTTTCAAGAAGCATTTGCTTCCTTTGTTGATCTCTCCAGCGCCAACTAAAGCTTGGGAGCAATTCCTTGGTAAGCAGCTCTACATACGGTAGCTGTTATGTGCTTCTCGTTTTAGATTATTAGTGAATTCGGGTTGGGTTTTTGTTATAGCTGGACATACAACTGGACAATAAATTGTTACTGTTACTAGGAAACGATTCTTAGACTGTTGACGTTAAGTACAAGTCAAGGCTCTTCATGGTGGAGAAGCACGTCAAGATCTGTACCCTTTTGTCTTCCTTTTCGGTGAGCTCGTAATGGGTGCTTCTGTTGTGCTACTTCCCCTTGGAAGGCATCGGCCAGATGCTGTGCTCAAAGTCTCGATGCTTTATTATGGTTGCCATTTGCCCACCTGTAAACGCCCACCAGTTCCCCTTCCAATTCTTAATTCAACCACTCATCCCTTTGCCTGTGCACCAGCCAACCTGACCGAGCCTGTATCAATGCAGGGTGCATCGACCATCCCATGTGCCACAAAGAAGCAAACACAACAGGGGTGCTTTCGATGTTTGCGGGGAGAAAATAAAGTGCTCTCGGGTATTCCCGTGGCCCATCTGACCCAGATTGGCCCCAGTTGCAACGTCATCTGCGCCCTAAATGCACACTAAAATGCACCAGGAGGCTTTTAGATTTGGCCGATTATGGTGAAAGGCCTGCTAATTCGCAAATGTCAATGATTAAAGAGGCGAGCGATTTGAAGGCGGAGTAGAGTTTTATTGCATGCCGTTTACCTAGGTAATTAGTAAACTTTGAATAAACACCAGTCTGCCGCATGTACTTCATACTAGCAGTTCGTGGGAAAGGTCTGGCGCAGCAAGTCTATCAGGAAAGTATATTCTGTATAACCAATACAAAGACCGCAGCTATACCAAATCCAAATCAGAAAGAAATCCAGAGGACCACAGTATACAATAATTCTAGAAAGTGCAAGACAGGAGCAGAAAGTGATTAGTACAGAACATAGCACGTACGACGACCGGGAGACATAGGTCTTTAAACCCGCAACTGGTATCGACAAAACCGCTTGCTCAACGCCCCAAACCAACGAACCTACAATACATCCATCCCCACAAACGATCAAACCAGGTATCCCAAGATCCAGTGCCACAATTCACGACAAGAGTACGGAATCTAGTGTCAAAAAGCAATAATAGAAACTCGACTCGTATCGCTCATTTCGATCTTCCCCTGCCAGCCCTCTCAAGGTTGCCATCCTCCAGATCCCAGGCTGGCTTATACCAGACTCTTCCATCTTCCTCAGTCACCTTGAGAGCTGGATTCTCAATGGTATCTCCCACACCCCCAAGACTAGTGTAGCCATGTTCATACAGCTCACAGATCTTCCACTTGCCCCAGTTTAGGAACTTCCAGACTTCATCGTACTCCCATTCCAGCACTGGGTTTATCCGTGTGAATCGAGCCCAGTTACCATCCGTCTCCTCAAACGCCCGCATCTTCTCTCCATGAGGATCCGTTCTTCGAGTTCCCACGAAAATACCCTTAATCCATGGATGCTCTTCGATGTAGGCGCTGAATGCCTGTCGCATAGGCAACGGGTATGAAACGAGATGAAGGTGATAGGTTTGAACGCAGTCGCGAACAAATGTTGTCACGGCGGGGAAAGGATCGCTTGGTGGGACGTAGATTGTCTGGAGTGGGTGTGTTGTAGGCTGTGGTAGTGAGGCAAGGAGCAGGACGAGCAGAAGGAGACAATCTTTTCCGCCATTGAAGGACAGGGAGAGCGTTGGCATACTAGTATTTGGAAGCCATAGTTAGCAGCCGTCGCTATAGCCAGAGTGGGTGGAGGAACGAGGAAAGACACACACCGATATTTTTGTAAAGCTTCAGCCATGATATCCAAGCTCTCCTTGACTCTCTTCTGGACCCGCTCCATCGAAGGATCCTCAAACTGGGTCTCCAGAAACTCGTTGATCTGAGCCTTGAGCGCTTTCGAAACTCTCCCCAGTCCTTCCAGCGTGCTGGATTCCGATCCAGAGGGTACCGATACGCCATTCGCGGAAATGTCGTCTCCGTTCAAACTCATTTCCGTTCCCAATGAGGACTGCGTCGTGGGTCGATCCGAGAAATAGTTTCCTGGTTTAACGTCGCCGGCATTGACAACCGGCGTCGCGAGCGGGCTATTGCCTGGTGTGGGGCTGCTGCTGAGATGCGTCTTCGTTTTGCTAAGCAAGCCATTTGGTCCAACAGCACCTTTTGCAGCGAGTAACGAGAGGGGCGTGGGTGTTTCCAGGTTGCCGTTGCCGTTTACAGATCCGTTTTGACCTTCTGTTTCCAGCCCGACATCGGTCAATCTTCTGTTTCCTTCCGTCGAGTGTGCAGCGTGATTGGCGGTGACATCGGAGAATGGCATTGCGTCCTCAAAGTCGTCGTAAGCTTCGATGCGACGGGAGCAAAGTTACTTGTCTGCTGCTGTTCTTGTGATGGGGACTGGTTTGTTGTCTCGGGGCTTGCGGCGACGGAGAGCGAAGTTGCAGAGATGGTGGTGTTTTGAACTGGTGGAGGTGGCGGCAGGGCGAAAGAGGCAGCAGGGGTCTTGCGGGATGTTGTCTAACGATCCTTGACAGATAAAGAGGCGTCGACGGTGAATGGGATGAACGAGCAGACGGGTGACGGACTTGATGGGGGCGCGTTTGGAGTCTGGTGATTTTGTTTGCAGGGTAGGGGATAGGTATAGTCTACGGAGATTTGAGCCTCAACCCAGCACTGAACTGCAGGTAGCTTCCCAAATTCCTTCGTGGATTCGCGAAAAGAGGCGGAAACAAAGATGTCGAAACGAGGCCGAAGGATTGTGATTCGATTCCGGGAATTCGGTCCTAATTATGTTTCCCGATGACGAAGCGATTTGTGGTGGTGAGTCGGAAAGAAGCGAGCGTGTGATTGCGAGCTAAAGTTGTATCTGGGGAGGGCCGAGGTGAAGTTGACACTTGGTACGGAAGGTCACAGGTGACAAAGGCTCAAAGCGCTGTTTTCGCTTACCAACCACAAACGCCAAAGTCCGAGCCACTCAATCAACAGCGCCATTCTGGCAACAACAACAGTTGTTAACACCATCGCAACACTGTATCGCTCCTAATACCGCGTTGCTCCCAATACTTTCCTCTCAGTGGAGACCTTGTTTGGATCAAGAAGAATCTTTGTTTGCTAGTAAGGAGTGTGGACTGATACCTGCTCACCCTTGAGGTAACTTACTCTGTGGCATTGAATCCTCCTGTATCTACAAGGCCGTCACGTCCATCGCTCTCCTCCTGTACCTCAGTACAAGGCCATCACGGCCATTGTCCTCCTTCTGTACCTCAGTACAAGGCCGTCACGTCTATCGCCCTCCTCCTGTACCTTAGTACAAGGCCATCACGTCGCTCTCCTCAGTACTAGGCCATCACGTCGCTCTCCTCAGTACAAGGTCGCCACGTCGCTCTCCTCAGCCGAAGGTCGCTACGTCGCTCTCCTTAATACAAGGCCGTCACGTCGCTCTCCTCAATACAAGACCGTCACGTCGCTCTCCTCAATACAAGACCGCCACATCGCTCTCCTCTCCGCCTGTACCTCAGTACAAAGCCCTCACGTCGCTCCCCTCCTATTCTCGTGTACCTCAGCCTACTCAAAATGCCGAACTCTACAACAATTAGGTCTTCTCTTCGTCTGGCCACTTTAAGACGTCAAGCTGAGGCTATGGACAAGGACCAACCAAAGGAATCTGAGATGGATATTACAATGGAGGAGTTGAGGCCCAGGATGGATGGAGTACATGATTCTATGGAGTCTATTTGCTCCTATTATTCCAGCGACTCAGAAGGATTCATTCAGGCAATCAAGAGGGATTCTGCTACGGGCTCTGCTAAGATCTATCCAAATACAAACAAGTATTTGCTGTCTGCTACCACAGACTCTGAGTTTGTTCCTCCAGTCTCTTTCGTCGCCGCCGCCACTGCCTCAGTCTCTACTGTGGCTGCCTCAGTCTCTGCCGCCGCCACTGCCGCCTCAGTCTCTGCCACGGCCTCAGTCTCTGCCACGGCCTCAGTCTCTGCCACGGCCTCAGTCTCTGCCACGGCCTCAGTCTCTGCCACGGCCTCAGTCTCTGCCATGGCCCCAGTCTCTGCCGCCTCCACTGCCGCCTCAGTCTATGCCACGGCCTCAGTCCCTACCGCCGCCACGACCCCCTCAGACTCTATCTCTGTTCCCTCAGTCTCTACTGTCCCAAAGAAGAGAAACAGATTTGATAGACTTGTGGAGATTGGAGGAATAGTAAAGAAGAAAGCCAGTAAGGCTAAACTTGCACGTTCTCAAGCAAAACGTCTTGGCTTCAAAGATAAAAAGAGGAATTTGCCTGATACAACGTCTGCAAATCCCATTTCTGGACCTGTGAAGTTGGAGGATCTTCTTTCTGTCCCGTCAAACCGTCAACCAGATCCCTCTGATCTTCAAGAGGCTCCTGCTCATTACACCAGAATTGATGTGGAGCAAGTCAAGAAGGGATTCAAAGTTGTTGATGCTGATGGGCAAATGCTGGTCCATGTTTTTGAGGCTGATGCTATCCCAAAGGAATATGTGGAGAACCTGGACAAGTCTTTTCAGACATTTTTCCGAAGGACATCATCTTCTTCTTTCAACATGAGAGCAAATGAGGCAAGAGGAGGCTTTCTGGTCCGCCACTTGGGTTGTTGGTTTCGACCAGGAAAATTCGAACGCCCTTACATGACGGCTTTATACAGAGGCAGCCAGCCATGGTACAAGTCATTGGCCAATCCTGTTCACCGAGCTTCAAAATCCTTTCTTCGTCACAATCAGCCACTCTGGGGAAGGATCAAGAATCTTATGGAGAACAACTACAAGGAGATTTATGACTTGTATGAGGCAGTGCAAGTACCAGAAGGGTGTAGAAAGGCTGCTGAGCCTTTTTGTATGTTGGCTTTGAACAAAGATGTTGTTACAAAGCGTCATCGGGATCTTGGAGACACTCCTGAAGGCCTTTGTGCTGTTCTTGCTTGGGGTAACTTTCAGAGTGGTGGAGATGTTGTTATTGAGGAGTTGGAGATGGTTATTCCTCTTCAACCCGGTCAGCTCATCTTTTTCAGATCTTTCCTGTTAACACACTGGAACCTGCCGGTCCAGAATGGTAACAGAAACTCTCTTGTCTTGTTTACTGATGACCTTATGCATAACTGGGAAGAAAGAAGTAAGCGGCAGGTATTAAATAGGATTCTGGGCAAAGGGAAACAGAAGGGTAAAGGTAAAAAGAAGTAGTTAGATAGATGAGTATAGATATGTGTACAAATGCAAGTCAACGTAGAATCCGAGGCTTCGGGCTCCAGCTGGGTACTCCTGACCCTCATACTTATACACATGCAAGTCAACTTAGAATCCTAGGCTACGGGCCCCAGATAAGTACTGCTGGTACTCTCACTTGTACAGATACAAGTCAGCTTAGAATCCTAAGCTACGGGCCCCAGATGGGTACTGCTGGCACTCTGACTCGTACAGATGCAAGTCAGCTTAGAATCCTAAGCTAC